>OZ010791.1:339375942-339818442 GCA_963932465.1 Maratus speciosus
TCCGAGTTATAGGTGTTTGTAGTTATCGGGTGATTAGATTCGCTTTATACTGAAAAAAAGTAGGTGTATTTGTTTAAGAAAACCGTCAATGATCTCTGTTAAATTATTTCAAGTTATTCACGCACACAAATTATAAGAGTCCCTTATAATCTGTGTGCGTGAACAACTTGACAATTTGTCACACTCTTTTATTCAGGTTTTTATAAAATTTAAGGGGTTTGTAAAAAATCATATTAGCCTCTGATAATAGCCCTTCATGATGTTTAATCATTACCACGTTTGGCGGGCAACGACAAATAGAGTCCGAGTTATACAGGATGTGTCCCAAAATGGCTCCGAACCAAAATCGCATCCGGAGAGAAACGTCGTTAACGGAATGCCATGTATGCCTAATATCAGTCCAATTTCGGGGTTCCATAAACTTTGCCAATTTAAAATGATACTCTTATAGATTATGATATAATGATTTTTTGCAAATCGGTTTGATTGAGTAATCATTAAAGTTTACTAAAGTAATAATAATCTAAACTATTTACAAATGTTAGCCAATTGTGATTACGGACCTTTGATAGCATATTGTACTATACAAATTAGCAAATAAATGGGAGCGAGTCATCCAAAGTTCATGGTGTTAGTTGTGAAATAAATTATGTAAACCGGGCTCTGCTCACAACTAATAAGTTAAAAGACTAGAGAAACGAAATAATGGAGAAAATATAAGATAAAATCATTTATTCAACATTATTATTAATATTCAGAATCAAGAGTGACTGATCTACATTTCTTTTGGGATTGGTACAAAATTAAGGAAAACCATTTTTGTGAAAATTGTATAAAATCTTAAATAAAATTTCTCTTGAGATAGAAAACAGAAATTTAGCATATTCTGTGTTATTTTTTGCTTAATGTTCAGATTCATTAGATCTCATGCTCATTTTTGCAAGTTCTATGCGTAAAATGCTAAGAGTTGTAGCTGAAGATCAAAGTTCCAGCTGAATATTAATCCGTGTATCGTTTTGCTATAATAATTAAACAGAGATGTGTATGCGCTTTAAAATAAACCAAATAGAACTTTGTATAAATCACTATAAAATCAAAACAATTTTCATGAGCTGTTTCGAGCTCAAAAATATAACTCTCTGTTATATTTTCGAGCTCGAAACACCTCCTGTGTATTGTTATAATACACAGTGTAATATTGTTGTAATAGTCATCAGACGCTGTAAACTCGTGTCCGTATAGGAATAAGTTCACAAATAAACAGAAAGGAGAAAGAGGAGAGACTACAAAGGGTGCGACAGGTGGTGCTACCTATAAAGTAAATACCAATCATAGAGGAGCACATGCAGAATTGACAAGTGTTGCCACAATGATAGAAAAAATTAACAGAAAAGGAAAGAGAAAAGGAAAAGAAATAAACATAATTAAAATAAAATAAAGAATTAAATTAAAAAAAATAATAAAAATAAATACATAAAAAATAAATAATTAATTATTAATTAATAAAAATAATAAAAGAGAGAGAGCTAAACAAAAAAAATACATCTATTTCTTTTAACCATAAAAATGAAAAGAGACAAGAAAAGATAGAAGAGAATTACAAAAATAATATTTCACACAAAAAGATATAAACAAATAAACAATGTGACATGTTTTGGTTTCATTAAAGATAAAAACCATTATCATAAAAAATTATCATCGAACAAGAAGGATGACAACGGAAAATGAAATTTATGCAACATACGAAACACATAACCGCCTCTATTGTCAATAATGAAAAGAAATAATGATAATTATTTAAGATTGTTTACTTACTATAGGCACGTGGCTCTCCCTATTCAAGTCTTGTTTAAAGTATTTATTTATTAATTCCAACCGTAAAGTTGGAATATCAAAGAAAAAAGTATCGTTGCATGTTGTTTATTTGTTTATATATGTATTTTGTGTGACACCTTACTGAAGCAAAAGAACATTTTTATGTGTTTATATGTTTATGAAAAGTTGATGTTCCCTTTTAAATTAATTTAAAGATTTAAAAAAAAATTTCAGCATTTTTGGACTTTTTAAACTTTATTTCAGAAAAAAAAAAAAAAAAAAATCTGTGTCCTTTAAAAGGTTCTGAAAACTCATAAAAATCAAATTATACCTTGACATATCAGGCAATCCACACTGGCCACCATTTTTCAGAAAAAACGTTTTCACCACTCCTGGGGCATCATCAGTTCCAAATCAGTACCGAATTTAAAATTGAAATTGTTATGCTAAATTAGATTCTTACGCAAATAAAATTTATATTAAATCTTAGAACCATACCACTACAATACGCATACAAACTTATTTCTTTACTTACGCATACAAAACCACTTCTTCAAAAGTTTTCGTATATACTACTATATAAACTAAAAATACTTTCATACAAACCAAAAAGTAAATTAAAATTCATTTTCACAAAAAAAAAAATAAAACCAAAAGGAAGGAAAATACGAACTTTTGTAGCCAGCAACTTCTGAAATTATTTAACATTGTAATACGTTATGCTGAATTAGATTCTTACGCAAATAAAATTTATATTAAATCTTAGAAACAAACCATACAATACGCATACAAACTTACCTCTTTCCTTACACATACAAAACTATTTCTTCAGAAGTTTTCATATATACTACTATGTAAATTAAAAATACTTTCATACAAACAAAAAAGTAAATTCAAATTCATTTTCATAAAAAATAAAACTAAAAGGAAGGAAATGACCAACTTTTGTAGCCAGCAACTTCTGAAGTTATTTAATATTGTAGTATGTTACAAAATTTTTTTTATAGAAACCTTTCTCAAAACAAATTCAGGAAAACAGCTTAAGATATTGAAATATAAAATTTGACTCAGCTATACTGAGTTGAGACAACCTGAATACTGCTTTTCCAGGTTTATTCATTCATATTACTAGTTTTCGGGCTGCTTGTTTGGCTGATTTAGATTTTATGACACGAGATCAACAAATGGTGATGTTGCGCCAAAATAATGGTAACCAAAGAAATGTCAACTTGACTTATAGAAGGCAAAATAAAAAAAACGAAATAACACAAAAATCAACATTCAATTTAAAGTACAGTATTCACCCGAATGGGATTCCCCCATTGAGATTAAGTAAAATTATAATATTGATGATGACAAAAGTAAAAATCCAATGCAAACCATTTTTAGGGATAAAGAAATAGAAATATCTGATTTAATATCAACTTATGTTAAACACATTGAAACACAGGCACAAAAAATAGAATGAAATAAATAAATAAATATCAAGATTAATCTGTGAAGCAATAAATGCAATGATAAACTAAAGTTGTCAACCTGACAAAGATATTTTTATTACTATATATTAAGGTCTGCCACAGGCGACTATGTTTCTATTATATTCGTACCACTAATTAAAGTAAAATAAATTTTGTAGATTTTTTTTTTGCAAATGTTGTCAAACTGTATGTTAAAGATATTTTTTGAGAAAGTGGTGCAAGGTAGTATTAAAGAATAGTCGTCTGTGGCAACCCTGTATATTAAGCTTTATTTTCTTGAATATGTACTTATTCTTTACATTTCTTTTTCAGAATGAAGCAGAAAAATGAATGAATGGAATATACCCTGTTCAGTTTTGTAAAAACTATGTGCTTTAAGTGGATACATTTTTTAATAAAATCAAATGACCATCGATACAATGCATTAACTTTTACGGCAAAGGTAAGACTATTATTCTTTAAGGTTATTTTTTAAAAAGTCTTCGATTATAATGCAGGGTGGCTCAAAGTCCTATTAATTTTAAAATATTATAAAAAAAAACAAACAAATAATGCTGCAGAAAGGTGGTTTGCAGTAAAAGAATATGAAATGTTTTTTAACAGCTAAAAAGGTTATATAGTTCCAAAAGTCACCGATGCAAGCAGTGTTCCCAAATTGGGGACTTTTTAAATTCAGATTATTTGACTGTCACCGCTTCTTTAAAATAGTATAATTTGCATTATTTTTCAGAATTTTTAATCTATTTTTAAATAGGCCGAATATATCTATTTTAAAAAAAAACGGTGACAATCAACAATCTGGGGACAAAAATGTCCCTAATCTGGCAACACTGGATACAAGGTGCAAAATCGAGTGTATTTTACTGTAGTATGGAAATGAGGATGATTATAAAATGACTGACTACCATCGGAGGATCCCTTAACGGCCTGATCGTCAAATTTGGTATGTAGTGCAACTTATACAAAGAAAGTTGCCTATCAATAAATTTTGTAAACGAAGAAGTGGCAATAAATGATTTTCAGAAAATTTTGACCACAAAATCATCTAAACATACACATCAGTATACAGTAACTTGGTCTATCCTCCAAATTGATTTAGTTGAATAAAAGATTCGGGAAATAGTCAGTTTTTTAATATCATCCTCATTTGTTTAATTCCATAAAATGCAATTGTTTTAGTGCCACCTGTCTGTAACTTTTGAACTAAAAATATTTTTGTTGTTACAAAAAACCCACATCTTGACTTTTTTTTTTATTGTTAATTACATTTCTCAACAGTTTTCGATCTTATTTTGTGAATTTTAAAAGTTTATACGAATTTTCTATCAACCCTCGTATTAAATTACAATATTCATAAAAATATCTTTTGGCTTTTATTGCACGAGATTGTATTATAAATTAGAGCTTTCATGTAATCGATACTATTCTCAAACTGGGACAATTTAAACAGCTTCATAACGTAAGCAGGTTTTTAATGAAACATTCTGTCAGCTTTGTCTTTAATTTATCTCCACTATCATTTGTGTAACAGGTAACAAAAGATGCCGCGTTGGCTTAAGATAGCATCAGAGTGCAGTATCTGTTATCAAGCACAATGTCACAGCGTCTTTGAATTACTAACTTGTGCACCCCTTTGTGCTAGATTTTAGTCCGTCCTCCCATATGTATACCAAATTTATAGATATTAGTCATGTGTTTTTCTAATTTTTGTGCTATCTATTCAGAAAATGTTTCGTGTTTTCTTTGCTTTATAATAATTACATTTCACTTTTAAAATAATCAATGTATTATCTCATTTTAAGAACGAAAAACATTTGGAGATTGTGAGCTATTAATGCATACTGTAAGCTCGTAGATGGAATAATAAAAAATCTAGCATGATAAAAAATAACGAGCTGTCGTACATATAAATTAATAAGCGATAAGTAATAATTTCTATTGCGGTGCAATTATAGATTTCAATTAACCTAAGCAAATTCGAATATCAAGTAGGAAATTACTTCTGTTCTGAAATTTAATGAAAATCATTACGAATTATTATTATAATTACTTTCACAAATACAATTACACCTACATACCTCATATTTCTAGTAGTAGTTTAGAGAATCGAAAAACAACATTTTACCGATGCTATCGTACATATTACCTACCGTATAAAAATTTAGTTTTTGTTTTTTTCTCAAATAGACCTTCCATGGAGTTGCAACATATGTCATCAAATTTTCCACCTTTTTCTAGGAAACTTTCCAATTGGAAGTATGTATCTAGAGGCAATATTTAAAAAAAAAAATAGGCTATTGACTCCATCTTTATGAATCACCCTGTATATGTAGTGTGGAAATCGGATCATCCGTTCAAAAGTGACGCGTGGACGTATATAGGAAAATATACTAACGAATTTTATAAATTCCTTTGTTGGACGCCAATTAAAAATGTAGGAAAAATTTCATAAGTGATAAACTTAATCTATTACTTTTTGCTTTTTTAAATATTTTGTTCACAGTAAGAGTACAACAGATATAATTGTAATATGAAAATGGAACTTTCTAATTCTTATTCATTATATTTAAAATTGCGAAAAATATAATAATTAAATTATAAAATCTTTTGTTTTTCATTTGAAATTACGTATTTTATGCTGAAAATAAGTAAGTGTTAAATATTAAATAATGCAATTATGTTTTCTTTTATGAAGACTTGCAAAAACTTTTAACGAATGAATTAAAAAAAGGTATTCTTGATTATGTATTTAAGTCTGTTACATTGTCATACATATATCAACTTGCCTGTTGTTCTTGAGATTGCTTGCTGTTCATGTTTTCTAATCGTCTTTACTGGACAATTAGCTTACTTGATTACCAAACAAATCAAATAAATCACATTATACAAATTACGAAACGAAGAGTTTTGGCCGAGGACCCCGGGTCCTATGTCCCACATCCCGGATACTAGGCCTTTGGATTATATGACAGGTGCGATTCCTTAGACAACAGTGCAAAAAAATAAAAAGGGGGGGGGGGGGAATTAAGACTTAAGTTCTTGAGTTCAACAGACTCAATACTTCGCTCCAAGAGCGGGTGTATATATAGCAGGAAGGGAAAAAGAGGAGGAGCATCGGTTGAAATGATGAATTTGGTTGGCTGGGCGAAGTTGATTGCCGGATTTTTAAGATTTGACAATAAAAGTTAGAAATTTAAGGGTAAAATACTTGAATTATAAAGATGAGAAATAAATATTTAAGCATTATAAATATTAAAAAATATGGAGAGCATTTAAAATCATGACAACTTTATGTCAATATCTATTATTGATGTCAAATATGTGGTACATCGGTAGTGTGTTCAAAGCACTATTTCTAAAGAGTTTTCTAAAGAGAGATAAAAATTAATGTTAAGATCCTGCATAAAAGTGTTAAGTTTAGGGAAATCAATTTCTTTATAAAGATGATAATTACGAACATAATAAGGCATATCATACATTAGTCTAATGGTTGAATTTTGAGATTGTAATAAAATTTTGATGTGACTTTTGGCGATGTAAGACCAAATTTGACATCCGTAGGTTAAAATGGGTCGAAGGTAGGAACTGTAAAGAAGCAACTTGTTTTTAATTGTTAAATCCCTAATACGATCTAATAGGGAAAAATTAATCTTTAGCAGGTCGAAATTTATTACACGCGCAGTATGTATGTTGCTTAAAAGTGAGTCTTTGGTCGAGAATAATACCAACATATATACATGTGGGTGACGATGGCAAATCAATATTATTGAACTTAATTTTATACGTATTAAGATTATTATACCGTAGATTGCAGAAAAGAATGGCCTGTGTCTTGTTGGTGTTGACTGCAATGCGCCATTTTTGGAACCAAACTGATAGAATTTTGAGGTGCCTGGTGATATATATAAGTTTCCACTTTTATTTTTAATATAGTAATTCTTTTGTTTATTTTTCCGGTATCAGCGTTTCAAGCCTGTTTTAAAATGCAAATAAGTAATTTTTAATAAAAAAATTAATATGGTCATCGATTAATTTTACTTTACCATATAGCACTGACATTTATGTATTGCAAACGTCAGCTGGCATATGTTAGTAAGTGGTTTCGCACAACAGGTTGTTGTAATTAGTTGAAATACTTCATTTTATCCGAATTCATTTTAAATTCTATTCTTGTCAGCATAGACTATTTTGACGCGCAGACGTTACCGTATTAAAATATTTGGCGTTTCTCTATAGAAAAGCTATATAGGTTTCTACAATTGCTTTTAAAAAGTAAAGCAATACTGTGTACCCTATAATAGCATGCTGAAAATTTCTGACGATTGGACCATTTTTGCAAAAATTACTGTCTATAGAATCTCAAAATGGAAGGAAAGAGACTGGCAGAAAACATACTTTTGAATCATTATGATACTGAAAGCAAAGCACCACCAAAATAACGCTTTGAAAAAAAGAAAAAAAACACAGATAGAGAAAATTGAGCATCCGTTCTATAGTTACGGGTAGACATACATTAAAATTTGGGGGATATACTAACAAGCTACATAACCTCATTTGCTTGATGTCGGCTAACTCTAAATTTATAATTTGATTCTCTTGTAAACTCCTTAATTAAGTTACATCAGCTAAATTTTAAATTCTGTGCATTGCAGTAATTTTAGAAATATTTAACTCATCATTTCAAACCTCAGGATTTGTATTCGGGGGGATTTTATGGGAATATCTGACGATTAATTTCATATAACACATTTTTTCAAAAGAGTTTTTGTTATAATAGTATTTTGAAATCAATCTCAAAAAATAATTTGATACTGAAAGTGTTTTAAACGCACTAAATTGTTTGTTTCCACTCATTTGGAAGATTAAAACTATTTCTGTTCATTATGTTCTTTTATGTTTCTTAAAATCAAAGTAATTTAAACATTCGTTTCGAAAAATCCTTTACGATTACATTTTCATTGTTTACACTCAACTATATAAATGTCTATACATTAAACATGGCAGATCAACCATAATGCCTCTAACATGGTACATTAGTTAAATAAAATAAGATTAAAATAGGGTAAAATCTCTGAATAGCGGACACCTCAGCAGAACAGAATTTGTCTGCTATTCGGGGGTGTCCGGTTTCCAAGGTGAAAATATACAAATACCTAAGTATTGCGGATTGAGAAAATATCCTCTAAATACAGGTGTTAACGAAACGGGAGTGCCCATTACGAAGATTTTGCCGTTTAAGTATTATTTCTCATCAAATGTTGAAAATAGATAATTGCCTTCTTCTTACGATATTATGATAATATGATATGTAACTTCATTTATTTTAAATGATTGTAATATTCATCCGTTTTATGAAAATATGAATATGCAGCTTGCTTAACTTGAAGAAGAGAAGCCAATACAAACTTTTGTACCGCCGCGTTGCACACTTGCAACATACACAAAAGTCAATGTTAGTTGTACGGTGTGATTTAAAAGACGATTTTATTTCTTTCAGCAATTCTCCAACACACAATTGTTCATAGAATCTTATTTATAGTATTCTCTCACAGAAATTTTAGTATCAGACTGCGCTACAGAGGTATTTTTCTGGTGAAAGTTTATAGTATAGTATTTGTGAGGTATTGGGAAAGGTAAACATGTAATAGGTAAATTCTATGTCAGGTTTTATAAGATCAGTGCGGCCAATTGAATTCAAAGATGAAGAGATTGCAGCATAATTTTCCTTTAAAATATTAGATTAATTTTAAAATTACACTATGTGCAAAATGCTTAAAAGATGACAAAAATATTTTAAAAAGATATTAAATTACTTTAATACTCCTTAGTCCTTTCAACGTTTTGCTTCATTATTGCTAGAATGATTTTGGTAAATTTTGTAAAATTCGAATGGCTGGATACGTCCCAAACAGTGTTTTTACAAAGGCAAGTTCGTATACTTTAGAATTTCGTGTTAGAAAACTAACAATATTTACGAGAAGTATGTAATTTTCTATTTATTGCAGATGTGAAAAGAGTACTTATAAGTCAATATATTCTTATTTTTAAGTTAAAATTTTTTATTATTTTTTACATGCTTAGTCAGATGTATTCTAACATCTCGGTACATATTTTTCAAATCGGAGTTTTTGAGTTACAACAAGATAAAATTCTCGATTGAATATCTCACACATATGTAGGAATGTTCATCATAATTTACGTTAACTGCAATGTTTCATATTTAATTTTTTCTCGAAAGAAAATAATACAGGCAACTTTTATAACACTTTCCAACAAAGTTGAAAAACGAAAAGTGTTTATGCACTATGTTTGTCAGTCCGTCTGTCCATCTGACCGCCAGTCCATCTGGATGTCTGTCCAAGATCTAGTTCCCGTTATTAAACTATAATTATCTTGCAAATGAAAAACTTTATTTAGGGTCACCAAAGCATGCTTGATATTGTATATGAAGTATGTAGAATTAATAGTTCATTTACAGGAACACTCAAAAGAATTAAATTCCAATGTGGTGTATGGGAAAAAATCGTTTGCAGAGTATTTTAATGAGATTACGCTAATATTAAATGTATTGAAACTGACAAAAATAACTGAATTTCACTACCAGATGATTACGATTGAATAAGGTCCATAGCATTTGTCATTCACTTTTAGTGCCATACAAAAGAAATCGGTTACTGTACTCTCTTTGAATAATAATTGCTGGAAGTGCGTTTTAAAATTCAGTATGCGCCTTAAAATTTAAATACTTTTTTGCATGTTACCCGTTGTATATACATTCTGTACTTTATATACACTGTTGCACAAAAGAATTCATGTAAAGAATTCATTCTTCTTATTAGTGGAAATTGCTGAAGGGGAAATTTCAACTGACAAGGGAACCACTTTTGGTGTTGCTCGCACCTAGCATTGAGACCTGGTGCATTTTAAAGCCCTATATTATGAAGTTTGAGAATCGATAAAATTTTTCTGTTAAAATAATATTTCTTGATTATACAGCAGCATAACTTTCTGAAAATGCAATTTTCGAGACCACTTATCGGACTATTAGCATTGAATTTTTTTTTAAGAAAAGCATTTAAAAATAAAAATTAGTTAATACTAAGTATAAAATATTGAAAAAAGTTTAGAAATTCCTTCAAAAACCCACGAATTTGATTCTGAAAAATTGCAACTTTATATTCATATTTTTGGCGGGGAAACTGTTGGCGTTTATTTTCAAAAGTAGAGCTTTCCGGCAACCCTAGCCAAATGTCATAGCTGAATTTGTAATAGCTAAGAACTGCAATGTCCGACCTATTTCGCCACAGTAATTTTTCTAAATTGTGTAAAAACATTAATTTACTTTATGATTACTTTTACCGAAGGACCATTTAATACAGTAGTATTTCATTTTAAACATTCGAAACTCTATTTCATTCGATTTCAAAAGGAAATAATTTGCTTATTTTGTATTTCACTAAAAAATAGTTTTCAATGATCTTCGAAGCTTTTATAGAATTATATTTATTACTTATATATTTATCGTCTGCATAGAAAAAAAAATAAAAACCTAATATTTGTTTCTTATGCTATCAATTATTTAAAAAAAATCGCAATCTGATATAATTCTAGTATCTTCTATCTTCTATCTATGTATAATATCTTCTGTACATTTTCTCTTTGGATAAAGCGGGCGGAAAAATTGTAGCGCCCTATTTGGCGACTTAACTCACTTTTGGCGCGAAATAAACAAATAAATATGTAATAATAAAAAATTAAAAGTATAAAAAAGTATATAAAATATTATTTTAACAGAGAAATGTTTTCGGTTCTCTAACTTTTATGTCTAGGGCTACAAAACGCACCAGGTCTCGATGCTAGGTGCCAGCAACACCAAAAGTGGTTCCCTTGTGAGGTATATTTATTTCTTAACTGAACTGAATTTTGGCATGCATGTAGTTAATAGATACAAATCTATATATCATATACAGGGTTGCTCAAAGAATTCGTATAATTTTACGATTGTAGATGGGGACAGCTGAAATTGTGTTTTCATATGTGTTATGCGTTTCAATATGGTTAAATTAGACATAATGTTATAACTTATTAAATGGTGCATTTTCGTTACATTATTCTGAAAGTGTTGGAAAGTGTTTCATAATCTATGCTACATGCATGATTTTTCCTTTTTTGCTTATTTTATCCCTATTCTATTCAGAACTTTATTTGGAGGTTATATCATACCATGAATGGCTTTCTCGAGTAACTGCGCAAAGTTTTCCAAATTTTTAACACTTTCCAACATAATTGAAAAGTGTTTATGATTTCAGTTTGTCTGTCCGTTTTGTTCTTCTGTCTACCAACGCTGAAATTCGAGTAAATATGCTCGATTTTTCTTCCAATTGATGTATGTTAAGAATATTTACATTGGCATAGCGGTTTTGAATATAAACTATATAGCGTTAATATTTCATTTACAACGGCACTCAAAAAAACCCGTTACATTATGGTCAATGGGGAAAAATCGTTCGTACTTTATTTTAATCGCTATTTCAAATGTAAGGAAATTGATATGAATCAATAAATTTTGCTGCTAGAAGATTGCTTTTGAGTGGGGCGTTAATAGCATTTATCGTTCATTTACAGGGACACACAAAATAAATATTTTACAGTACTGTCTTTGAGCAATAATTTCTGGAAGTGCATTTTAACTTTCTGCATGCGCTCTTAAATTTAAATTAGCGAAAATTGCTGAAGGAGAAATTTGAACTGTGGTTATGTATTTCCTACACTGTAAAAAAAACACTGTAAATTGGCCAGAACAAACTCGATCACAGTGAATGTTCTGTATCTTTCTTTGGTTTCCTCACTATATTAACATGGAAAATAGAGTAGTTGCGTAAAATTAACAGCACAATGTGCTGGCAATTTGGACGCATTTTTTTACAGCACAAACTGCTGGCGTCCAAATTGCCAGCACATTGTGCTGTTAAATTTACGCAACAACTGTATTTTCCATGTTAATATAGTCAGGAAACCAAAGAAAGATACAGCACATTCACTGTGATCGAGTTTGTGCGCGAGATGAACAGTACTTTGTACTGTAAAAATATCGTTTTTTTTTTTTTTTTTTTTTTTTTTTTTTTTTTTTTTTTTTTTACAGTGTAACTGACAAAATTTTTTCATCCATGTAGTTTATACCTACAAATCTGTATATCACATGCAGGGTTGCTTAAAGAATTCGTATAATTTTTGACTGAAGAAGGGAAATGCTGAAATCGTTTTTTCAAAGGCGTTATGCGTTTCCAAATGGTTCAGTTAGACATCATATTTCAACTTATTTCAGCAGTGAAGTTTTGTTACAGTATTCTGAATGAGCTGAAAAGTGCTTCATAATCTATGCTTGATGCATGGATTTTTCTTTCTTTTTTGTTTGTTGCATAAAAGGGAGATATCTGGTCTCTTTAATTCAAAATTCCTTTCTGAGGCCTCATAGTTGAAACAAATTCATATCTAAAAACTCATGCCTAATACCTTCATATATTTTACACAATACCATAAACAAGCATGAAATTTTATTTTTCACTCGTAATTGATGTAAAATATTTTTGCTATGATAAAGGACCGTGCCATTCTGAAAATTATAATTTCAATCAATTATAATATAATGATTTAAATTTGCGTGAGTGTGGTTCAAAAACTTACATGTTTAAACTTATATTATTTTTTCTGGTACATATCTATATTAAATATAGCACAGCTTTATTTTTCGTGATATTATTACACAAAGTAACCATTTTTGTGATAAGATAAATTTTTATCTTCCATTTGGAATTACCTTAAACTACTAAAGAAGAGTATTTTACTTGTTGGTGAAGTACTTACCCTAAGCAACCACTTGGTACTATTCCAAAAAACACTTAGAAGAGATATTTATTCCCCAGTATTAGTGTTTATTTTATTTTATTTTTCTGGCATGTGTCTGAAAAAGAGAGTTGCCAAGTTTTAAAGATGGAAATCTATGGAAACATGAATAGCATATCAAAATTTGAATAAAAAGCAAGATAAATTTTGTATGAATTTTTATGTTGTGAAATATTATATAGATGAATATTTTGTTCGAAAATACATGCTAAAACTTGCTTTATTCTTTAACAAGGCTTTTTAGGCTGATCATTACTAATGTTAATCATAAATTTAGATTTATTCTTTAATAAAAGTATTTAGAATAGTAATTTAAAATGAAGAATGTTTTTGCATGTACTCGGCAGAAACAATTATTTTAAAGAATTTATGCAGGGAAGACTAGGGAGAGTTGACCCATTTTTTACAAAATGATTTTTTATTTTTTAAATGTTGAACATTGAATAAAGTTTTATATATCATTTTATTCGTTATACAAGTTATGAAAATAAAATTGCTACATAAGTGTAATATGTAAGAAATTTGAAAATTGATTGATTTTAATCATGAAAAACAATGGGCCAAGACTCCCCGCATATGGGAGGGTTGACCCACTATATGGGAGGCTTGACCCACTTTGTTTTATATTGAAATATTTGTGAAGATTAATAAAATCAGTTTCAAAAAAGCAAAATAACTTTATGCTACATGCTTTAATTATAATAAAAAATATTTTTGAAAATATGATGCTTAAACAAACCTGTTTAGGCGCAATCACAAGTCAGAGGAGAAAAATTTTGTTTTAAACAGGATTTTGTCTGAGCAGGTATAACTGTACAGCAGGGAAAATTAAATTTTAGCATTTAAGGCAGTATTCCGATAGAGACAGGTTCCGTTTTCATAGGGTTTTATGTTGTATTAAATCCGGATTTAGGAGCCACTGTCCCGCTTTTTTTGTCTCCTTGTCGTACTTTTTGTGACACTTGACCTGATAAATATAGTTGTCACATAGTATGGCTGCATGTCACTGAATTCATCCTGATGAAATTTGTCTACATACCTTCTTAAAGTTTTTCGATGAATGCTATGTTCTTTGAGGCCGCATGAGCACTGAACTTGTCATTAACATCTTTAAACTCTGTCAGGGGTTAATTTGTACTTTCAGTACTAAAATGTTGAAATAACTGACTGATACCGGAATTTACGAACAAATTTATTTGGAAATAAAACAATGGCTATATTTCACATACATATCAAATGGAAAAGATTTTAGCAAAATTCTGGTGCCATTGTGGCGTTTGGGAACTACAATTAAGTAGTTTCATAAACAAACCACTGGCTCTGAAGTGGTTAAGATTGCTGCTTTCATACTTTCTAGTCTTTTCTACTCTTTTCCACTGTTTCTATTTACTTATTGCAAGTAATATTTAATGGAAAAATTTCCTATCAATTTTCCCATTTATATGTCATTAATTTTTTTCTGGCAGTGGATACTATAGCAATTTTTCAGATCTTTCTTTAATCAGTTTTAAACATTTTATTTTTCATCACTCCATTTTACTGTAGCTTTACATTATTTTTTATATATAACCATTAACCTTTCATTATGTACAGTGTATAATAAAAAGATTTCCAAAACCACTTATTTAAGGGAGACTTGAGCATCTGATCAACCCGCCCTCACACTGACTGGGTCAAGCCTTCCCGCATAGCCCTTTTCTAAAAAATAGCACATAGTTATGTTAAACCTAACTTACTGTACAATCTTTATGTCTGAAATGAAAGCTCGATATTTCTGCATTACTGAAAACCTACTTAAATTTCTATGATATATTTTATCTGACAAAAGCTTACAAAATATTTCCAAAAAACACAACTTTTAGGTTGAAAACGTCTCACAATTGATTTTCCCCACACCTATTTCGATTATCTGTAGCTTTGGATGACGCCTATTCATATAACTTCTTTTAAACATGAAAACTGATGGGTGGAGCAAGCCTCCCCTATGGTCTACCCTCCCTAGTCTCCCCTATACTATATCTATGAGCTACAAATTCAATAAAAATATTTTCTTTTGTTACAATGTGATAATGCATCGATGTTTACTCATATTTATAAAAATCATCCTGCATTTTACATTTAACTTAATGTAAATGTATCCAGGCCAGAATTTGAAACAGTGATCTTTGGCTTAAGCTGCCAATACTCCGCCAACTGAACTATCCTGGAGAAATCTTGGGGCACAAATCAAATTCCCGTCAGATTTGGCCTGGACACACTTTTAGACTCAGTTGAAAATTATAGTTCATATGATTCAATTACCAATTAGAACAATTGAGTTGAAATTTATCAGGTGTAATTTTCAATTAATTACTATAAATTACCCTAAAAATTGAAAATAATTATCCTATTAATTTACAGTATCCCCACCTGTTTTAGAATTAATGACTATTCAATAAACCACCATATCAAGTCTGATAGCTATGCATTCGAAGACATTTGCTTATACAAAACATTATATTTGACATATTATTTATGGAAAAGACATGTTTACAAATACACAATTTTGTCATCCAATCTACATGCTACATTTTTGCCTTAGCGAACATTTAAGGATCGTTATAGCGGCGTAGAGCAGTCGAATCATAGACGTGTTAATCATAACAGCTGTAAATTTTTAAGCTGGGAAAAAAGTGCGGACCAGGATTCGAACCATGGATGTCTCGGCTGAAACCGCCAATGCTCTACCGACTGAGTCCTCCCGGACGAATCTGGAGGACTAATTCACTCAATTCATGGGTGAATTACTCCTGCAGATTCGTCGGTAGAGCATTGGCTGTTTCAGCCAAGATATCCTTGTTTCGAATCCTGGTCCGCAGTTTTTTCACCTTCTTGGAAATTTACAGCTGTTATAATTTATTTACCAATTCAATAATTGTGTTAAAAATTAATCTAATATGTGTTAATCGTAGACCAATTAGATCGTAGATAACCTATTCATAGACCAGTCAGTTATTTTGCGATTTTTTTTTACAGTAGGGACCATAAACAGGGACTGTTTGCCAGCAGTCATTTATTCAATATTCACGTCAGCTGCCCTTTCCTTATGATTAAAGTAGTTTGTCAAAGGATGTGACTTATAGAATATTTGCTTACATTTCTTGTATAAGTGACTTCTTAATAATTCAAGAACCTGGGATGTAAGTTAATAAAGCTTCCAGTTAAAGAATATTGCATAATTAGCTATAACATACCAAAACTTTCCGTGAGTGCGTGAAATCTAGTGTTCAAATTTGTTAACCATCATTCTGAATAGGTGCTTTCCAGCAAAAATTGAAACTAATAATATTGCATAATTAGCTTTTACTTTACCATAGCTTAAGTTGTCGCATGATTTTTTTTACGCCTCCATATAAATAATGATCTTTTGGCTCAATTAAAGCACAAAGTGCAGAATGATGTCAAATAAATGATAAATCGCAACCGCTTATTCTCCTGAATTTAATATTGGCATAAAAACAAGAAAATTATTCACAAAAATTAATAAAGTAGAAATGGTATAACGAAATAAGATTTAAAAAAAACCATTAGAAAAAAATAATTGAGATTTTTCTAATTATAATAACTATTTAGAGTACTCAGATAAAAAATGTATTGACTTGGGTTTCAGTTCTTTAATTTAATTTACGTGGAAATAACAATTATAATAAACTTTCTAGAACATCATGTGATGTTTTACCTATACACATAACTGTTCATTTTGGTTAAATGAGTCAAAACCACATTAATTAGTGGTGGTGATGGTGGTGGTGGTGTGTATGGGGGGCAGTGTCAAATTTTTGTAACTAATTTTAGCGTCGTAATTTTGATATATATGATGCAGATAACGAAGATGCCAGTCAGTTGGTGCACCTGCTTTGGCTGTTGCCATATAAACATTGCACAGCCAGATGCAATGTGAAATAAACGACAACCCTATTACTGATGTTACCTTGACTCGGAAACATCATCAATGAATGGCAAACTAGTGACATCAGTGAATGGCAAATGAATGGCAAACTAGCTTTGCCATTCATTTAACATAGCAGCGGGTTGTGCTATGTTGCTATGGCAACAGCTAACAGTTCTCGCTTGTGACATAGCTTACTGGTACTGCCATTATCTACGCGATCCAAGCTATAAGGGGCGATAAAAAAGTTACCGTTTGAGATTTCTTCAATGCTCCAAAATAATGATCCAAAAAATGTGACGCTGATTTCACGGACTATATTTTTTAATGAACGGAATGCAAAAAAGTAAACGTAGTACAGAAAGTAATATGAGCAAAAAATGGAAATTCACTATTTGAAAGATCTTGCTTTGATTTCTCAGTTAAACTCTGTGAAATTTTTTTTATATTCTTCGAAAACTTTTATTCTAATAATTTGAACCTTTGAATTTATGTGACCTAACTGCATATTTTCTAAAATAAATATAAGAGCATTATTACAATCGTAGTTACAAAATTTTTCATGACATCATTTTATTAACTTATTTTTCATGAATTTTACACTATTATTGTTTCAGAAAATGCTTTGTTTCAGATAAAAACGACTTTCCTTTATGCTCGGTTCAAGATCTGTACTTAGTTTCGCCTTTTAGGTGTGTTCGTAGCACCTATAGTCGTCGTCTTGTCTGTCTGTCTGTCCGCATATAACAGCGTAAAAACTACCCAACCGAATGATTTGAAATTTAATATTGATAAACGTTGCATAATTTTGTGAAGTCATTTCAAATTTTATTAAAACAGAATCAAATTTTAAAAGATATTAATAAAAGATTTCTTCATTCTCTTAACTCCTATAATATGTAATTAATTCAACATGATAGATAATAATTTTAGATTTCCATGGTGATTACGTCCTATTTAAGATGGAATCATATTATTTACGTATTACTGAATTTAATATATCTAATCGTAATAAGTTTGTATTCATGCATTTTTGCAAAAGAGTGCAACAGCTATTGCACCAAGATCTGAATATTTATAAAACTAGTTATAGTACAAATGCCTTTCATTTGCCACGTTTGACGTACAATTTCCGACTTGTTTCTTTAACGATTTCATTTAACAATTATTTTCCTTAGTTTCTTTTCTTTTCTTTTTTTTTATTGGTGACATTAAAATAGTAATTTTATTTTTTTATTTAAAAATTCTGTATTACCTTCTTTTTCTTTTATTTTAGATTTATGTTTTTCACAGTTAACAATTTATTGTATATTTAGAAATCTTTGAATCCACTCATAACTAAACGTGTGACAATACTCCATTAGAATACATGTTTTCTCTTGTTTTTATTATTTTTTGTTTAATATGTATGCATGTCCGTATGTTTATACATTTATGTGTTTCAAATTAGAATATTTTAGATATTTTAAATAAAGTTTTAATCAATAATAAATATTTTTTTTCACAAGCATTTAGTACCCGTATGTAATAATTCAAACAATAAAAAGCATCCTTATAGATGGAACACTGAGAAATAAGAAAATAAATAAGGACAACATATATTAAACGGAAAGGGAAAACATTAAAGGAAAGAGAAGTAGGATGGAAATGGACTACCGAGGGAAACGTTATTAATATCTTCATGCTGTGCCATCTGTTATAATGTAAATATTCTTTAGCTGGCAGCAATATTAAAGACATAATGAATATACTTTTATAAACTATATTTAGTAGCGATTACGAAACGAGTAGTAACTTCCGCAAAGAGGAAACAGGTACAGTAAGTAGGTCACATAGTTTAACAAAAGGAATGCATATTTCATAAATGGGCTGTCTATAAATTATTATAAAAAATTGTAGCGTTTTAAAAGGGTTGAGAAGAAATTATTTTTAAATTCTTATAGCCGAATACAATCAGGACTCTGGAACATGTACCGCACTGGGAAAAAAATAAACACCCATTAATAATTCGAACACAAACTGTAATAAGAAAAATCAAAGATGTGCCAGTTAACTGGAATATCGTCTGCTTTTATTTAAAATATTTAATTGGTATATTACATTTTGGCACATTGGTACATTTTATTGGTACATTGGTACATTCTCTACATTAAAATAAACACATACTTTAATTGCTTCAACAATGAACTCAACATTTCACTCAATGAAGAATTTCTGAACAATTCAATTAGTCTAATAAAGTTTCTACCTCCAGCTACATAGTTATTTACTATTTATAAAGAGCAATCAGCAAATTTTACCTTTAAATTGAAATCCATTATTTGTATTGAATATTGATATTAATAAAATTTTCTTGAATATAAGAAATTGCTTTTATAGCAAGTGCGGCTAAATTTTCATATAAAATTTTCTATATACAAAATAAAAGTACTCGTGGTATCCTGTATGCAATAATCATATGATGCAAAGGACACGCAATCGGAACCTGCGAAAAATTCAGCTGAGCAATGAAAGCATTCATTTAATGTTTTCAAGCAGATACTGATAATTTCTAATTTCGAAATGCACATTAACATATTGACAGAAACACTATAACTGCAATAGCTTTGGTACAGTTCTTGGCTGTCAAAAACTACGACTAACAGTAAATTGAAATCTTTCATTGTTATTCAAAGTTATATTGTTGTAAATTTTTTTAGTGTTCAAAAAGCAAAAACTAACTATTATAATATCACTCCTGACTCTGCCTGTGTCTGTCATAGCCATTTTATTCGTAATCTATGTAACGTGGAAAGTTCAAATTAACTGAAATAATAGCGACTATTGGCCCACATATTTATAGATTATCAAACGTTCACAAATTATATTTAGGGAAAATGTAGAGGGGCTAATTAAGTTACTTGAAAAAAAAATTTCCTTGTATATTGTGTTTAAGGTTTCGTAAGGCCAAACTCAAAAATATATTTCTTTTACGTATTATAGTATTTTCAGAAATATCGTCGAAAATGTAATGCAAAAATATCTTGCTTTCGTGTGTTTTATGTATTGCTTTTAAAAATCCAAAAATTGGTTCAAAATTTAATATTACTCCTTTCAAACTCAGATTCATGCATACCATTTATAACTGATGTTATACCCAATTGATTGATACCAATACCCTTTTATTTATACAATGATTCGCCTCTAGAATTAATGCGGAATGGAGAAGGCGTAACTTTCTTTCCCCCACACTGTTAACAATTTGCAGCATTCTGTCCAGTCATTCGACCGTTTTTTTTTTAAAAAAAAAAAACGGTTTCATAACTGTAATTTAACTGTATTCGGGTCATAAAATGGCCAATAATATGGTCAGAATAGTGTTAAATTACGGTTGTGTAACCGTTTTCGATAAAAACGGTCAAATGACTGGACAGAATGCTGCAAATTTTTAACAGTGCAGGCTGTATGTTTATTATGCCTTCTGTAGATACGTGTACAAGCACTGAATTTCGGTTCTAAACACTTGTGATTTAAAAAAAAAATATTTCTCTGTACTTACCATTTTCCCCCAGCAGTCATCGTACTCAATCAGCTGTCATAAGTATTTTTTCTCATTGACATCCTGTTTGAGTTTTAACTCATTTTGCTCTGAAATAATACTTTATTCCACTATTTCATTATTATATAACCGAACACATGCATAACAATTTAAAGTGTATGTATAAAAATTTAAAGTGTGTGCAATTTAAAGTGTATACATAACATTGTTAAGAGTATTTACTTTGCATTAATTTCAAATATGGCGTTTTACGCAGGGAACAAAGAATCTGATTCGATCAGATATGAAAAAAAGGAAATAAAAAAATCAAGCAAAATAAATTGTTTTGCCTAGAAATAACTGCACCACTTTGAGATTTCTTACGTCATGACAGTCTTGGAATATCAAGAGTCACCCGTTCTAAATTTAAAAGCTAATAGAAATCTTAAATAAATGCAAATTTCATTTAATCACAATATTTTGTTCGATCCTCCACATACTAAAGATTACGACCAAAATTCAACTTCTGAAACATCAATACTGGTCTTCTTTCCGCTCTCTCACTACGCTTTGCGTATTTCTTTAACATTTGATTGATTAGAATTGCTTTTGTCATCATATATGAAGATGTATAAAAAATATAAGAAGACATACAAGAAGATTAACCGTGACTAGCGTTAGCACATGGTTATATTTCTTTAAACATAAGATACAAATGTATAATAAAGCAACAGAAATGTAATGCAAATGTAAATCAGATGAGAAAAAAACGGTGTAGACTTTCTGTTAAAAAAGGATAATCCTCTTCCACCACGCCATTGCTTAAGATGACTTCTTTTCATTTGCTAATTGTATCACTAGAGAATTTATTTTTATCTTTATTGAAGCCTTATTACTTCAGCATTAGTCCATGTTTGCCAGTTTGGCTTCTTTTTTTTTATATATATATACAGAAATTTCAAATTTATACCAGAAATTCCCAGTAGTAATTTTCGTTTTATTAAATTGACAATCATTTTGTGATTACATTAAGTAAAAATTCTTCTTTTGGAATTTTCGGTTTGAATTTGGAATTTCTGAAAAAAAAAAAAAAAAAAGTAGCTTAAACTGCCATCCCTGCATTAGTTCAGTTAAAGAAATAATATTTTTCCTTCACATAATTATTTTTTTAGTATTTTAAACTTTATTCTTTCTCAAATTTAAAACTATTCCAGAAATCAATTTATTTTCCAACGTATTACTTTGCAACATTTTAGTATTCTCTCCAAAATATTCATTTGACTTTATTATATTAGAACTGATACATATAATTTTTTAATTACCTTTACGACATGAATAATTTTAGTCAGTATTTCATAATTAAAGCACTTATAAGCCTTTTTCGAAATAATTTAATGTGAGAACTTCCCACACGACGCACGGTGGGTGATTTACCGATTCTAGCTGGCCAAAAGTCAATTTTTAAAAGTTTATCCTAGCGTAATTTATTTTTTGCCTGTTATAGCTCAATAGTTAGGACGTTGTACCCTGCTATTGGTTTTGATATAAATATAATTGTATGGTCCATAGACTAGCGCAAAGTTGATGCTTTTTAGTTGGGAATGAATCAATTGCGCATAGTTCTTTAATCTGTTACTTGAAGCGAAATAAAATATACTGCTCGATTATGGACTCTTCCAAACAAAATTTGGACTTTATTTTATCTTATTTATGTGCATAAAGTTTGCACATATCAGCTGTTATCTCATATTTAATGTCACAAAAAGCTCTGTATTTTCAATTTTTCAGATTTAAGATAGAAAAAATTATATGATAAAGCACTATTAAGCTCATTTTTTGATATGATTAAATAGTTTAGATTATTACCTTTTTTATTCATATTTTATTTGTCTGCCCGTAGGTGCCCTCCCAGTTTTTAGAATTGTTTTTAGCTTATCAAGTTATATATATATATATATATATTTTTTTTTGTTCAAGTACCATTTTCTTTTTATCGAAGACAGCAGAATTTAAGTTAGTCACATAAATAAACTTTTCCACCATTATGCAACGACAACAAGATTTAAAATTTAACGAAAATTTGAATTTGGTTGGAAATATTTTGTTTATAGAGGGAAATTACAATGAAGATCACATGACGTTTTGTAACAGCAAAATGTTTAAATTTATGACCAAATTTCAACAAAAATTGCCTGTTGTATGTAGATATCTCGGGACAAAATGATTTAAAATATATTACTTGTCAGCAAATTTCGAGTGGTTACAAAATCGATCCAGACAAATTCTCCAAATTCAGAGTTGATACAATGTAAAACATAATGTAA
The DNA here is from genome assembly GCA_963932465.1 of Maratus speciosus. Classification (NCBI taxonomy): domain Eukaryota; kingdom Metazoa; phylum Arthropoda; class Arachnida; order Araneae; family Salticidae; genus Maratus; species Maratus speciosus. Next base: position 339,398,908 of record OZ010791.1, read on the forward strand.
GCATTTTCTCATGATATCTTACGATTCCTATTCCTTACATAAGTTTCCTCTGTGCAGAGATAAATATAAATATACAACAGAATATACAATGCAGTAATTTTCATTAAAGCTGTCGAATATTTTCCCCGTTTCTTAAATTTTAGAAAAAGAAATATTAGGATTTGTTATTTTAATACAAAATTAGTTTTATCACTTTAGCTTCCATACCGTTAAGAAAGTATCATAAAAATCATCAAGAAGAACGTAAAATCATGCGTCAATCAGATTATGAACAATTTTTCAACACATTCGGACTACTATAATAAAACTTCATATCTTAATAACATGAAAAACGATGTCTAAGTAATAATTTGTAAAACATATAACACGTTTGAAAACACAATTTTAACCAAAGTCGAAATAATAGCTAAAACATCCCTGTATATGAATTATAGATTTATCATATAATCCACAATATGCTAAAATGTAGAACAATTGGTGAATGCATAGCACAGTTGAAAATTCCTCGTTAGCAATTTCCGTCAGTAAACGGAAATGTAGTTCAGATGTTTTGTGTAGCCCTGTATATAATTTATAGAATTTATACACACTAAAAAATATGCGATTTTTATAAGTTAAAAAAGTGTTCCAGAAATGAAAAAGCACTTCCATGAATTATTGTTTATACAGAGAAAAATATAACTGATTTATTTTGTGTGCCCCTGTATATGAAAGAGGAATGACACATCATATTCAATAGTAAGCATCTTATAGAGTACCTCAAAGATATATATCAATTTAAATACTTTTGAAATAGTGTAACATGAGCAAAATAAATTATTTAAAAACAACGTTTAAACACACAATAAAATAAGTTGATTTGATCAGACGTACACGTTTCGTGAGTACTAGGACTCACATCCTCAGTGTAAAAAACTTTAAAAACAATATCCCCCCAACTACATGAACGGCGAAAACCCAAATGTCAAAACAAAATACCAAAAGACCATCAAGTTCTAACACCCAATGAAATTAATGCGGAAGTTTAGTGTCGTGACACAACAAATCCACCCAGAAAGTTGAGATGTATGGTGTACTAGATAAATCATTAACCGAGAAGTCTTTAAATTTATGGATATGAAGAGCCTCAAAAAAGTCTAAATACAGAGGAGTAATGCATTTCTTGATAATGGTAGCTGAATCAAAATTAAAATTATGTCCCTACCCCCCAGCAATGAGAGGCGATAGAGGATTTCTGTAATTCTTTTTTCTTTACATAGTTTCTGTGTTCATTGACTCTGTAACGGAGTTTTCGTTTAGTTTGTCCAATGTAGGACAAACCATATTGGCATTGAATGTTGTAAACTCCCCAATAATTATGAGGAGGAATTTGGTCCTTAAGGTACGAAAAAGTTAGTTTATTAACTGGTTTAAAAACCACATTAAAATCATAATGTCTAAAGATATTAGCCATCTTAAAGCTAATGCTATTATAAAATGGTAAAATGATAAGGTTAGAGATGGAAACCGCAGTAACAGGAGAATCAAGATTATTAACTCATTTATTAAGACTATGAGAAATTAAATTATTGATATAAGATAAACCAAAACCTCAATCAATAGCCACAGATCGAATGTAATTTAATTCTGTAATAAGTGAATTATTATCTGAACAAATTAAGCGAGCTCTATTAATCAAATAAAGAAAAGCCGAAGCTTTTTGGGAAGGGGGGTGACATAAATTGAAATGGGGGGGGGGGGAGTGTGACAGCAAAAGGTTTACGGTAAACGCAAATGTCAAAGGTGTTAAGCTGACGTGTAACCAACACATCCAGAAATGGCAATCTATTATCTGTTTAAACTTCATAAGTAAATTGAATGACTGAATCTATTGAGTTTAAAATTGTTAATATATTGTCAACAGAAAATAGAGAAAGGTCTAAGAGTGCAAAAGAATCATCTACATATCTACAGTAAAATGGGAAGTTGATAAGGTTAAACATTTTAACCTTAAAGTAATGCATATATAAATCTGCTAAAAAAGGACTGTTTTTAAAGTTTTTTACACTGAGGATGTGAGTCCTAGTACTCACGAAACGTATACGTCTGATCAAATCAACTTATTTTATTGTGTGTTTAAACGTTGTTTTTAAATAATTTATATTTCCACACAAGTTCTGTATTTACTTTGAGCAAAACACACCACAAACAATTTTTCTTCATAGACCGTAATGTAACATAATTATTTTTAGTGTTCCTGTAAATGATTATGCATATTATGCATGTATATAATTATGCATATTTAAAATTTGATTGTTATATTAATATATTTCTTAAATGAAAAGGAGCTTCTGGAACTTTGAAATTTAATTGACCAAATTTTCTCATTGAACGATTTTGTAAAACATGGGAAATTTATTCTTTTCGAATTAATCCATAACGAATAATAACCACAGAAAAATAATAAACATTCCTGAAAACGTTAACAGCTAAAAAAATAACTAATGCAGAAACAATAACTACCCATATTTCAGGATTACCTGAAAAGCATTAAAAAGTGCTGTTTTTTAAATAAATTGTTATAGAAATAACATAAACAAGTGTATATATGTTTATTGAAACGGAGGATGTGAGAAGTAAAATAGCGCGCACCTCGGCAAACAGCTACCGCATCTGTTTACGTAAAATGCATTGAGTCTGGCCGTGAGTGAGGAAACAGTTTTGTCAAATATTTGTGAGTTACCGTTCCGTTAAAAGTCACGTGGTTTTGATACGGAACGATTGTAAAAAATAACGAAATAAAGCTGAAGGATTGCAGAATCGTCAAAATTGAGAGTTTTATTTCTGAAAGTGTCATAAAGCTGAACTTAGCCTTTGAACGGTCAAGCATTAGTAATATAAAGAAGCCGAGGGATATTACTTGTCTATTTTCCTTTCGGGTTTGTAGTCCTTCTTTAGAATAAGTGGAAGAAAACAGAAGGCATACCTTTGTGTCATAGTTTTCTGACTTTTGCAGATTTCTGTCAGTCAAGAAATCCACTAATATAAACAGATGTATTTTAAACATAGCAAACATTGTTATTTTAAACAGCTTTTCAGCGACATAAAAATCACGAAACGTTATTATGAGGGAGTATTTAAGATTAATACACATTTCTGTTTAAGAAGAGATTTTTAAATGAGAATATGTATCTTGAAATATTTTTAAAATGTCTTAAAATTTTCTATAGTCTGGTTTATGGTATCAGTTTTGGACGGGATTTCAAATCGTCGGCTTCGGGCTCCAAGAAAAAAAAAGATCCTTTAGTCCAGTGGTTCCTAACATTTTGTTGTCTACGCTCCGCCAGAACATCTGTAAAGTTATCCTCCTTACCACTCACTCTGTAAATGATGTATCTTATTATTTAAAATGTGAACTCTATTCACACCGTGGAAGCGTAATAGAGCCTTAACAATAACTATTCAATATTAAAGACGTGAATTATCACAATGCTAACTAAGCGTAAACCAACAGAGTGAAAATGTCCAAGCCGGGAATTGAAACCGGGCCCTTAGAATAGATCTCCAGTGCTCTACCATTAAGCCGCAAGGACTATGCCCAGCTTAGCATCTCTCACTCACAAAAGTCGGTAAGACTGCTACCGCAGCTATTAGATGGAATAGTCTTCATGAGCACGCAATCTAACGGCGTAACATAAGATGCAAATGAACCCAGCATCGGTGAATATACAATATTTAATAACTATTCATTTCAAAATTTTTAATTTATCAAAGAGATGAATCTTTTGTCACAAACGTGTTTTTAACTTAATTCTATAAATGAAATGAGGTTGTACATCTTTGCCTTCATCACAAAAAGAGTTTTATTGTAGTATTCTAACTTACCTGAATGTTAAAGAAATGTGTTATACCGTTTGCATTTTTATATTCACAAAATATCTTGAAGAGAGACTGACATTTAGCATTAAAATTGAAAATATTCAAACGTTTTCTGATTAATTTTTGTAACTTATTAAGAGTCGGAGGAAAAGCTTTGAACACAAAATTTTCTTTCTATGGATAACACAATACACAAGAAGAATTTCAAGATTCTAATCTATATAAATTTTAAGTAGTCATTATTCCGAATCACAACAAATTTTTCTCTGTTTTCTCTGTCCCAATATTGTGGTCTTCCATGTATTATCTGATTTTAAAATATACAATGTATATATCATCATGTACATTTATTTACTGTGTAGGATATCTGCACTAGAGCCATAGGTATTTAATATTTACCCATTTTCATTTTTACTGCTATTTAAGATTTATGCATTTTATAAAGTTGGCAGTACCTCAGTTAGATATTTCGTTTATGTTTTACGTTAAGACTTTCAGTTTTAACTTGTAGTTCTACGTGTAACAGATTCTTTATGTGGCATGTAGCAGAACGAATAGAAGAAAAAAAGCTCATTCCATAAACAATTGAAAATGTTACAAAGCATTATAAAATACAATAAAAACCAAAATATTTACAAAGATTTTAATAACAGAAAAATAATGTCAAATTTTCTAAAAAGATTATTAGTATAATTCTTCCGGTTTTGATAGTATTTTATTTTCTAAACTTTTGATTTAAAACCTTTTTTAAATTCAACAAAAAAACTGATTTTTAAAATGTTGCATGTATTTCATTTAGTTTTAGTTTACAGCATGCATTTCTTTTTTGAATAAAAAGAAATCGATAGTAAATGGCTGAGTAACAAAATTGGAATTACTCCCCATAAAGTCAAATTACCCGCTAAAAATTCTAATTGCTCCTCGCTGGAACGTACGATCCACGTTGGAAACAACTGCTCTAGTCTGTTTAGCCTTCAAACAAACCACCGTTTTATAAGCCGTTATCTAAATAAGTGACAGGAACAAATTTGTCAACAGAAAATACAAAAATAAAACCAAAACAAAACTGTTTCATAGAAAATTGTTTGAAACTTTTACTTTAAAATGTTTCCTGTAGATTCCTTAAAAAGTTTAGTATATAACAAAAGTCACCAAGTGTTTTAAAATTCAATAACATTTTTCTTTTCTATTCCTTTTAGCTTTAAATGCGTTTATACATGAACTGATATTGATAATATATTATATCAGTTAACTGATATATTATATTATATATCATAATGATAATTTAAAGAAAGTATTAGTTCATACAACTGATTCTCAGTTATGCAAGAATTCTCCTATGCGCGGAGGGAAACAATTCTTGGAAAAAAAATGTGCATTCACATGTGACTTAAAATTAATATACGTTTTATAAACATTTCTTAATATCTGAAAAAACAAAATTTTAAAAAGTCCATTTAAGTAAACACTCTTTTAAAATTTTGTACAAATGTGTCTAAAAACTTTTAAGAAGACAAACTTTAAAAACTTGGTAACTTTTGACATTTAAGCATTATCTAACTTCTTAAAAGCTTAAAAGTTTTCGAAATAAAACTTGTCGATAGATATTCCTTCTGCTTGTTATATTCTTAATATATTTAAAGTCGAATCTCACATTTTCAGTTCTATAAAGATTCTGATAAGGTGAAATCTTTTCTTTCCGTTCTTTGGCAAATTTTCAATTATACTGGAAAATAAAATAACCACGGAAACTGAGAAAACCTTGGTATGTAAATTTGCAATCTTATAATTTTCATATGGACTCAAAGAAAAGGAAGTGGAGTGTGCCAGAGAAATGTCGAATAAAAAGCCTGAATTACAAATAAAAATCCTGCAAAAATAATTAAATGTCAAATATAAATACCTGGATTTATGAACAATACAGTTTTCGTAAGAGGTCAAAAATAATGTTTTTGCATGATTAATTCTTCTATAAATGCTTACATAAATGGGTAGATAAATTTAACCGGTCAGTGGTTTCACAAAAATAAATTCGCAGTTATTTTACACATTATTTAAACAAAAGTATTAGGCAAAAGAGAAAAAAAAATCAGGCGTTAAGCATAGATTATGAAATACTTTCCTAGATATTCAGAAGATCTTACCGAAACTTCTCCGGCCTCCTTCGAGCGAACGACAAGATAATAGTCAACTTGTGGTCTACAAAAAATTTCAATACATTCCCAATATATTCGAAAAGCTAAAAAAGATCATACAGAAATATAATATAAAGTTTGTAGCTATTCCACCTCCCTACCTCACTGATATCGTCACTAATAAGATCGACAGGATCCCAATGGATAAAAAAAATCTGGTGTTTATGACATCCCTATCACCTTATCTAATAATGTTAAAAAAGCCTACTTCGGCATAACGAAACGTAAGTTTTCAGTAAGGATTATGGAGCATCGCAGGGACATTAAACAATGCAAACAGAATACAACCCTTTCTAGATTCTACTACTTGGCTAATGAAGTCTGCTATATTAACTTTGATGAAGCAAAAATTATAGTTCCGTGCAGTAACCCTTTTGGAAGTAAAATTAGAGAATTACTTGAAATCACTGCACGTGAAAATAAACCTTGTAACGATAATTTATCCTATAATATCCCAAAAATCTGCCATAGTATCATAAAGTCATATTTCTGTAAATAATTGCAATATTTTAATTTGAACTTGAATCCTGTTGCCAAAAACCTGAATGAAAACTTTGTTGAATGGGGTTTTGGACTTCATGCGTAGATGGCGACCCTGATGGATGGTGTCTTCAATTGAACTTTTGATTTATTTGGACTCATTTTATTAGTAAGTATTTATTTTCACTGGATGGCATCACTACAATTTTGTTTTCATATCTTTAGTCAATGCTCGACAAATTGTCTCTCGCACAGGAAAACTTCATATCTGAGCTTTTAGCAACTTAATTATCATATTTTTCATGGAGACGGCTGTAGAAACAGCTCGAGACGTAGTATTTAACTTTTAGCTTATTAAAGTTAGTGTTTTGTGTACCATTAAGCAAGGTTGTGTGTCTTAATTTATTATATTTTATGGTGCAATTGTCCAGTATATAAACTTCCCCGTTTAATAAAGTGAAACAATAAAGTACCAACATAAATCATGAATATGATAATGAGCAAACAATTTGGAGAACGCATAGCACATTTTAAATCACAGTTTCAGAAATTAACATCTATAGTAGGAAAATATACGATTTTTTTTACTCGTACAGCTTTCGCAGCTCAATATACGATGTCTATGCTTGTATATATACTGCATAGTATGCTAAAATATAGATAAATTAGGAAACGCATAACACAGGTGAAAATTTTCTTCAATTTAAGTCAATAAATAGAAATTAATTCTTTTATACAACACTATATACGATCTATAGAATTTACACACAAAAAGTGACCTAGAGAAAATAGTTAAACTTTAAAAAGCCTATCGCAACTAAGAAAAGGACGTGCAGTAATTATCGCTCATAGTGCTGCAACCGAATTCTTTTGTATGTTCATGTAAATGAATTATAAAGCTAACATGCCATACGGGAAACTGCTCCGCCAGCAAAAGCACTGAGTTGCCCATAATGCGCAGCAGTTATCATAATAAATAACTGCTGCTGAAAGAATATGTGAGGTTGCTTAAATTTTCTGATGGAATTAAAAATATCATCTTCTATACATCCTGAATTTATTTTTTTAAATAAATTAAATAACTTTTAATCATTCGATTTTTCGCCAATACTTTTAAAAAATAAAGAAACCTAACTTAATAATGTAGAAACATAATGAAGAGAAAAAACAAATTTCAACCGCATAAGTCATCTTCAATGCTGGAGTAGCGCAGTTGATGTGTATTCCAAGAGAGAGGAAAAAAATAAAGATGAATGAAAACTAGCGCTTCAGTTCGCAGCCATGTCCAACAAATAAGATTTAATTATGTCACCCAGGCGTCGTCCGGATAGCTCAAAAGGTTATACATATATAGGGTAGATTTATTAAAATATTAAAGAATTTGCAAATTAGATATCAAAGTTAACTTCTTTAGATCATAAAATATAAATACACAGTTTGATTACACAAGATTGCGATGGTTACGACTTTTAATTTTGATAATTGATTTTTACGTGATTTTGGCGCTGAATTCGAAAATGGTCTCCATTTTTAACCATCTCGTCAGGATTTTTCTCAAATCGTACATTTCAAAGATAAAAAGTAAAACAAAATGGCAAAAATCCGATAGTATAAAATAGATGTGATGGTTGTGTTTCTTATCTTTTGATAATTGATTTTTATGTATTTTTTAGGGTTGAATCCAAAAATTACCTCCATTTCTAACCATCCCGTCAAAATTTTTCGAAAATCATAAATTTCACCAATATTAAAAAGTTAAAAATATATTTATGTTAAAGCAGTTTGTCAAAGTCTTAATAAAAGAAGACAAATGTTTTAAATAAATTTGTGACAAAACCCCAAGGTTATCAACCTCCAAAGTAAAAGAATACACCAAGGTGAAGCCCCGCAGAGAATACAATCATAGGAAATGCGATAGGCAGAGTATGGAGCTGTTCAAAGAAACTTCCACACGTGGAATAAAGTCAACAGGATTTTAAATGCACAATATGTTACATTTTTAGCTATAAATATGCATAGTATGAGCTAAAAGATGAATAAATTATTGTAAAAACAAAAGTTTTACTTCTATTCTATAGTATCAGCTTTTTGCAATATTTCGGCAATTTAAAAATCTGCGATTTTCGAAAACACCTAACGTGATGGTAAAAAATAAAGATCATTTTCGGATTCAGCTGTACAAAATACGTAAGAATCAATTATCAAAAGTTAAAAACACAACCATCTGATCCATTTTATAGTATCAAATTTTCGATTTTTTTTTTTTTAAATTATTATTATTATTATTATTATTATTATTTTAACTTTGAAATTTACAATTTGCGAAAACTGACGTGAAGGTTAAAAATGAAGGTCACTTTTGGATTCAGCGCTACAAAATATATAAAAACCAGTTATCAAAAGCTAAAAAAATGACACAACCCAAATTTTGCAGGCTAGTGTTATATTTTTCCTGTAGAAGATTGAAGCATTTTATCAAGCTATCTAAAAATATTTTATACTACAGCATTGGCACGGCAAGCCAAGGTATCCAGGTTCGATCCCTCGTCTGGACATTTTTCGCTCTGTTGGAATGAAACACAACTGTGCTACTTCAGCCTTGAAGATAAAGCAGAAACGTGCGTTTACAAAATTTTAATGTAAACTCCTCGTCCGTTACTTTTAGAAACCATATGGACAAGGAACAATCCTAAAACTAATAAAATGCAGATTTCAGAGATTTACACAAACTTTTATGAAATCAAAAGGCCTTTCCCTGTCCGTAAATATGGAGACGTCCTTTCTGCTAAAAAGCCATTTGTTTGTGAGATTTCTGTAAAATAAGTTTTCAGAATTTCTGGTTACTAGAAAGCTATTTTGAGTTTCAGTAAATGTTTAAAATACATCAACAAACATTTCCGTAACTTTTTACAGTGTTCCAAAGTTAAAACTTGTATGATAAAAAGACGGCGCTAAAAATAAGCATTTGGATTTGGGAAAATCAAACAAACAAAAGAAAAATCTGTTTAAGTAGATGAGAGTAATAAACATATGTACAATTTTAAATAGATATGTTTAAAATTTAGATGTGGTATTACATAAGTTTCAATAAAAATTCAAAGCTGCGTAGGATCCGTAACTTAAAAAAGAATGAACCAACTAAATAATAATATGCTTACTTTCATCTAGAAACGTTTCTGTGTCGTTAATTTTTGCATCCACCATAAAAATATCTTTTTTTATTCAATTTTTTATTTTGTTTTATTATTCGATCTCGCATATATTTTAAGTAGACAGTTTCAATAAACCTTTATGTACTGAATTATGAATTCATGAAAATTTTGTCTTCTAAAGCATTTTTCGTGAATTTTTGAAACTACATTAGCAGATTTACATAATCATTTAATAAATTTTAGAAGGATCGAAGGATTTAGAATGATTAATTAAATTTGAATTTATAGTGATTTTGTGTAATATTTCTAACCCCACTCATATCTTTTATTTTAAATATTTTTCTTAGGATTTTGTAGAATTAGAAATGTACAAATATAATTTTCTTACAATACAAATATAGAGATATTTCCGAATTGAAAAATCTCTCCCTTTTCCCCAACGCCAAGGAAAATGAAAAGATGCAAAGGCAAAAGAAACCATCCTTTTAAAAATATTTTTGTTTTGTGTAACCAATAATACTTATGGAACAAGATAAAGTAATATATCTGTAACTCATTCTAAACTGTATTACTACTAAACGATACCGTCAGTAAATAAAGGGTTAATCTCTTTATTTAAAAAAAAAAGTATTTTTATCCTTTTTATCAACATTACATGCCTATAAATGATTAACTAAATACTTTTAGATATCTAAAATCAGTGTGTGTCAGATTCAAGTAGTGCCGTTTGAAAAATGATCCTGTCATGTCTTAATACTTTTCTCCTTGATAAAATCATGACGCTCTAAAATAGAAACAATCTAATCCAATTTGTATTTTTTTTTTAATATATCGCATCATAAAACAGTCTGCGTGACACTTTGGGTAAACATATTTCGAAGATATTGTCTTTGAATAAAAATATACTTTATTTTGTCGGTGATATGTTCGTACGATAAAAGCGATATTTTTATGTTGTCTCGTAATTAAAATCCTACTTTGAAATATTATTTTATTATGCTTCAGCTTAAATATTTCGGCATGATATTTTTGAACACTTTGTCTTAAACAAATGCTGTTATTTTAGCGCACATTAAAAACTATCTTTTATTAACGCGTAATGTAATCTAAAATGTACTCACAAATTTCACACACTTTCCTTTATTTGTAATTTATCTGCTTAACTTAAAAAAAAAAACACTTTAAAAGGTAAAAATTTTCCCTTTAAGTGAAATTATATTTGCCGCCCTAGATTTATTAAACATTAATAGATACACTGACAATTTATAAATATGATTTTGCCCTGAAAATAATATTGTAATTTTCGGATATACCAAAGAAAAAAAAACTGCCCGAATAGTGTTAAAATAAGTGCTTAATGCAATTCAGATTGTACTCAGGAATTCACACTTTAGTTGGTATCCCATCTATCCTTTATTTCTTTGACTTGACGACTCCAACTCAAGTCGAGATGCTCATAGAGTGCGGATGTCAATTCCTTATAAAAACGTCTCACCTGAAAACATGACATCACTATTCATTTTCAGTCGATATTTTTTTATATTTTGCTAATTAATAACTGCTAAGATAACTTTAAAATGATACTTGTATCTAGAGTATGAGAAATACGTACAAAAACATTGCGTCGCCAGTAGAAATGACATTATGTATACTTTTCATTGATAAAGATAAAAAAAAAAAGTTAAAGTAAGAAATTGCTTGTATAAAAGTGACGCAATTTTCGTTGATTTTTCATTTCGTAATTAAAAAGGTTAGAACATCAGTTGATTGCTTCGTTAAGATTAGTTATCTTTACTTTTATTGCTTAAATGAACAAATTTTCAATTTTCAATAATTTTAGCTACAGCAATACAAAATAATCATTGATTCTGCAATTCGACTTAAGAAAGTTATATATTGTAAAGTTGATATTTTGATGCAATAATTTTTTAAGTTTTATTATAAATTCAAGCTATTAGTTTCTTATTAATAAACTGTTTTATTCCATCTAAAGTCGACGGATTTCATCTCATATAATCATAAATCAACAACTTCCACTTTTCCCCTTCAAAAATACGTTTATTAAAATTAAATAAGTAGCGCTTATCTGAAATTATCTTTACCCTACAAAATTATTTAAAAATCAGCTAATATAATGATATTAACCTTGGGGAACTCAACGTGAAGCTAAAGCTAGGTCGAGACCGGCCCCAGGAAAGGGGTTCCGACAGAGTACCTTTATATGAGAATGGACTCATGCGCAGGGCACAATCTCACATGGAAAGTTTTTATCCATATTGTGGCAACCTATATTACAGAACTTGGTGATACCCGCTTGGGCGAATCCACTTACATGCAAACTTACATTATCTTGGTGATAATGGCAGCAGGGTTCGTACGTATCAAGAGATTCAGGGGATTTTTTTGTTTTAGTACCAGAAATTTCGTAAATTACTGGTCGCTATAAACGGGGATAGAATTTATTTTCATTAAATATGGGAATATTATTTTACAAAATTTCTGGTAAAAGGTGCTTGAATGTCCTTGAAGCGTACGAACCCTGTGGCACACTCTCAGAAATGAATACTCAGATTTCACGAAATTTTCTTTGTTTTTGACGAAATCGTTTCCTGGGAAATGCTCCGAGCGAATGTTTCGTCAAATTGATGAAATTACTTTCTTCACTTGCTTGACGATATAAATTTCGTCAAAAGTTTCGTCAAAAGAGGGCTGGTGCTGCCATCTATCGAACAATTTGGAAGCTCCGGTATTTATTGCAGGAGGAAGAAAAAAATTACCTCGCTTTCCTCGGGGTGATTCGAACCCGCGGCCCTTGGCGTGGGAGACCGTTACTCTTCCTACCTGGCTATTGGGGACTTGTATAAATGTGCTTTTAGATTGAGGTAATGAATTCTGCTACGCGTTTATATTTTTATAAGTTCGATTGTAATTTTATCGGTGCTGCTATAATTTCTGAAAGTTTTAAGTAAGGCTAATTTATTATTATGATTTTCTCATGGTCAATGAATAATTATAATATGGCTTGATTAAATAATTTATTAGTGAAATTTTCTTTGCTCAATGAATGGTTAGAATATGGTCTGGTTAATTTGTTGCTCAGAAATAACGAATTGTGATGTGCATATTGCGTGAGATTTTATCACTTTAAGTAGGTGGATAAGATTTTAACACTTTACTGTTTATAAAGGAGAGGGGGATCAATTATGTTTATTTTTAATTGGATTGAAAACAGAATATACTTCTTAAATAAAATTAAAGTATATATATATATATATATATATATATATATATATATATATATATACATATATATATCCTGGAAGTTTCAAATTTTATTGACCAAATATTCTTTTTGAATGGTTTTGAAGAACACGGGAAATTTATTCTTTTCAAATTAAAACATAACGAACAACAACATATAAATAAATAAATAAATAAAATAATAAGCATTCCTAAACATTTTAACAGCTAAAAAAATAACTAATGAAGAAACAATAACTACCCATATTTCAGTATTTTCTGAAAAGCTCTAAAAAGTGCTGTTTTAAAATAAATTATTAAAGCACTGACATAAACAAGCAAATATCTGCTTGCTAAATTCTCAGGATTTGAGGAGGTAACAGCAACTGTTTCCTTAAAATGCATCGAGTCTGACCGTGATTGAGGCAAAACTTTTGTCAAATATTTGAGAGTTTATGTTTCGTTAAAAATCCCGTGATGTTGATAGGTAATGATCGTCAAAAACGACGAAATACAGCTCGAGGATTTCTGAATCGTCAAAAGTGAGAGTTTTATTTCTGAGAGTGCAGGTATCGGTTTTGGACCATTCACATTTTATTGCCCGTATATCCCTACTCTATTATATCTAGGTACTCTTCGAACCACTGATCTTTAATTTCAAGAGCCAATTATGCATATAACTAATAACAATACCTAATACATAAATATAGTAAAAGTAATATTAAAACAAATAATGCATATTGCATATATACTATTTGCTTAACACTAGAATGACCATAGCGGTCAATTTGACTGCTACGATGTAAAACTATTTCGATTCGCGCCAGAAATTTCTTTATAAAATAAGTTAAATATGGTCCACGGAGAAATAAGTTAAATAAATAAGTTAATATTCAAGGCTGGAGTAGCACAGTTGAAATGTATTCCAACAGAGCGAAAAATGTCCAAACGAGGAATCGAACCTGGATACTTGGTGTGTCGTGCGAATGCCTTACCTGTTAAGCTATCCGGACGATACCAGGCTGACATAATTCACTCTTATTTGTTAGACTTGGCTGCGAACTGCAGCGCTAGTTTCATTCATCCGAGCTATAACTATAGTATTTACATGATGAAAGAGCTTTAACACGGAAACTCCTGTATATCATGTAATTAGGTCATAATGAAGGGAACGAATATTTTCTCCAACTGGATTAAATCATATTCAAGGCTGGAGTAGCACAGTTGAAGTTTATTCCAACAGAGCGAATAATGTCCAGACCAGTAATCGAACTTGGATACTTGGCGTGCCATGCCGTGCCAATGCCTTACCTTGAATATGATTTAATCCAGTTGGAACAAAATATTCGTTCCCTTCATTATAAATAAGTTAAATAGTTTTAAATAAAAATTCTGGTGTAAAGTATTTTTATAACACTTGAGTAAAAATTTCCGGTGTCGTTCTAGTGTTAATAAAAAGTAAATATAGCATATTTTAAAAGTATGTCAAAGAAATTTAAAACTAAATACTTTAAAAAACTGAGATGCAAAATGTGCGAATATTATTTTCTATGTCCTGGAAATAGATTAAAGTTTTGATATGTATGGAAAACTGTTAAATAGTATCATACTTAGCCGTGAAATGCAATCCAAAATATCCTCATGAATCAACACCTTCCTTGACATCTTTCCTTCTCTCCTTAACATCTTATCTCAGCTTCCAGTGTATGTGCTAATAGTATATGAGCTTTTTACTCCTAAGAATGTCAGTAAAGTCACGCAACGGCGGGAGTGATTTCTTTTTTTTCTTCCGAATGCATATTCTGAAAAAATGAAAAACATAAAAATTCCGTCTATCACGTAACATATAAATGATCATCTTTTAGCTCAGTGCGTGACGAGTTAGAACACGTAAAATATTTTTTGTTAACATTTTCCGCTTTTACATTAATTATAGAAAAGTTTATTCGTAAGCACAGTTGTCAAATGCTAAGCTTTGCACAAATCTTTTCTTTTTTTCATCTGTGTCCTATTCTTTTACATTTCTTTAGAAACTCAGCCAAATCCCATTCAAGGTCAAAAAAAGAAGAAAAAATCAAAATAGTTTGTGTACTTCTTCTACGCAGTTTGGACATATATAAAATCATTTTTGAAGCAGCCTACCTTTTGTATTTTAAATCAAGAAAAAATACAATTTGTAATTACAGTTGCTCTATATAAAATTTCATTGAAATTATTTTATTATTTTTATTATTTTTTATTTTTGTGTATGAAGGAAGGATTACGGAAGAAATGCGAAACGCTTAAACGTTATATTCAATTTGTTTGCGTGATTTGTAGTAATAATCACACCACAAACTAATCCTAAAATCCTAACAAGGTCATAATCGTTTTCACTTAAAGTAGTAATTTTTTTTTAAGGTAAGTAAATTCATGGAAATTTAAAAGTTACAAGGTTTAATTTTTTTAAATTTGAGTCCTACTAAAAAAAAAAAAAAAAAAAAAAAAAAAAAAAAAAAAATGCTTGTTTTAAGTTTCGCATGCTCAAACAACAGCGATTGTCATTATAATTATAGTTTATGATAAAAATCTTCTTTAAAACTCTTTAATATATATATATATATATATGACACTAAAAAAGTGGAACTAAGAAAAACGAAAGATTGCCTAAATAATTAAAACAAACCTCGTGCGCCGAATACGCAAAGTATGTAGTATACAATCTAAACCTGTTTTGTCCCACTTATGTTGTACAGATTTTTAAATAAAAATAGTATTTTAATTTGAAATGATTATTATTATACCTTTAATATCCTCCTTGAATTTAAATGTAATTACAATATCAAAATCGATTTTTTTCGTTTAAAAACGGAACAATGAAATGTATAATTAATAATTTTATTTTATTTTTTAATATAAATAAAATCCTTCGCAATTTAGGATGTCTTTCTTCAAATAATAACCGCATGTTTGTAAAAAAAAAAAAAAAAAAAAAAAAATGAACGTTTGTTAGAAACGATTAATAAAAACATGAAGCATTTCGAAAATTTCGTCGAGTTTTCCCCAGGTTTCTTAAAACATCTGTCAATAGTATGCACAACTCATTTACGCTGTGAATATACCTCGGAAAAAATCTCATACATCTATTTCCAAAGTGAAACGTTTCATGTCTAGATTGGGAAGTGAACTAGCGGAAATGACATCGAGATAATGTTTTTACGACTTTTACAACGTATTTTACAATTGGTAGAAAGTTTGAAGAAACCCGAAGATTGTTTCTATATGTTTGTAAGCAAATCATTACTGTAGATCCTTCCCTGCTATCCTTTTCCGTGTATTAATGTATTGCTAAAAGTACTATTGTTTAAAAGAGTTATTAAATAAAAGCTATGAAATTTCTTACAATGATAGATTTTATTTACATATAGCTTCACTGAAAGAAAATAAATACTTATGCAACACAATTTACTTGTGAAATTTTTATCCCCCCTCCTCCTTGTTTTTTTAGCTTTAAATATGCATTTTTAAAAATTTCTCTTAAGCATATTATAAAACACTAATATTATCTATTCATCTGAAACTATTAACTCTTTTTTAATAGTTATTTTTAGTACTTCTAGAATATTAGGAAATGTATATTCTATTTAAGTAATTTTACACGTTGATTATAAAAACTTACCGCGAGTTTAAATTGCTATTGCACGTTTCTATCTATGAATATACCGGGTGTCCCAAAAAGGACTGACTGATTTTAAAATTCAATAACTTGCAAACTGTGACAGATATTTAAAAAATTCTTGCAGGAGGGTTATGCATAAGGTCAAAAGTTTTATTACAGTGATTTTCAATTTTAGTTCGATTTACAAACAATAGATGGCGCTGTAAGCAATAGTCGCTAAATACAGGCTCGATTTTTGGTCCTTTATCTTGTTCCATGCAGAAAAAGGAGATGGAAATGTATTATCCGGGCCACGAAGTACCAAAAATCGAGCCTGAATTGAGCGTCTATTGATCGCAGCGCCATCTATTGTTTGTAATTCGAACTAAAATTGAAAATCACTGTGAAAAAAACTTTTGACCTTATGCATAACCCTCCTGCAAGAATTTTTTAAATATCTGCCACCGTTTACAAGTTATTGAATTTTAAAATCAGTCAGTCCTTTTTAGGACACCCGGTATATATGATACGTTTTCACTAGTATGATATAAACATATCGGTCTTAAGCAGAAGCCATACACTCGTTATCTAACTCAACCGAGAAATCAAAGTTTTGCAGTCATCATGGTTAAGGGTGGAAGATCAGCCGACGTCCATTGGTAGTTTCCCGGAAAATAATAACTGAAGCCTTTAGATTCATCAAATATTTATTAGATGATCATAAAATGCACCTAACTCCACTAGCAATATGCTAACCATGTTCGGGCTGTTGTTACGTCGAAAATAGAAACCACTAGATGTTAAATATTAAAACAGCATGACGAAGATACAGTAAACAAAGCTCTCCAGGTGACAGGGGTTATTTAAGCAAATCAATAAACGTAATATTCTCTGTCTCACAGCTAATGCAAAAGGTTAAATACTTGCGAAAAAAACACGCGTACGAAAGCATTAAAAGTGAAAGATGCAACCGCGTAAAAATAGCGGGAGGACACGACGAGAGGCAGGCTACGATAGGACTTAGCTCGGGGGGAAGGGGGGAAGTACGCGTGACGTCGATTATGAACTATTTAGTCTTGGCGTCAGATTATAACGCAAACAAATGTTGCCGGGCTTGGCAAGGAATTACGGGAAATTGAACATGGAAGAACAAATAGAATTAATGATATTAAAATACATTCGAAACAAAATAAATTTAATTTCAGAATAAAATGAAAAAAAGTAATTTAATGGGTTTTATAGGATTAGACAAATGGATTTAAAGTTTTTAGAATAATAAAAGAATACGCATTTAAAGCATGAAAAAAAGATAAAAAATATTTAAGATAGTATTAAAGCTAAGTAAAAAAGGTAGATATTATAATAATTTGGAATAGTTTAATTAAGTTAAAATGGCGAAAATTTTTATTATTACATATATATATATATATAAACACGAATTCATAACCACTTTTCAACTATGTTCAAAAGAGTAAAAAAAAAAAAAAAAAAAAAAATGAACGAAAAATCATGCATCACGTCATAGATTATGAAACAGTTTCTAACACTATCGGAATATTTTAAGGATTTTTTAAAATTCATACAATGAAATGAGATATCTAAATAAACATGAAAACAAAAAGTAACGCAAGAAAAAATCATTTAGAACATTTGCTGTCGATAGCCTTTATTGTGAGCGAATTCTTTCGGACAACCATGTATATGATCTATACACATTGTAATATGAAAACAATTAGTTAATATTTAAAATGCATATCAAAGTTGAAATCTTGCATCACGCAGAAATTGCTCATAGTCAGTCCTATAACTCAATTCATTTGAGTGTCTTTATAAATAAACGATATTCAAAAGTCCTTCTCTTTCCAACAAGGGAACCACTTTTGGTGTAGCTAGCATCTATCATTGGGACCTGGTGCATTTTATAGTCCTATATTACGAAGTTTGATAATTTAAAAAAAAAAAAAATCGGAAAAAAATCACATTTTTTGATTTTACAGTAGTGTAACTTTCTGAAAATGCAGTTTTCGAAACCACTTATCGAACTATTATTATAGATTTTTTTTTTAATGAAAAGCATTTAAAAATACAAATTAGTCAATAATAAGTATAAAATATTGAAAAAAGTTTAAAAATTCCTTCAAGAACCCACGAATTTCATTTTAAAATTAAAATATTATATTCACATTTTTGGCGGCGAAAAAGTTGGCGTTTTTTTCAAAAATAGAGCTTTATGGCAACTCTAGTCGAATGTCATAACTGCTTGTCGTGCGTGAGCAGAGTAGTAGTTTGGACTTCACTAGAAATTGAATTGTAATGTCCGACTTAATTAGGCACAGTCAGGGCCTGTTTACGGAATAGGCCCGTGAAGACCGTGCTTACCCACTGAAATACAAAAGGGACCCCAATTTTACTTTTCAAAACTAATTTTTAGAAAAAAGAAACTCAATCACTGTAAAAAATACATTTTTTTCTTATGAAACTTTTTTTTCTTACTATATGGCAATTTGTAAATCACAAAAAATATTTTGAAGTTCACATATTCTCAACTATAGTTCCATGTTTGTCATTTACAAAATAAATTGGTTATTTACAACATATAATAAAATACTTTTATATAGGTAGTTTTAGTTTAATACTAAAAATGTTATTTACTCTAAACTTTGATGGTAAAATTTCAAATTATTTAAGCATACGAAAATGAGATTTAGTAAATAAAAAAGCAATTTATAGAGTAATAGGGGGCCCCCTGTGTGACGTCGGGCTTCCCCTATTCCTAAGTGTTAAGCGGGCCCTGGGCACAGTAAATTTTCTAAATTGTATAAAAATATTAATTTACTTTATGATTACTTTTACCAAAAGACACAATATTTAATGCAACATTTCCTTTTAAAGATTCGAAACTTTATTCCATCAGATTTCAAAAGAAAATAGTTGACTAATTTTGTATTTCGCTAAAAAAATAATTTTCAATGATCTTGAAAGATTTTAGCTGAAATATATTTACTATTTATACATTTATTTTCTGTATAGAAAAGAAACCTAATTCTTGTTTCTTATGCTATCAATTATCGAACAAATCGCAATCTGATTTAATTCTAATACGTACAATGCATATATACTCCAGGGATAAAGCGGGCGAAAAATTTGTAGCGCAGTATTTGGCGACTAAACTCACTTTTGGCGAGAAATAAACAAATAAAAAGTCCAATAACAAAAAATACGTAAAATATGATTTTAACAGAGAAATTTTATCGGCTCTCTTAACTTTTATGTATAGGGCTAGAAAATGCACCAAGTCTCGATGCTAGGTGCGAGTAGCACAAAAAAGTGGTTCTCTTGTTAGATTCATGAAGTAAATATAACAGTTTATTACAAATAGGTGAATTAATGAAAAAGTTAGTTGTAATTGGTAAAAACTTTCCGTTTGTGTTGCATATTTCAATTAAACTTTGCGTCAATAATTAAGTATTCAATAATCGATAGAAAACAGGGGAGAGATACTAAAGAGCAGTAAAGAGATGGGAAGGGTAAATACTAACTAGTCTAGTAAAAACATGTTGTAGTACACATCAGTAATGTATATCAGTTTCATTGAAACTGTGTAACATCATTAAATTACACTGGAAAGATTTTTTCCTATAATGTAATAAAATTATTTTGTGCGTGCCTGTAAACGACCTGTAATTGCTAGTTACTCTATGCGTTATAGAAAGATTGTTTCTATCTACCTAAGTGGTGCATATCAATTTCATTAAAAATGTAACGGAATACTTTTGAATGTCCCTGAAACTAATCATAAATGGTACACACTTTATTTTCAATACAGAACATGCCACGATGAATTTCAATAACAAATATCAATTACTTGGCGATCGGATTATATTTCAGTGAATTAGAGCATGGTCAAATAGAAAAATTGACAGACAGATGGACAGACCAATTAAATTCATAAACACTTTTCACCTGTTTTGGAAAGTGTTAAAAAACAAAAAAGTGTGAGAAAAAGAAGGGTTTTTTTTTCATTATGTAATTTAATGACAGTGACAGAACCCTTGAAAAAAAATATTAGATTCATTCACTCACCATTGATTTTAATGCTTTATCGCCACCCATGCATGACAAAACTAAAAACCATATCCGTAATGAATGCGGAATCCAGTTAACGCGGATATTACGCTGTCGATAATTTCCCTCCTTTCAATGTACGACGATTCAAGCGTCATCGTTCATTCATTATTCGCTCGTTAACATTCAGTTCCGGCTTAGCACTTATTCCTGCGGTGCGCATTGTCATTAACATTGTCGTTCATTTATTCATTTTTGTGAACTAATAACTCGGAGGACTGCGATTTTACAAGCTGGTGAGTTTCGAATCCTTTTTTTCTGTTTCATAACTCAATAATTATTTTGATAAATTTAAAGCATTATTAAAAAAAGTCGTTGTATATCCCTTAATATAAGCTTTAACACTTAAGGGGCATTAAGTAAATATTTTCTCAAGATTAAAAAAAAAAAAGAATTATTAACTTTCTCAATCAAATCAGTTGAAATGTTTAATTCTTCTAAAAATGAGCTTAATTGAAAAAATTAAATAGAAATAAAATTGTAGGACTTTTATTCGTCTTTGCATTTTTATTGTTATGGTTATTCAATATAGAATTTTTTATTCTATTTCATTTTATTGACCAAAACCATACTGATTTCACTTTCGACTGAGCTTAGTCCAGTACTTACTCATTTTGTCTCAATCATACTGATTGGTAAAGTTATACAGATTAAATTTTTCAGCCTCAAGTCGGGACTCGAATTCCGAACCTTTGGCTTACATTATTAATGAACTACCGTTTGAACTACCTGTGCTGACAACCGGCAGTCATATTTCGCTCTGATAACCTTATTGGCAATAACTTTTGGTCTTCCATGCAGACAGCTCAACGGAATAACCCGCAGGTAACTGAATTCAATTTAACCACTTAACCTACAATGACGGGTATAGCCCGCGTACAATGATCGAGCCAAATGTAAAGTCATCTTACCACTAAAATTTCACAGTAAATATAGTTTAATTTAATCGTCGAAATTCCATGATTAAAAAAGACGAAAATCTCTATTAAATTTTAGTGGTAGCTATGGATTTGCCAAACCGTGGAGCTGTTGATTTTAAATCTTAGGTTAAGGGGTTAAACGATGCACAGTGGGGCAAAATCCCGAAAAGCTGACCAAAATATAAAAATGTTATTTAAATGCCACTAAATTTCGTACACAGGTGTTTTTCAGGATTCTGATCTCGATTCTAAAATTAAAATTCCAAAATACAAAATGGCGGATCCAAGATGGCGGACATAAAATTAAAATGCTTTGAAAGTTATTCAACTTCAGTGAAATTTCGTATGCAGGTATTTTTTGAGGATACTGAGTACGATTCAAATATTGAATTTTAAAAAATAGCGAATTAAAA
This sequence comes from Maratus speciosus, assembly GCA_963932465.1. Taxonomy (NCBI): domain Eukaryota; kingdom Metazoa; phylum Arthropoda; class Arachnida; order Araneae; family Salticidae; genus Maratus; species Maratus speciosus. The sequence goes on from OZ010791.1 coordinate 339,420,928, forward strand.
ATGAAAACAATTAGATTTAAATAAAATATTTCGAGTTTCAAAATAAAAAAGTTTCGAGGCTAAACGTTACAAGGTGTTTTCAAGGAACTAAGATGTTTTTAACCGAAATTAAACGATGAATCTTTATTTATGAAATGCAATTAAGTACATTAATGAAAAATAAAATACTACAAGGTTTAATTTTTGTATATTATTAAAATAAAACGAAAGAATATTCTAAAATTCATCTTCTGATTAATCTGTAGTATACTAAGTAGACTCTTCAGAAGGGGAGGTGTCGAAATATTTTACAGAAGTTTCTGTGCCTCTAGGGGAAAGGATATTAGTTTCTTCAATGGTAATTTACGTAAGCTTGAAATGAAGGGATCTAATAACATTAAAAGCCGCAAAGAAATCTTCCATTGTTTACATCCTACTGCATTTTATGGAGAAATCGTCTCGATACCTTCTGATCAATTTGTTGCATGATTCTTGAGCGTCTCCCGAGATTTGCCCAACAGGCAATAATGAGGAAGCTATTATTTCTGTGCCATGAATAAGTAGTTTGTGCACTGAAGTTGGCATATAGAATTAGGAATACAATTCGACGAATTTACAAGCTGTTTGTGAACAATAATCCACGAAATTGATCAAATGAATGTTAAGAATTTTCTTATAATATGACGTGGAATCGTTTGATCAAATCTTCGTCTAAGCTCCTTATGGAAGCAGAAATAGTTGCGTTTTCAAAGAATGGACGAGCTATATTGTAAGCCTTTGTGCTACCAAATCCGAGCTTTGATTTATCGGAGAGAAAGCCTAATTGTAAACGAAAACTTTTTTGTAAATTTTGTTTTGCAAATTTATTTTTTTTTCTTCTCGCCAGGAGTACACACTTGCCATTTCTTTATATCCCGTTTGTATGCCAAATGCAAGGTACACTAAAAGGTCTTATACAGGCATGTGACGTGGATATCCCGAATTGATGATTTTCATTAAATGATCTCATTAAATGATTTTCATTCACTTTTAGTTTGAAAATAGTTTGGCTGATATAGGTGTTAGTCGCCTGATATAGGTATCAACGTTGAGTTGACAAATTACTAGTAATGACATTAAAATTTTACAATCAATCATCATTAAAGCTACTTTGTAATTAACGCCTACTTATTTTATATCAATGATTGTTTAAAAAGGAATAAGTTTACTCTCCTGATCTGTGATATAATACATTTCATTGGCAGTAGCTTCCGTATTTTCGTGCAAAAAATGGATTCTGATGGGCCTAAGAAATCGAGGAAATGAGGATCTCGAATTTTTCCAGATAACGATTTCTGAATTTTTCGCAACACTTAAGTTCTAGTTGCACTACAGAAGTGAAAAAGCTATTTGAATCTAATTTCTACCATCCTCAACGCTAAATTTTTGTTTAAAAGTACTTTGACCAGATGTACTATCATATCCCCTCTTGAAAATCAAATTTAGATTGCCAATGTTCTCGGAAGTCAGATTCTTAATAATTTCCGTTTATATGAATAAAATACGTTCACCAGTATGATCTAGCAAATATTACAATTGACAAGATAATTCTTCTAATTACGATAGAATATACAAAATTATTGTCTATAAAGATAAGAAAATGTATTTCTATTGTATCGATGATAGAGAGTTCTTTTCTGTTTTTTGTTACTAATCTTGCTTTTCAAATTCCTTTATGCTTATGATTATAACACTTATAATAATCTATCACAAAACTGAACAATCTAAAAATTTCAAAAATGTTTGCCAGCTAAATTACTGTAAAAAATAATAAATGTCATAGCTTTTGAAGCGACTAAAAAAGGGATATTTTTACTTGTGGTTGCAAAAACCTGCACGAAATGCAGAATGGCAGTTTATGGCAGCTGGTTCTTTCATGATTCATTAGACAATAGTTCAGGCTATTGTTTCCATTATTTTTCGTTACGGAACACTGTGGAACTTATAAACATTTTGATGTTTGAAAGCAAAAAATTAATATATATTTTTAAAAAATATTATCAAAAATAATCATGAAATTATTAAATTTTATGTACTTAATATAATTTTTGTAACATTCGCAAAAAAAAGTACACACTATCATCGTGTGAATCCATTTTAAAGCATTAAAATCGGATGATATGGAAAAATGTAGCGCGTGTTTAGAAGAAGCATTGTTTTGCTCTTATTGTTCGCTTCATATGATAATCCTCCAAGTGTCACCTTTGAAATGATACAGATTGCCAACGCAAAACGAAAACCTTTTTATAAATATAGATTCTGACCCTCCAAACATTATTCTAGCCATCTGCATAGTCAAAATTTCCCAAATTGTAACTTTATTTTTCGACTTTTGGCCAGCTTTTTGGGATTTTGCCCCACTGTGCGATGGGCACGTACAGTTGTGGAAAAAAAGTAAACACCACCGACTAACTCCTCAACAAATTATCGTAGAAGAAAGTTATTGGTACCGAACGATTGGAAATAAAGTCTACTTTTAAATTGTATATAAAATTTGCTTAGGGGGCCACCTACTTATTAAAATGAACCCAAACTTCTTTTTTTTCAATGGCAATACCCAATTTTAACAAGATACTTCAAATCTTCGTTCAAACTATGCCTAAATGCCAAATTTCAAGTCTTTTGAATTATAAACATTCAAAATTTAGTGCTTTTAATGTTAAATTACATTTTCATATTTTTATTAATATCTCCTGAAATTATACTCCTAATGTGCTAATTTTTTGTGTGGCAATAATACTAAAATACCCAAAAATAAATACGTTGAATTTGCAATTTTTTATAATTTTATGATATGAATTATGAATTATGAAATTAATATTCGAAAAAAATATGAATTGCAACCTAGAATTTTTTTGAGTCCGGCTTTATGGAAATCCAAAATTTCACATTTTTCTCCCAAGTAGTTTTGAAATTAGGCTTAAAAAACGGCAAAATGATGGTTTAAGGGCCGTCCATGATAGAAGTGACTAGATATTTTGAAATTTCTTACGCTATCGTGTAATCTAGCAATCTTCAATGACTGCTTGAGTGGCGCTTAAGATGTCTTGATCAAGATTAGGGCTCTCTCGGTCAACAATCGAGTACCGAATTTCAATTTGGATACAATAGAAATGAATGATAAATACTTTGCACTCTATATTCTACAGAAAGTATGTTTTACTGCACCTCATAAATTCATATCAATTTCATTATGCTTGAAATAGTTTATCATCATTAATATACTCCAAAAGATTTTTCCCTACACAGTATAATGGAAGTGTTTTGTTTTTGTAAACGGACTATAAATGCTCCATACTTTGTTTCCAGTAGGAAACATACCATATTCAGTATTGAAAATAGGCAAATCTCAACAACATATATCAATAACGGGGAAATCGAAGTACACTTACATGAGTTAGTCAGCGAGAGGACAGACTGACGAATCGAATACATAAACACTTTTCAGTTAAATGTTAAATTTGAGATTGTTAACATTTGAGGAAAGCTTTCTTGAAAACGGAAATTTTCTGTTAAATTTTCTGTCATTACATTCTATGCATTTTTAAACATTGCTGTATAAAATAATTTATGCAATCTTATGTAGAGTTTTCCAGTAAATGACTCGATCTGAATTTTATATATTTTAACAATAGAATGGATTAATATAAATTAATCTTCAAGTAATTTCCATATTTAATTAAATAACTAATAATTTTTTTTTTCATTTAGTTACAATTGGATATAATTCTACGAATAATTTATATGCTATATAGTAAAGTTATTTTTAAATAAATTTTATTTGTTAATTCTTTATGCAAGTTTAAGTGAATGAAATATTTTTTTGGTAAGTTAAAAAAGATATTAAATTATTATATTAATGACTAAACACCCTGACTAAAAAAGGCTTTCTTCAGATGTACATTTTAATAAAATTTATAACGTCATGAATTATAAAACGATTATATAATATTTAATTCATGACAATACAGTTTACATAAACATATTGTCTTATCAGCTAAATTAGATTAAATATAATTACATAGAATGAGTAAAAAATGTGACGTGAAAGAGTTAGATTATATTAAATGAAGTCTATATAATACTCTTTCACAAATACTTTTAATTTTTAACAACTTCCAACATAGGGAGTCATAAAAATTTTAAACGAATACGCCGATTTTCCTAATTTTTTAATCACCACGATTAAAAACTAGTATGTTTGTCTATTTGACTCTTTTTTTTTCACTTTTTCACGATATTTTTTAGACTCATACTTTCATAAATATTAGTCAATCGTCACAAAATCTAAGTATATTGTTAATATACATAACACTACTAAATGTTTTTTTTAAATAGTCCTGGAACTGTTCATATTTCTTTTACTTTTTTCATACATTCTTTTAACTTACAATTCTTTTTGTAAGTGGCTGTCAAATTTTGTTACTCATTTTTGACCCACTTAGAGCTTTGAAATTCGAAATATATATGTATTCCGAAAGGCAATACAGGAATTGAATATTGATTTTTAAAAATTCGATCCCTAATTTGGGCAATGGGGACAAATTTACAATTAAAAAAAATCACCCTATCTCATATACCAATGAAATAAAATCTTCAATCTTGACATGCCTATAGTATAACTGAAATTAGTAAACATATGATTCGGAATTTTCTTAAAATTTGACCAATAATAGCACCCTTATTTGGCCTATCAAAATTTGACCCCTATAAGGAGGGCAAAGGGGTGGGGGCAGACTCCAAGCGCTCTCCGTTTTCGAAAGATATCCGAAAATCACTAAGGTTAAACTATAGTACTACTTAAACTCTATTGTTACTCAGTTATAGTTTGATTTCCGATGGCGAAATAAATATCAGCTTCAACAATGAGTATTTGTTGAAAAGTACTAATGGCAATGTTACATCAATAACGCAACATTTTGTCCAACTCGGCGAAATGCCACCAAATTTGGAGACAAAAATAAGTTTTCATATATGAATCTAATTTGGCGATAGCTAGTTAATTCGGCGAAATTCCCATTGCAATCATTTATTACGCATTTCTACAATTTTAATGAAAGCATTTTTTTTTTTTTTTTTTTTTTTTTTTTTTTTTACATTTATAATTATTTATTTAACTTTATTTGGGTTTAGAATGTGAAAATTAGCAACTTTATAATCGATATTTCACCGATTTCCTGATACGTTAGAATTATAAAAAATTTGTACGCAGGCGTGCTTCTGATGACAATATATAATTTTAACATTTTTAAAACTTAATTATGAAGTAATAAATTAATTTTAAGACGTTATTCCGTTAGCCGGATGTAGGTAATAATTTTCCAAATGTTCTTCATGCTTACAACTGTTTACGAGTTACAAAAATAATTGCGATAATGGTGCTCCAAAATTGTCTAACTGGCTGTGAAATTGCAGCTGCGAAATATTTTAAACACTAAAAAATAAAAAATGTATATATATAAAACAAAGGGTGTATTTAAAAAAAGTGCTCTTGTATATTTTGATAATTTAATATTAATTAAATTATGATAACGATTTATGATAACGATTTAGAAATCCTGTACATTTAGTTTAAATGAGGCCTTTTTTTTCTTCGGTGTTGGCACATTTTAAAAAGGAAACACAGAAAAAATAATTTCGATATGAATTCACTAGCTTCTGTTTTTTATCGAGTGTAAATCAAAGCGATTAATTTTTAATAATTGAGACTTCAAGATAAATTAACGTATTGCAAGGAAAGCATTTTGATACTACATATGAATAGCAATCATGAACGAACGTGATTTTTAAGATAAACATCGAATGCTTATGAAAGTGTATATTTTAAACTATTTTTTCTATAAATTAATTTTAACATAATTATTCAAATTGGTAACTAAATCATATGAGTTGTAATTTTCCAACTGGGCGAAAAATGCCCAGGCCAGGAATAGAACTAGTGATCTCTTGGCTGATGTTACCAAAACTCTGCCAACGGAGCTATCTTGAAAAATTACAACTCATATGATTTATTCGGTAATTAGAATAATTGTGTTAAAATTAATCTAGTGTAATTATGTATATAGCGTTTACCGGAGTTCCTTTACTTGCGATTTATTCTGTTGATCTGATTTTTATATCAGACCAGATGCCATGATCAATAAGGTTAGCTGGATGAATTAGGTACTACAGATTCGTCCGAAGTAGCTCACTTGGCAGAGAATTGACAGCTTCAGCGAAGATATCCTTGGCTCGAATCCTGGATTGGAAATTTTTTGCTTATTTGGAAAATTGAAATTTTTTCTTTTACAAAGATGCGTAAAAAATTGGAAACAACGTGATTAAAAAATGAATATATACAACGATAAAGTGATGCCAAAAGTAACATTGTCGTGAGCAACTACTGTCGATCTGTCAACAGATGTCAACTGGCGTTATGAGCATACATGAGATATACAAATTAACGAGCAATCACTTCCAGAATATTTTTTTCTCTTAAAAAGTATTTGTATCAATCTTTTCACTAACTATTTTTAGGGGCAAATAAAAAGAACAAAATCAAGAAAATTCTTTAATAATTTAAAAGATAACTAATAATAATTATCTTTATAATTACTACCTTACAGTTAAACTTTCTGAAATGGGTTTTCTTTTATTTCATAGCTCGTTCAGCTAATTACAGCAAAACTTTATGGTTTCACATCTGATACTTAATGAAGATTCACTCACAATGCAGTATCGGAAACTGAATACCACTGATGGATTTCTCTTTTCCTGCGGAAGAGATGTAAAAGAAAAGCATCATTTCTAACGGATATTGCCCTTCTTTTGTGTGAAAAACTAAAAGATCATTGATTAAGAAGAATAAAATGAGGGCTTGATTGAAAACCTGTGAATAGTTTTGTATAAAATTATTAGAGTTCGACCGAATATTCGGTTTCGTTTTCGTCTTCGGCACAAAATCTTAGTTTTGGCGAAAATATTGCTCAACTTTCAGCTAGGATGGAAATTCGGCAAAAACTATCCTTATTTCTAAACCGCGTTTCTCCCTTTAGGAATTTTCAAAATCAATCATCGATTTGAACTTTTTATGCTTAAATGATAGACTGTTTATTCATTGCTATTAACGTCACTGTTAATAAATACTCAAAATATACATGATTAAATTTTGAAAACGCTTTCCAGGTCCTCAATAAAGTCTGCTGACTTAATAGTGATAGAAAATTTTTAGTTTCAATACTGCAGAAGTGTTTTGAATAGGCTGTAAAAAAGCTGTAGAATAAAACAAGTGAAGATCATTTACAAAATAGATTATAAAAGGTAAAACGAGGTATGCATAACTAAAACATTTCTTAATTAGAGGAAATTCGCGTAATTATGAAAGCGTTCTGTGTTATTGATAAATTGCATCTTATTCCATACCAAGGTTTTGATTAGAGGCACAGAAAGCTAACTTAGAATAATGTTTATAAACAGGTGCACATATATATGTATATGCGTTTGTTACATATGTTTATTTATTTAATTAACAATTATATATATATATATATATATATATATATAAACTTTTTGCACAATTAAACCATTTAAACACATGAAAATTTACCAAATTTGATGCAATAACCATTTATAGACAAAAGATACAAAAATCCAGCTAAATAAAGTTGAAAGTATGAAATGAAAAAAATGAAAGATCAATTGGATGGATGTAGAAGGAAGCTTATAGTGTATTTCACTTCATCAGGGTTACACAAAATACAAATATAAGCAATACTCTGTCGATTTCTGTAAAAGAATCAAGCTATAAGCTGAAAATTAGATTCGTTTATGTACCCAATCGACCATAAATCAAGAAGTTTAAAAACAATATAAAATAAGAACTGCATAGATTGAAAGAACTAAGAAAATTATTTGAAAATACTTGTAAAAATAAATTAAACTTACCCCCAAGACAATATTTGAAAGATCCTAAAAAATTTTACACGTGCAGCAAAGATATATATACGGTTTAAGGTGATCAACACCGTTAGAATATGGAAGATGAATAGTTAACGTTTAAAAGTTAATCTCGTTAAAACATATAGTTCTAAATTTAAACCAAAAAATAATAAATAGTAAAATATATTCAAAATGATTATAAATATGCATACAAATTAATTAATAAACTAATATTAAATTGTTTAGATAATAATAATATTTGTAGACCTAAGAATCATAAACTATTGTAGTGCTGCCATCTTTTATCTATTTTAATCATTATATATACTAGGGGATCGTACCCGGGCTTCCCGGGTTAAAGAATATAGGGGAAAACATTTTTTTAATTGAAAACTAATAATTTTTTTATATGCAATAAATTTTTTAGATTGCTCACTTACATTAAAAAAGCATTTTTCATATGGAAAATACGAATTATACAATCAAATAAATTTCATAAGTTTATCAAAAGCGATATTTTCTTATTAGCAGCATGCTAAGAGTTATTTGACCAAGATTTTGCTACTGATGGGATCCCTTTATATTCTGATAATTTCAGAGTTTATACATGGCTGTTAAACTTGTGATTTATTTATATTATTTTATTTATTTATTCATAGGGAAGTTTTTTTTTTTTTTTTTTTTTTTTTTTTTTTAATGGATCTTAGCCGTAAGAAAATGCTCTTTATTTTGTTTTAAGGGCAGCAAACGGGTTAATTTTTCGTAATCGAGCTCCGCGCGATATAGATAAATTAAAAAATATTTCATGCTTTAAAATTGTTTTTAAAACCATAGACAATCAGTAAACTGAGATGAACTTTGCAAACAAATTCCATTTGAAAAAAAAATCGTATATGGTGATCTAAAAATTTAAATTGTATGATTACAAATATGTTAGATTTGTGTTTTTTCAATATTATTCTTTTATTTGTTTATAAAATAAGTATTAATTTCGTTAATTTGTCTTTCACAAATATGTTAGACTGGTGTTTTTTTTTTTAATATTATTCTTTTGTTTGTTTATAAAGGAAGTATTAATTTCGTTACGCAAAAATAGTCAGAAACAAATGCTGAAAAATGTTTGCTGCTTTATGTGCAAAATGCTTATTATTATTATGTATTGAAGTCGGCTCGTGATAAGATAAACTTAAAAAAAATCATGCTTAAAAATTATTTTAGAAAATATAATACATGAATCAATTCAGATACAGTTTTAAACAAACTGCATTTGAAAGTAATTTTTTTTTTCCTATGCGACGAAAATTGAAAATCTACGATGGTCAGAAGATTAAAAAATTGCAGTAGCGAAAATTTCAAGACCTAAATTTGATCGTTTGACTTTGTTTAATCATTTAAAATTAATTTTAACTCAAAACTTGAAGTCACGATTGTCAGCAACACTTTTTATGTGAGTACAACACTCTTTACTTGAGATTCTAATCTCAATTCTGGAGAGTAAAAGTTTCCGTAATTTATGTTTTTTAGACGCATTTGTGTTAAAATGTTTAGTTTTATCTAAGAAAATGATCTTTTCCTTTTAAATATGACTTCATTTTCCCTTAAATAAGCATTTCACCTAGTGTCTGAAACTTAATATCAGTACACATGCAGAAGGAAAAACAATATAGAAAATTTATGAGGAACAATGCGTGTTTTCAAAACCAATATGTTATTTTCCGTTATTATGCCCCTATTATAATATTCTGTTCCTAATGGGATTTTGCGACACTAAACCCTATACAATAATTTTTATCAACAATTTTGAATTTTTATCAGAAAATAGCATCAATAAAGATAAAAATACTTCATTATTTCTCTCTTGTCTGCAATAATAAAAACTAATTTTCACCATTTTGAAGAAATTTCATAAAATGCTTTTAAAATTAAAATATGAAAGTGGGGATATTTAAAAAAAAAAAAAAAAAAAAAAAAAAAAAAAAAAAAAAAAACAGATACTGCGATCACATTTACAAATAAAGAGCTTTCAATTTAAAAAAAAAAAAAATATTAGTAAAATTGGTTCACTGAAAGTTCAGAGCAGATGACTAAAAAAACACACTTCTGTTATAAATGTATAGCATATAAAGAATAGCATTAAAATTTTGTACATAAACTTCAGGAACATGATGTTATTTTAAACTACGAATTATTTGTTTGCTTGTCTAACTCGACGAAGCAAATCCATCCAGGCGAGAATCATCAATTTCTGTAATATAAATCGCTATTATTTGCATGTCACCTCTCTTTTATAAAGACACTCTAAATTTTTGTAAACCATTGCGTTTTATCAGTGTGTGATTTCGATTACATTATATTCAAAAGTGAAGCCTTTTCACCTGTGAAGAATTTCAAAGCAGCTGGGCTGTGAAAATGACGCACTTCTACAAAACATAATTTAGGTTTAAGAATTAAAATACACGCTTTTTTATAAAATGACGTCATTTGCATTCTCGAAAGCAATCCACTTCTACAGTCCAGTTTTAAACTTCGTCTATAAAAAAGTATGCATATGACGTCATTATCACGGAATTACAGACAATATTCTTGACTTAGCCCATATTTTAATTTCAACTTTTTTTTCAGGTTTTATGAGAAAATGGCAATAAAAAGATCAGTATCTCCTATTTTTTTACTATTTTCCGTTTACTTTCAATGACTTTCAATAGAAATGTTGTACTTTTGTTGCCACTATAAGGAAAATGGTATTAAAAACTACAAAAAAATTAATATCTCAAAAATAAATTGAGATACAGCTTTCAAACAAATTACATTTAAAAGAGAATTTTTTTCCTTATACGACGGTGTAAAATTTTAAAATGTGCGATGTTTAGAAGTTTAAAAATTTGCAGTAGAGAATGCAAAACCAAAATTTTATTTCAAATTTTAAATTGTTGCCATTCGCAAAATGACGTATGCGTTACGCACAGATATGTTTGTCCTTTATAATATATATATATATATATATATATGTAACTTTAAATTCATTTTTTAAACAGTTTTGTTTTCGTTTTCGTCCGAAACTAGAAAGATAACCGAAATTCGGTTTCGGTTTTAAAAATTTGTTTCGGTCGAACAATAAAAATTATCATATTTATGTGAATTGAAAAGTATTTGCCCATTCATGGTTACCAAAAAAAGACTGTTTCAATTCTCCATTTTGAAAAAAAATAATAAAAACTAAAGAGAAGGTTACTTTACAATTTTTGTTATTTATCATTTGTTACATTTCTGTGTATTTTTTGCGTTGATATGTTAAAAAATTGCATACGCGGTGTTTTGACAAAAAAAATTCTTCTCTCCCTTAATGCTTGTTTATATGCTTCATTTTTTATTCTTCATTTTCCAGAGCTAGTCTGCGAACCGCATGCAAAATTGTTCGTAAATGTTGTCCATGTCTGGATTTCATTCTTCCGGCCCGGCGTCGACGCCGGTGCCGATGCCCAAGGCTCAGATATATTACAAGAATTTACTTATAGGTTATTTATCTTGTGGTTCAGGTGGTGGTCTTTGGTTTAATTTTTATCGACTACTTTCAACCTCGGTTTGAATTCTTTCTGAAAATCTGTCTAAGTAAATTTTATTCTAAAGCTAATGCACTAATGATATTTTACGAAAACTAAAACTTTTTACGCACATGTATTTTTTTATTCAGACATATTACTATTTTGAAAGGAGTACTAATATTTTCGATTTTACTTTTTAATCGTCTGGTATTAAAATTTGCAATACAATTTTTTTCGTTAAAAATTTTATGTAAATACTGGCAAAATTTTCAAAGCAGAATTAATAGTGGCGATTTCTCCAAACTCTTAGTTTTGAATTAAATTGCGATGTTTATGTGAATTATGAAGTATTTGTTTATTCGAAAATACTGATATGCTTCAAAAAATTAATGCTTGATTTCAGATTTTAGATCTAATTTTCGAAAATAGTTTAAAGCTTTTCCTGATAATCAGTCGGTGTACAAATTATTCTAACACAAAAATTATAGTTTTCATAAAATATCATTAGTACATAAGTGTTAGAACAAAATTTACTTCGACAGATTATCTGAAAAAACTTAAATAGATACCGAAAATTGTCTCTAAAAATTAAATAAAAACCTAAATTAAAAATTTCTAGTCGCGATACCTTCCAAATAAAATGTTTATAGGGTATTTTCTAATCATTTCATCCTTTTAACTTTAGAATATTTTAACAAACTTTTTTTACCGAGTATATTCGTCTTAAAAATAACCAGCATATTAAATTTCATGTTCTTAGCATCGACAAAATCATTAAAAACCGAATATTAGAGATACCTTTTTACTCTTTCACAGCCTTGAGGGTAATTTGAAAAGAGGTACTAGAGAACGGGAATTCTGCTTTTTCAGAATTTAGTGTCGCCCCCCGATGAAAAAAAAATATAAATATAGATATAATAGAGTCCCGATTATCCGAGTTAATCGAACTAATACCTTTGAAATGGATTATTTTCTTCTGATGGATTGATGGCTTCTATTGTTATGAAACAGCCATTATAAATGAAATGTTATGTGAAGATGAAAGAGCGGTCTTACAATATATATATATATATATATATATATATATACGGCCATTTTTTTCTCCATTCTGACCAGAAAATCAGAGTTCTAACTTTTTACGACTGCTCTTTCATCTTCACCTAACACTTCATTTATAATGGATGTTTCATAATAATGGAAGCCATCACTCCACAGAAGAAAATAACTCGGTTAAAGCGGCAACTCAGTTAAGCAGGACTCGGATACTCGCGACTCTACTGTAGCTCCGTTTTAAGACTTAAAAAAATTTAAAAAAAGAGATATCGTCATTCAAAATACTCGACAAAAGACCCGGCTATCTCATGATTCATATGCCTTCATTTTTTTTTAAATATTAATATAGATAATTAAAATTAAATTTAGTTTATAATAGCTCCATGTTTTATAAGAAATCATTCTTTTCTATTTTTTTCAAAATAGCAGGTATTTTAAGTACATTTTTTTTTTCAGTTTTTATGGGAAAATGACAACAAAAAGATATAATTGCTATTTTTTCTTTTACTTTCTACAGAAATGGAGTACCTGAGTTGCCAAAATTAAACAAATGTCGCTAAAAACTACAAAAAAAAAATAATATCTCAAAAATAAATGGAGATCAAACAAATTGCATTAAAAAGTACTATTTTTTCCAATACGACGGTGTAAAATTCAAAAATGTGTTATGCTTAGAATTTTAAAGAATGGCAGTAGAGTATTTAACAGTGCAATGATACACCTGCTTTATTTTAGGGCTGCTATTTTTTGGAGACGACGCAAAATAAACTGGGAGAAAGAAATAGCATACCGGGGGCTAATAGAGCCTCCTTTTTTAGTGGAGACTGACAATAAAGATTATCCTGAGGGAAGATATGACACTGATTCAATTGTTATTTTAGAATGTTTTCTGCTCATTTCACCCATTTAAATTTCAAAATTTTTGCAACTGTTTTGTGCGAGAATTAACGTCTAAGAAGTATCAGCCATGCCAAATTTCAAGTTTACAGCCTCAAAAAATATGACAGAAATCACATATTTTTAAAATTTTTTGCTTTCTGCAGACTTTTAAGTAATAATAGTTTAAATAATAATAGTTTCCAAATAAAAATATTTATAGGGTATTTTCTAAACTTTATAAGATACTTATAACTACTTAAAAGGTGACAAAAACATATAAAAATATTATTTAATGCAACCCGAGATCTTTCGCACACACACGCGTTCATTTTCAAAGGGAATAAAGATGACTGATGTAGTTATAAGCATATTATAAAGTTTATTAATAACAAAGTGAATATTTCCTTCACGACCCTAGTGTTTAAAACAGTGTTTTGACTCTATTGGGTATTTTCTAATCATTTCATCCTTTTAACTTTAGAATATTTTAACAAATATTTTTGCCGAGCATATTCGTCTTAAAAATAACCAGCATATTATATTTCATGTTTTTAGCATCGACAAAATCATTAAAAACCGATATTTAGAAGACTTTTCACTCTTTCACCGACTTGGGGGTAATTTGAAAAGAGATATAATATAAAGCCTCCTCTTTTAGTGGAGACTGACAATCAATATTATCTTGAGGGAAGATATGAAATTGATTCAATTGTTATTTTAGAATGTTTTCCGCTCATTTCATCTTTTTAAATTTCAAAATTTTAGCAACTGTTCTGTGCGAGAATTAACGTCTAAAAGTAACAGTCATGCCAAATTTCAAGTTTCCAGCCTCAAAAAATATGACAGAAATCACAATTTTTAATTTTTTTTCCTTCTGCAGCCTTTTGAATAATAATAATAAAAATTATTCAGTGGGATAATTTACGTAGTAAAAGCAAATATTTTCAGTTTCTGTCTCTAACAATTCCAAATAAATCGTAATTTGAAACATTTTTATAACATTTCCCACTCATTTCAAACCTTTTCAATTTCAAATTTTTCAGAAATCGTTCGTAAAGGGAATTTACATCTTATGAGTAGCCACCGTGCAATATTTCAAGTTTCTAGCCTCAACAGTATAAAAGTATTTGCAATTTTAGATCTTATTTTCTCCTTTGTCCTTTTAAAATAGGATGCTTTTTTTTTTAAACTAAAAGCAATATTCTTGTCAAATGTCAAGTTTCTATCTCTAACAATTCAATAGAAATCGAAATTTAGAAAAAAATCTGCGAATTTTACTTTTTTAAAATTTGATTTTTTTTCGGGTACAGGATCTTAGAGAGGATTTACATATTTTAAGCAACTACAATGCAAAATTTCAAGTTTCTAGTCTTTTCAGTATCACTAAAAGTGCAATTTTAGAAGGTTTTTTGGATCTGCATCCTCTTGGGGGTAGTGTTCCAGACAAAAAAATATATTTTATGTTGGAGAAGAGACTGTCAGCATTATTTTGCAACCCTCACTTTAGAAATAGGTCAGGTAGTTCCAGAGAATACCAACTACAAACAAACACACACTAAACGGTTTCTTCTTTAAAACGTTAGTATCGATACCATGCCTTAGACTGTGTTTTATATTGAGTTTCATGCCAAAAAACTCATTACGACTTATTTTTGGAGGATGTCTTATGTAAATTATGCACCGCGATTCAAATTTCTTCATTTACAAGACTCCATATTTAGACACATACCCAAGTACGAAGATCTCAATTTATTCAAATAATGATATATAATAATCTACATTTATTTATATGATATATACATGATTGCATTTAACTAACATAATTTTCATTGATTTTTCATTTTTTTCGGCATCGAGATTAGGATTAAAATATTCTTATTAATTTTTTTTGTCTTTTGCTTTTTTTCTATTTTACAATCATGGGTTGCTAATGACAGAAAGCCCCAGTCGTGCGTCGCACAGTGGAGTATTTCTAAAAAAAGCCGGACAAAAGTGGAAAAATAAACTTTGTTAAAAACCGCAATACTTTATGTGTTTGTATAGCTTACTAGTCAGTGCTTCCGGTAAACAATATCTTAGGAATATTCTGTAACACTCCCCGTCGCGTTATTAGTCTGAACACAGCTGTCGTGCATCGCAGATTTCTCTTTTCTCAGCGCTGTGGTCAGAAGCACATTATTTAATTGCAATTATTGTGGCATACAGTGGAGATCTGAATAAAATCCTTTATGGAGATAGACATGAGAGGTATGTAACTTAAATATTAGAGAGGTATATAATATAAGTATTTAGTTTTAGTTATAAAAGAATATAATTACGAAAATAGCCACATTGTTTTATCTTTAAAATAAGTGTAATTTTTACTAGTTCTTTTAAAATTTTTGTGATTTATAAATACGTGTCGCCCTTTGTCGGGCAAAAATTTTGTTGGAATATAAAATATAGATATTCCTTATTATATTCATAAAAAAATCTTGCCCCAACTTGCCCCAATGTTTTTATACCGTTTTATAAAAAAATGGTATCAGAAGATGATGATATTTTGAAAACGAAAAATCTTCATTTTTCGTTTAGAAACTTCAATAACAGCAAAAGATCTCGCAAGAAAGTTGTTGTTTGACCTTAAACAAGATTGTTCTAATACGAAAACAGATGAAAAATTATGTTTCATGGAAAGTAAAGTTACAAAAATGATGAAATGTCCAGCAGATAAACAAATATCATTAATACGCTCGTTAAGCCGTTTCAAATTGGCTGTTTAAAAAAAATGGCAGGCTGCCAATAGGGCAAAATGGCACCTTCTTAAGATAAATGAACATTGGCTTAACAGTTCCATAAAATTAGCTGTAGAATATACTATCTGTACAATATTTTAAAAAAAAGTAGACCAACAAAAGATTTCGCCAAACTGTGGGACAGAAACAATTGACAAAAAATGGTGCGTTAAGGGATCAAGTTCCTCTTGATCAATTAACATATGCAGCTAGTACAAATCAACGAGCTGCTGGTAATATTGATGCCTCGACACTCATAAAAATCTAAGTCAACAAGAGATACAAAATAAAGAAAAATTATAACTTCAGCAAAAAAAAAAAAACCACTATTAAGAACCATACACCATCAGAAGCCTTATCAATTTTTGTAGAAGCTGATCTAGCAAGAAAACAATGGTGAAATTATTCACATCGCAATTAAGAATATTTACTTATTATTCTCTGATTGAGAAATCGAAGAAGGATTGCTATATAAGTGGGGAGTCGATGAATGTGACAGAAACAAGCGCATAAGTTAGCCTACAGATCTTCTTGATCACCTTTTTTTAAGACTGTGTAAATATTTAGAAGGAGTTATGCTAAATAATACAGAAGAAGAAAACCACAATTTCGAACAAATATCTAAATGGTGTTGCGATGGCTCTCAACAGATCGCAATTTAAACAGATATTTCAGAATACTTCTGATAGTGATGCAAATATATTTCAGAGTTTTCTTGTTCCTTTAGAGGCACTGTCCAGTGGACATAGAATTGATGTTAACAAATTTAAAATTACACCGAAGAAACTGCAAATATTTATGTGGAATTATATGGGTAGCTCCCAATGTCACCAACAGTACATAAAGTTTTAGCACATGGGACCACAGTAATTAAACACGCAATATTGCCTATCAGTAAACTTTTGGAGAAGGCTGCTGAAGCTAGAAACAAACATTCCCGCCAACATAGGCAAACTTTTTGGCGAAAATTTTCTCGAGAACAATGTAATAAAAATGTTTTGAACAGACGTTTACTAAATTCTGATCCTTTTATAAGTAGTTCAAGGCCAAAGCTTAAGGGAAAATAAGACCTTTTTCTAGCGAAACAACCAAAAACACCATACGGACAACATCCAAAATAAGAGGAAGATGAGGATGAAGACGAAACAGATAAAGAGGAATATGATTAGAATAGTAAATTACAGAAAGAACTTGTTATAAATATGTTAAAAAACCGAAATATTTCATTAAATATCATAAATGTTTATTCTAAACTGAATTAAATATTAGTTTACTTATTAAACAGCAAAGATTTTTTGTAAATTCGTAAAAAAAATATATGTTTTTTTTTTTTTTTTTTTTTTTTTTTTTTTTTTTTAACAATTGTATATAATGACTCTAAATAGCTTTTTACAACATTTCAACTTGATACAGCTCATAAAATAATTTTGTCCACATTCAAAAATTGAAATTTCAAATATTAATTTGACTGTATCAAAATTACATAGTTTTCTATAATTTTATGTTTCGCTATTAGTGAGAATAAGGTCTTTAGGAGATGTACTGCATCCCATGAAGATGTTGCTAAAAAGGAAACGCGTATTTTCATACGTAAAGCTGAAACAAACAAAAAAATATGAAAGGAGATTGTTCGGTTTCTATTTATGTTATTTGTTGTAAGAAATTTAGGTTGGATTCTAAAATAATTAGTATAGCTTAAAGCAATTATTTTAAATCTAAATTTAAATCAAATCTAAATCCAAGTCATAATTTTTAACTGTTTTATCATAATTGCGTGTATAATTAAGTCTGGATGATACCCTGAAACTAATTATTTTAAGAAAGTAAGATGGGCTTATGTTTTAGATAGAGATTGTTTTAAGAGTAGTGATTATATTACGAGAATCCTGAAAATCCGTTTCATGGCTTATTGTTACATTACAGCTTATTTTATAGAAAACACGACATTTCTACTTTGAAAAAAAAATAGTATTAAGAGTTTCTTATATTTTTAAACTTTGTAATATTAAAATTTGCTGTACAAATTGTTTTTTAAAAGCATCCTGCCAATAATGATAATTTTTTAAAATTGCATTAACAGTGGTAGTGTCTCCAATTACTGATTTTTTCACTTTAAGCCAAAATACAAAATCCACATGTAGCCATAAGACTAATTAGTATTGAACATGGAGGAGGGACAGAAAGAGATGTAAAGCCTTCCCCTCAGA
This sequence comes from Maratus speciosus, assembly GCA_963932465.1. Classification (NCBI taxonomy): domain Eukaryota; kingdom Metazoa; phylum Arthropoda; class Arachnida; order Araneae; family Salticidae; genus Maratus; species Maratus speciosus. The sequence goes on from OZ010791.1 coordinate 339,439,318, forward strand.
CTGTAGAAGAGGGACCCTAGGCCGAAAGAACTTAAAAGCACATGCTGTAAAGGTTTTTATATAATTAACAGAACTTACACAGTAAAAAACACTTTCTATGTTCCCACCGTCGTCTTTAATGGTAACAAAATTAAATTTTATTATTATTTTAATATCATTCTTTCTTTTATGTATCTTTTTTTTCAATTATTTCAATTAGGTTAATTTTTAATACCAATAATCAATTATTTAATTCTAAAGAACACGCACAGGCCAAAAAAATATATATTACAGACCAGAACGCTTGATTTAAATAGTGCCTGCTAGAAAGTTTACTCTGTATATTTATAATAGATGGCAACCACAAAGTATTTCCCTGACTACAGCATTCTAGCTGGGCGTAACTGCTATAAAGATAGTATGTAAAATTTTTATTATTGCAATACCCATGTACTTAAAGTTCACCTTTAGCAAGTTCTCAATAAAATATTGTCTTACTATAATAATTTTTGCACAACAAATTTTCGTAATCAGTCAAAGATTCTATGTTCACTGTGTATTTTTCTTTGCGTCTTAATTGGTGTCACATTTTTCACTATGGATATTTTTCTATCATATGCATTGTATCATTTTTATATTTAATTTCAAAAATTTGAATTATTGTTAAAGAATCTAAAGTTAAAAACTACGATACTTTCTTTATCTTCATAATAATAATAATTAGAATACCAATAATAATGAAAACAATAATTATTGTTATAAAGAACTCAATGTTCATAACCCTAAATAGAAATAAAAATGTGTTTATTATGTTAATAAATTTGTCTAACGATTTCCAAACATTTTAGCATATTTGTTACAGCATTTTCCTTAAATATAGAGCTGAATTATGTACTTAACTTTAAAACATTAAATAAGCTCATAAAAGCCCTCATACTACTGAAACTGACTTCCTTTCTATAAGAAGTTTCGCTGAGATTTGTTTTATCACCTCTCAGGGCCAATAAAATCTACGTAAATAATCACGTGAATCTCAATTAATGGAATAACTAGGGAAGTTATAATTGACTGCATGTCTCGAGGCCTTTTTGAACGTCACAGTTTCCTTATAAATTTAAATAACAAAGATGAATGATAAAATACTTGAGCTAATTAGTTTCTGTCATTTTTTTAAATTTATGAAACTTCAGAAATATATAATTTTGTCTCACTTATGCTTAAATTAAATTGGATTATTCTTCAAATTCGATAATAATGGATAAAATATGAATTAACCCTTAAATGCTTGGTGTTCCTTTTCGGCAAAATACCCAATTTAGGCTCTAAAATACTATTAGAATAATATTGAAGCTATAATGCCTAATGTTGCTAATAAAATACATTCTGAAAATAGTATTAAATCGATTTTCAACATGTAGATGGAAACACTTATGCTATTTAAGAATAAAGATAGATTTATTTTTTCAATTGTTGCTACTTGTTCTTTTTGTTTTGTTTGGAGGCTTGCGAAATATCCTATTTTGACCTGCAGTGAGCAAGTAAAATTTATTTCTTATTATAGTTCCTAAAATTCTTGTCTATTTAATATTATAGAATTTTATCAAGGGAAATTATTTTTTCAATTAAACACTAATATTGCCGACTAGTAACAAACTGTTTTTTAGCCGTAAACTATACTTAAAATAAAATATGATATTTATTAAGTATTTTTCCCATGATTTATTTAAAAAATGAAAGCCGAAAAACATTATTACAGTGATTTTTGAAAAATCAGGCATTTAAGGGTAAATTTTTATACATAACTAGGACTTTATTTGAAAAATGAATATTTTTTTTTATATCAAAATGTTCATAATAAGTTCCTCGAAAGTTTCCAAAAAACGTTTCCTTAAACAATTCCTCAAAAACAAATCTAACATTTTTAATATATTAAATATTTTATTTTATTTTATTTATTTATTTATTTTTATTTTTTGTCGTTGTCAGACATGTACTGCCCCTTTTTGGACAGCTATCAATAATATAGTTGCTTTTTTTATCACTCGTGTATCATTTCGAAAATTTTTATCTCATAAGTTCAATTTTTACATTATAGAATAGGGGTGGTGGATTCTAAGCTTCCTATTGTAGCCGTTGGAGGGAAGCAATTCATTTCAGTAACATTTGAGTAACATTTCAATAGCATTTCAGTATATTTTCACCGATCATGACACCGCTTTCGGTCCAAATGTTGGTTTATTTATTTTTTTTTTTAATATATAGTATTTCTATGTGATGCAATTCCACACGCATTTATGAACCGATGTGCTTGTGACAGCACGTATGTACAGGAATTAACAAAATATATAAATAAATAAACATATAAATAAAAATCCAACACTTTTTCACCTTTAAGTGTTCGGCCTTGATACGAGGATTCCGGAGAATTTTTTTTTTTTTTTTTTTTTTTTTTTTTTTTTTTTTTTTTTGCCTCAATTTTAACAAATTGAAAAGATATAGCATTTTAGAATTTTAGGATGAGTGATTTTTCCATACTCAGATTTCATTTATGAGCTTCAGAAAGAGTGGTTTCTTGCAAATTTACTTTAATTGTTGTAACCATTGTTGCTATTCTCATACACTTACGTCAACACAGTCATATCAGCCAGCCTCAAATTCTTACTATTCTACGGACCTTTGTGTGTTTCAGTAAAATTAGCCGATTTTTTAAAAAACAAGGAATGGGAAAGTTATATTTTCTTCCGGATGTAGGCCGCAACAACTTTTCAAAACTCTATCTCAACATGAGTATTTGTTTGCTCTAATAATGCAAATAACTAGTGGCAGAGTTACAATAGTTGGCTTTCCCAGAGTAAATTAAAAAGAAAAGAAATTCATGTTAATCATAAAATACCGCACTCTGACGTTAAACTAAAATCTGTCAGTTGAAAAGCCAGATTTTTATTTTATTTTGATCATAAAATTGTTATCAACTTAAGTTAAATTGGTAAAAGGTTCATTGCGAAAGCATATGCTCAGAAATCTATTTCCTTATTATTTTGTGAAGATAATTTCAGTCTATTGCATAAATGAGACGCGTTTCTAGCATTTTAAATTCAAAATCTCTTTCTAATTTTTTCTTTATTAACAGTTATTTCTTTACACATTTGTGGTTACTATTCTTAAAAAGTTTTACCTGAAACAGATTATTCCATACTCTTAAATTAATATTAAGATTGATCAAACAACTAGGGAAACTAGAGAACAGGAATCCCACTTTTACAGAATTTAGTGTCGCCCCCAATGAAAAAAATATATATATGTATATAAATATAGATACAGTAGAGTCCCGAACTTATACATTTGGAATGGATCATTTTCTTCTGATGGACTCATGGCTTCTATTATTATGAAACAGCCATTAGAAATGAAATGCCAGGTGAAGATGAAAGAGCAGTCATAAAAAGTTAGAACTCTGATTTTCTGGTCAGATTGCGAAAAAAAATGGCCATAACTTTTTTTGAAAAAAAAAAAAAAAAATGCCCATTTTTCCCCATTCTGACCAGAAAATCAGAGTTCTAACTTTTTACGACCGCTCTTTCATCTTCACCTAATATTTCATTTATAATGGCTGTTTCATAATAATAGAAGCCATCAGTCCATTAGAAGAAAATAACTTGGTTAAAGCGGAAACTCGGATAATCGGGACTCTACTGTAGCTCAGTTTTAAGACTTAAAACACGCGATTTTATTTATATAAAACGACGTCATCCTAATCCGCTGAAGAATTCCTCATATACGATCCAATCATAAATATCTACAACAAAGTATGGGTAGAGCGTCACTATCTCATAATAATACACAAATGTAACAAAAATAAATCAATTCATTTATATTTTTTCAAAATAGCACGTATTTTAATTACTTTTTTTTCAGTTTTTCAACGATTTTCCCTTTACTATCTACAGAAATGGAATACTTAAGTTGCCAATATTAAGCAAATGGTTCTAAAAACAACAAAAAAATTAATAGTTCAAAAATAAATGAAGATACAGTTTTCAAACAAAATGCATTTAAACAACCTTTTTTTTTCAAAACGACGATATAACATTCGAAAATGTGCGATGCTTAGAAGCTTAAAAAAATTGCTATAGAGTATTTAATCGTACTGCTTTGTTTTACGACTGACTTCTGTAAGGTAACGTTATTTTTTGGAATACACAAAATAAGCAGGGAGAAAGAAATAGAATACCATACCGGGACCTAAAAACGATTCTCCTATACCTGTCTAGATAATGCACCAAACATCTGAAAAAAGGAAATATGGATAATTGAAAATTTGAAAGATCGTTCTTTTTAAAATAGATTATAACATTCATCTTCTGCTGATTAAAGTGCTTCAATAACAGAATTCCTTTGCTCTCATATTATTTTTACTTTCGAAACGCATAGTGCGAGAAAACTACAGTGATGATGATTTGTATATTTGTATGCGAGATAGAGAGTGAAAATGGGAAAACCAAACAAATAGAGAAAAAAGGATTCTCCTATACCTGTCTAGATAACGCACCAAAGATCTGAAAAAGGGAAATATGGATAACTGAAAATTTGAAAGATCTTTCTTTTTAAAATGGATTATAACATTCATCTTCTGCTGCTTAAAATGCTTCAATAACAAAGTTTTCTTGCTCTCATATTATTTTTACTTTTGAAACGCATAGTACGAGGAAACTACAGTGACGATGATTTGTGTATTTGTGCGTGAGATGGAGAGTGAAAACCGGAAAACGAAACGTTACCCGATATTCAGCTCCTATTTGGCGAATATGTTATAAACCACTGTCACAAAAACTGTATTGCACAAATCTGGGACGGATTGGGCGTTCAATTCATTTTTACTCACCCTTCAAACTCTTTTGTAACCGATACTGTAATCTGAATCACCAAAGAAATGTAGTGGGGTATAAGTGATAAATATTGCGGTGATATAAATAAGCATTAGTACCACAGAGTTCACATCTCCAGTTTCAAAACAGAAGGTCTAGCGTTCCAATACAATCAATTACACCGCGTCAAAAAAAAAAAAAATGTATATATTGCTTTCTGGGAACTTACACTATTGCTCGAAAAATCTAGAGGAATCACTCCATTTTTTTTTTTTTTTTTAAGTTTAGCAATAACATCTATAGCACCTAAACAGACAATACGCAGACAATGGTATATCATAATTATATATATTTCTAAAGTACGTTGTATTCTTATATTGAACTATTCTTAGCAATTTTTTAACAAAAACAATGAAAGGCGAGGTCATAAAAGAAAGGAATTTTTTGCGATTAGATTAAAAAATAAGGTGATCTTATTTACAAATAATTTTACGACAATTATAAATCACAGTTTTTTTTTTTAAGAATATTAATTTTTATGTATTTTTTATGTTAGGTGCTATTTAAAAGTAACAGTACATCAATCTTCCGAGATAAATATAAAAAATAAAGAAAAACAAATGATCGAAGTTATGCACCCAAAACGTTTATCCTATTATTGATCAGAGGACAAGGGTCGGGGACGATGAAATTGGTCCCTTTCAGTTGTGAACATAAAATTTTCGTCTACAAAATTTTCATTGTGTTTTTTAAATCGCTTACTATACCTGTTCAATATAACGTATTTGTGTTCGTTGCAATTTTACTAAATAAATAATTTTTGTTGGCAAAACATAATTATTTTTTATATGTTTACCATTTTTTTTAAATAATTCATCATTCATTTCGTATAGAGCACTTGAAAATAGCGTTATTCTCCACAGGTCGGTGGCACACGATAAATATTCCATTTTGTGCTGCGTTTGTAGCCTTGCCAACATATAATAGTGTGAAATTTTCCAGGCTGAGTATCGTTCCATGAGGTTTAGTCGGTAGAACGTCAGTGCGCTATACTGATGGCCCGGGTTCGAGTCCCGGAATGGAATCTTTTTCACTATGTTGGCCCTTGCGCATCTTAAGCAATTACTTTGAAATTTGATTTTCATTTGAAATATAGCATTGCGATTTTGATACATGTACATGTCAGGTCAATAAGAATTTATAAAACACAAAAGTAAAATTGATATCCCAAGTCAATTATACTTGAAAAAATCTTTTACAAGATAAATAAAGTAGTTTATTATATTATATACACAGTCCTCCAAAAGTTAAGGAACAGGGACTGTATGCTTTCGATTGTACACTGTTTGTCTAATATCTACCAAAATTATTAGTATTAACATAATTACACATCTTAAACTTCTGGGATATAAAGAACATGTTTGATTTCATATTTCTCAGTGAAGATTTACTCGGAGGTCAATTAGGGGGATAATAATAAATTAATATTTGTGATCCTCTATACAACAGAAAATGCTGAAAATGGTTTGTTACTGTGTTAAATTACTATTTGAGTCATGTTCAACGTTTGTGTGCGATTGCGTAAGCATAGCACTCATATTGGTGAAGATGTTATTGTGTCTGTGAAAAATTCAAAAGTTTTTTTTATATATAGCATACAGAGTTTTTAACCAACTTTAACACAACTTTCCGAAAACCTGGCAAATAACATTAGCAACAGTATACTGCAGTTAAAAGATGAATATATTGAATATTTGATGAGATATGGGTATTTGTATGAAATAATTTTTAATTGCGCATACGTGGGAGATTTCAAATTTTTTATTTTATAATTTGGTAGTCAGCGATTTAAGGAAACTTCTTACAAAATTCTTATTTTTCTCGCTTAATCATTCAGTTTTTAGTGACCATGTGAAAAGTTTTAATTGTCATTTTTAAGAAATAATTAGTTGCAATTGCAATTCACTGTTTGATCTTCTGATTTCTTCTAATCATATTCATTCTAATTGTTATATAGGGCAATCATTTTGTAGTTAAATACAAGGGATTTAAATTTCTTTTTATTTAACATCTTCGGTTTATTTAAAAATTAAAAGCAACACTTTGATGCAATGAGATATAAATCAGTGGTCGTAGCGTATGGAAAAACTTTTATTGTTCCTACCAGTATTCCAAATCTATAATCTTCAGGATAAATTCTTTAACACTTGCAATAGAAACATATTATTGATTGATTTATGAAGATTGAATGCGAAGTTACGCTTTTATTATTTATAATTTTCTTGAAAAATGTAATTTAATGAAGGCATTTTTCCTTTTTCGATTTAATTTTTCTTTTAGTTGATTTCTATTTTAATGGGTAACAAATGACGTAAATATTTTTTTTTTTTTTTTTTTTTTTTTACCTACAAAAATGGAGTAATATAGTTGCCACCATTACAGAATTCTCGTTAAAAATTGCAAACAAATTAATATCTCGGAAACTAATTTAATTTTTTTTTTCATTTTAAAAGTTTATATGGTATCTTCAGATCCGTCCAAATAACTGGCGTTAGTTTAATTTCTAAATTTTCTGTATTTTAGTTGAAAATACAGAATTTAGTTGTATTTCAGTTGAAACGCAAACTGACAGTCGGATTTCAATATAATAGATAGCTTCTTTTAAATATTTTTAATTGTGTTTTGTTAGTTATCTGTTTTTCTATGATATACTTTAAAATTTACTTTAATGCTGCAGAGGTTACTTTTACAGTCCTATAGACCTTAATCTTTATATTTGAAATTGATTTTTTGATAGATTTTTTAATTCACACCCACTGATTGTTCGACATTTTATACAAAATTTTTCAGATTTCCGAGACTTCAGAATCATTTAGGGAATCAGGCTGTTAAAAAAAACTTTATGATTAACCGAAGTAGAAAAAGGCGAAGTTGGAAAGTTTTCATATTTTCTTCTACAAATAGAAAGCTGACTAATTACTGTTGACAATTAAGGCAACGATTTGTAATACAGTAAAACCTCTATATAACGAACACCTAGGGAGCACAGAAACTGCCCGCTATTCGGAGGTGTCTGCTATTGGGAAAGCCTCAGATATTCAAAAATTGCTAAGAAAAGCTTAATGCTTCATTAATTGACTTTTATACGTCCTAAAACCTCTATTATATGATTAATCAGAATTTTTTTTTTTTTTTAAGCAATAAACTAAAATAAAATTGTGCATCCACTGTTAATTACATTCTAACAAAAAAAACTGTTACAAAAGTTTCCTTTTTCTTGCAGTTGCATGTAATTTGTTTTTCGAAGTGACGTTTTAACTCTGTCAGTAGTTTTAATCCTTCTGAATCATCTTTTTTTTACAAAAAAATTGTGTAACTGCTCATTGTATTTTGCCGCTTTTTGGAATTTCTCGATATTACAGGAAAAGCATCTTCAGTTTCAGTATCTGTTACATCATCACTAATAGAGTCAACTTTTGTCGAAAATTCTGAAGGAATATAATCGCTTACACCAACCTATTCTTCTTCAGTATGTAAGTCCTCAGCAATATTAATGAAAATTTCGGCAGTTTCTTCACTCCTGACACATTTCATTAATTCATTTATTTAGCTTAATTTTTCATTTGTGTCAGAAATATGTGTTTCATTTTCTTTTAATATAAAGTCTGCTTTTCTGAAACATTGTCGTACGCTTTCCGGTTTTATGTTTTTTACAGATGAGGAAATCCAAATTATAGCATCGAGATCATTAACTAATTTTAGGCAGATATCAAGTGTATTTAATAGAATCTAACTTTGAAAGAATGTGGCGTGATAAAAGCTTTCTGTACCAGGCTTCAAAATTGTGTATTACGAATTAATCAAGTGGCTGGCATACTAAAGTTGTGTTTTGGGGAAAAAACACAATTTTAACATTGTCGAACTTCAAATGTTTTGGATGAAAACCTGCATTGTCCAAAAACAAGAGGACTTTTCTTTGTTGTGTTTTCATAATGTTATCAAAGGACGTTAACCATTCGATCATTAAAAGATTGGTCATCCACGCTTTCTATTCGCTCTCCACACAATACCAAATTTATTTAATTGAATGTTCTTTATGAAACATCTGGGTTTCAGAGATTTTCCAATAATAAGAGGGATTTAAATTCTCCTATCACATTCCAACATAATAAAATATTGAATCCCTCTTTTGACATTTTTCCGCCGATACAGGTATCCTTTTTAAAACACAAAGTCTTATTCCGATAAATTTTGAAAAAGAGTCCGGTTTCATCGGCATTAAAAATGTTTCTCTCCTCATAACCTTCACAAACTGATTGCAATCGTTCATGCCAATCCTCCACTTCTTTAGGATCTACAGTTTTGCTTCTCCACATATTATTTTGAAAGAGATGTTATGCCGAGGTCAGAACTTTTTCAGCCACCCACTGGAAGCCTTGAAATCGTGTAATCAGAGTTCTTTAGCGACTTCTAAAGCCTTTTCTTGAATTAAAGGTCCGCTCATAAGAATGCTTTTTGAATGAACTGAAGTAAATAAATTCAGAATTATAATGAATTTCAATGGTCTTTCAATGGTCAATTAGTCTTCCTCAATTTCACATTTTTGGTGTTCTCTTTAGAGTTAGTAATCTACAAACTTCTTATTTCGTAAAATCTCTCCCACCTGTGTTTTACGTATTTTAAAACGTTCAGCAAGTATCCGGGTTTTTACATTGACACTGCATAAGATTATCCGAAATATTCTTTGAGCTTGGGTATAATAAAACAAAAATACTTGTCGATGTATTATCTGTCCTGAAGTTTGATGCCAATTGTAAACGAAATTATCTTAAGCGCATTTAAAATGAAAGAGAAAATGATGTATGTATGAATTCTGCGGATCAAGAAATTTGCAAATCTAGGATATCTGCAGAAAATCCTGAATCTTGGAGGGACGTTTTCTTTCTCGGACGTGACATGGGAGGGGTGATTTTTCCCCAACCCGCCCACTACATTTATCAGTGGTCACAAAATTTGTGACATTAATAAATTCATAAATATCAACAATTCATAAATTTAGAGGCTTTTTACCTTTTTTCCCATTTTTTTTCTCTTTAAAAATAATTTTTCGCCCTTTATCGCCAAAATTATTGTCCGCCATTCGGAAGGTCCGTTATTTAGAGGTTAAACATAGAAAAATTTAGGTTTGGGGCACGGGGACTGGAAAGCTGTCCGTTAAATAGAGGTGTCCGCTATTAGAGAGTGTCCGTTATGGAGGTTTTTTTGTATCAAATTTGTATTTCATTCATAACTGCTTTCGAAAAATTATTTTCAAAAATGAAAGAAATATACATTTCCTTGCTTATCTTAGTTAAATTAATTTACATCTTCGGCGACATTACATTGGAGATCTGAAATGAAAATAGTCTCTTCAACAATATAGCCTCTTCAAAATATTTAAAGAATATCAATGAAAAATTTTACATTTTTCTTTAATACATGATTTACTAAATTTAACACTTTTTGCTATAAAAGTATAGTTCGTTTTTGAAGAGTGTTGCGAATACGATTCAAAAGATTTTGAACATTATTGTTATTATTATTATCACCATCATCATATAAGAATATTTACAAACTATACTATTTTAATAAAATATTCATTATATTTAATAATTACGATTTTTTTAACTGCTAAAAGAAGTTTTTCTGTCAGGAAAATTTAAGTAAATATTCAAAAATGCAAAAAGTAGAAATGCTGAAGCTAAAGACTTAAGAACTAAATAAATTAGAACTGTTATGTGAGAGGACAAATTTATAAATATTTATACATCATTACAAAATGAACACTGGGAAAATAAAACAAGAAATACATTTTTTTAAAACTCAAACTGCTGATATTTGAGATAATTTTAAACGACAGTTAACTATTATATTGGCAACTTCTTTCCGAAAAAAGACTGTACAGTTTTACTATCGAATTTTCTAAGATCAATGAGATTTCAAAGGAAATTTTTTGAAAATACTTCTCTGAGAAGAAAATGGCACATTTTATTAATGTACTGTATAGTCGTTAAATACATAAAAGTATAATTCTCTAATGCATGTAATATACTTTACGTGTGTTTAAATTTATATGTATGAGTAATTTACAATTCAATATGTTTAATTCAATTCAAGTAAATGTGAATTATTACTATAAATACAGGTTATAAATAATGCCGCTTTTGAAAGAAATAGAAAAAAAAAAAAAAAAAAAAAGAAGAAGAAAATGTCGGATACTTTTTTAAAAAACTGAAGCTTATTGTTAGGCTCCGTTTTTCTCGGTTTGAAAAAGAATTCATAACAAACTGAAACTCACGCTGGTGTCTAAAAATTAAAAGACAATCGTAAAATTTTAATTTAGTACGCAAAATTTAATTCTATGTGGAGAAAAAAACTGATACAAACAACAGGTGTAGCAAGTAGCTATTGTTGTTACCCTAATAACATAGCCAGTCGATGTGACGTCATATATGTTACAGTCACTAAGGTAAACCAAATTGTAATATCTTTTATTCGTTCTCTTATTTCATTAACAGGTCCCCATGTTTGTTACTTTGTAAAAAGTAAAGCGGTTTTGTTTCACTGAAGCCACCAGACCGTGATTTGATGTGTTGAATGTCGAAGTAGCGTCGCAATAAAATATGGGGACATTCAGGTGACTGTCATTTAAAAACTTCTAGTCTTTATGACCACTGCATTATAAAAAGCTATCGGCTGACTTCATTGTAATGCCACTCGGGAGCTCGTCAAGTCCAACACTGTAATGATGACTTCTCAATGGAGTCCCCAAATGACGGTAATATGAGAATCATCCGGTGACTGCATTGTAACATTACCGTGATTCGTCACGAAACAGCAGTAATGATGACTTCGCAAGAGAGTCACCAAATGACGGCCAATAGACAGTAATAATAGGACGAAGAAAGATATCAGTTTTGGTTAATCGCAGTGACTGTGACACTTTTGATCAATTGTTATGTCACATCGACTGGCTGTACTATTAAGATAATATATGTTTGTCAACCTGACGTTTATAACAGTTTGTTTTGACTTCCGAGAGTTTAATTTTATTTTGTTTTGAATTTATCTATTATCAACCCTTTGGCCGAGAATTATAATTTTTTTTTCTTAATTTATGGACACACGTATAAATGTATATATATATACATTTTACATGAGAGCCTATTTCTATACATTGGAATATGGGAGACGCAGATTGTTTTCAGAGATTATTCAAAATATCTTTGGACGTTAACGGTGTATTGTTTAAATGATACGAAGTAATTCCGCTAAACTGATTAAAAGGCGTGTACTTTCACAAGACAGAAAAGAAAGATAAACGAAAAAAATAAAAGAAAGGGAAAAGAAAACCTTGAATTTATCCCCGAATACTCACATCTATAACATACTATGCAGAAATTTTACACACTGTAAGTTCATACAGCATTTGAATCAAAGCCATTTTTTTGAACTAGGTTTGAGCGTAAAAGATAATAATACTATTTGAAATACCGGATATTCTGGCATACAACAAGCGGCTAAAAAAATACATATTTAAAACCAAAAATTTTATTAAAAAAAATGTAACTTATTGTAGCGTTGTATTTATTTCAATGCAGGGTATCTCAAAGTGTCTTTTTCAAGACCGTATTACTGCGAATACCTGTCAAACCGTGGTAGCCTGGACTCGCGGTGAAGCGTGAGCTAGGCAAGGGAGCTACTTTTCACTGATCCTTTTATTATTTTTAATTAATTTACTTTTTTAATCTGCCAGTTTAATTTTATCTCTTTTTTTCTTTTTTTTTGTACCTGAACTCAAGAACTTAAGTCCCCCCCCCCCTTATTTATTTTTATTTTTTTGCACTGCTGTTTAAGGAATCCCACCTTGTCATCTAGAAAGCTGTTCTGTCTCCGAGGATGTGGGACATAGGTCCCGGGCTCCTTGGCTCAAACCTCTTCGTATCATCGGCTTTCAATGCATTTATTTAAAAAGATTGCTGTTTCAAAATAGGATTGTTTGATCCGCGTGTTATGTATTGCGATATAGGTATCTTTAATCTTAATTGCATTCAAGATTTTTACATAAAGTAGGACAGATAAGCTTGATCATTTTACATTCAACATTTTCGCTGAGTTTGAATCAAAGCATTTATTACATTTTTAAAGGGATTTTTATTAATTGTTTAAATTGCACGCAGCGGTGTACTTGTAATTTTACAAAATATAACTGGTCGTTCTCCCAATTGGACCGTGGTCATTAGGATGAATTGACAATTGATTTCCGTTTGAATCTATAGAGGCTGTTCATACATTTTTTAGACGATGTATATTGTATTCTCAAAACTAAATTACCTAAAATTCTTGTGTTTTAATAGTTCTATTTGACGGCCCCGTATTCTGAACTATCTTTCGACACCGCAATTTCCAGGATAATAATGCCTTTTGAAGTGTCAGAAAAGGTATTCTATCCCATTCCTCCTGAACAGTCTTCCAGACTCCTGTAAGGGTTGTGGGACGACAGTTGGATAATGCAGATTTTAAAAGTCCGAAAGCACAAAAATCCATAGGTGATACTTCGGAAGATTTAGTAGGAATATCAGTGAAGGGTATGGCCTTGATACCGGTTTTTATTCCATTTCTTTTAGGAAATTTACAGTGGATTTTGATGTGTGACTGCTAGCTTTGTCGTGATGGAGTTTCACAGATTGATGGCACTGTGGGTAAAGCGTTGGTATTTCATAAAAAAAAAATTAGCGATAAAATATGTTCCTGATAGTATTTGGAGTTAATCTTGACATTTTTTCCCACTCTGTTTATTTTTAACTTGCCATTATATGAAAAACCAGCAAAAGTTATGAATCCCTTAGTAAAACTTTCTTTCGATTCTTTGAACCATGAACTTAAATTTTTTTCTCCCCTTCTTTTTAATAAATGGCTCTTTTTTTGCTGTAATCATTTAAATACACCCATGATTCATCCATTGTGACAATTGTTTTCCATTTTTGTTCATTATCATCGCTTTTGGATAACGGAATATGAATATTTCTCTTCGGAAAGAGCGTAAATATAGCCTTCGAACCACTGCTTTGTTAAAAACGCCATTTTGAATTAAAACAAAAATCTCAAGCCGCAGATGATAATTTTGTCTTTTAAAAACACGAGTTGGAACCCGTCGAAATTCGACGACTTAAAATGTTTAGAATGGAACTGTTAGATCGAATTTATCTACAAAAATAATTGTAATACAAAAATAATTGTAATAAAAAATTAATCTTGCATTGGTTGTCTAACTCTTAAAACGAATAATGTTTTTAACCTAAAATTACCAAAATATTATTTCCACAAACTTCCAACTGCTTAAATTATTGAAAAATTAAACTGTATTAGAATACGTAATCAAGATGAGCAATTATGTTGAAGTTATCGACTGAGGCTCTTATGTTTGTGTTTACGGGATGAGAAATCAGTAAAAAGATTTCCCTTTGTCACATCATAAAATTTCCCCTCATAAAATGTAAACTGTGCGTTATTTTCACATTCTCAAAATTTACATACGCACCACTCAAATTCACAATTTAAAAGTATTTTAACGCGCAATACGTTATTAATGAATTTATTTCCAAACTTAAAGTCACGTTTGTCCGATACAACTTTTCATACGAACATTCGCACAGACTTTAAGTTCTAATCTCAGTACCCGCGAAAATGTACCATTCAGAAATTTGTCTTTAGTTGCCATAGTATTGGCCATTTAGTATTGGTCAAATATTTAGTTTTATCAAAGAAAATGATTGTTTTGTTTTAAATATGACATCATTTTTACTCACTGAATCAGTTTGCCTAGCGTCTCAAACTCAGTATCAGCGTAATGTAAAAATATTGAAATATCTTCTTCAATCTTTTGATTTCTGAAGAATAACGCGTGTTTTTTTTTTAATGGCTGACGTCATTTTCTGTTCAAAAATAAGAAAATAAGTTACTTTTATTTGTAATGCGAAAATGGCATCAATATTGATATAATCAATAAAAATACATAAACCATGACTATATTCTCTTTACTTTTAATAGAAATGGAGTACTTCAGTTGCCACAATTACAAAATTGGTACTAAAAACTATAAAAAAATTAATTTCTCAAAAATAAATTGAGATAGAGCTTTCAAACAAATTGAATTTAAAAGTATATTTTTTTCTCTATACGATGGTGTAAAAACTGAAACTGTGCGATGTTTAGAAGTTTAAAAGTTTGCAGTAGCGAAAATTGCAAAACCAAAATTTCATTTCAAATTTTAAAGTATTGCCTTTCGCAGAATGACGTATGCGTTACGCACAGATATGTTTGTCCTTTATAATATAGGTAGTAAAATTGCAATTATTTCTTTTGCAGCAAACTATTTTTTATTACCGCTAACCAAAATCGTCTAAAAAATGTGCGAACAGCCTCTGTAGTAAGCCGAACCATTCCCTAACTCCCAGTTTCGGTTCCAAAGAATCATTTTACATTCAACATTTCTGCTGAGTTTGAATCAAAGCATTTATTACACTTTTTAAAGGGATTTTTATTAATTGTTTAAACGTCAAATTCAATAAAAGAGTTTTACAAGACTTACTTTTTATTAATGAGTATAAATTAATATTTTTTACACATTGTACAAAAATACAATTAAACGTTATAGACGCATAACTAAACACACATATAAAAAATAAATTAATACATAAATAAATAAAGTATAATCATTCTAGATCAGAGATTTAAAAGCTCTGCTTTAAAAAAAAAAAAAAAAGATCTTCAGACCATTAGAATAGTTCGTTTAAAAATGCAGCGGTGTACGTGTAATTTTACAAAATGTAACTGATCGTTCTCCCAATTGGGCCGTGGTCTTTAGGATGAATTGGCTATTGATTTCCGTTTGAATCTAGTAAGCTGAACCATCCCCTAACTCCCAGTTTCGGTTCCAAAGAATCAATAAACTGTCGCTGTTTTGTACTGCCTATGATACATACATATATGTATATATTGAAAAGAATCAGGTTTCTCCCTCACAGTCATTCTGTATATATAAAGTTTATCATAATCCCCTAGATATTTTTTTCCGGTCAAAATGTTTGGAGCAATTCGGGACCCCCCTCCCCCCTTCTTTAAAAGAATTACAGACATGAACCAATAGATATATAATAAATAAATAGAATTTGTAAGCTTTTAAAAATTCCATACAATAGTACAATATATATTTCTCTATTTTTTAATTTTAAAATATTATAGAAAATGGAAAATTTGTTTATTATAAGAAAAAATGGATATAACGTGTAGAAAGTTAATACTTAAGTTTTAAAAAAATCGAAGAGGAAAATTAGAGGACAAAATTTATGTTCCATGGCATTCGAAATCTCGTCTTTAAAATTTTTGGCGTAATCTCTTTATCATTAAATCTTACCGGGTGTCCCAAAAAGGACTGACTGATTTTAAAATTCAATAACTTGCAAACGGTGACAGATATTAAAAAAATTCTTGCAGGAGGGTTATGCATAAGGTCAAAAGTTTTATTACAGTGATTTTCAATTTTAGTTCGATTTACAAACAATAGATGGCGCTGTAAGCAATAGTCACTAAATTCAGGCTCGATTTTTGGTACTTCGTGGCCCGGATAATACATTTCCATCTCCTTTTTCTGCACGGAACAAGATAAAGGACCAGAAATCGAGCCTGTATTTAGCGACTATTGCTTACAGCGCCATCTATTGTTTGTAAATCGAACTAAAATTGAAAATCACTGTAATAAAACTTTTGACCTTATGCATAACCCTCCTGCAAGAATTTTTTTAATATCTGTCACCGTTTGCAAGTTATTGAATTTTAAAATCAGTCAGTCCTTTTTGGGACACCCGGTACGTTAAAAATAAAAGAAAATATTAGCTAAAAATGAAACGGAACTGAACGTTTTTGGTGAAAATACTAAAAATTAAAATCATTTGAAGAAGTTTCAGCTTATAATACAATGAGAAAAAGTATTTCATAATGAAAAAAGTAAAGAAGTTTCATTTTGAAGATTAAAAAATATTATAATGCGATACAAAGAAACGACACAATAACTCAGATAACAGACGTCTAATTTTCATAAATAAAGAATTGAAAATAGTAAAAACTAAAAGCTAATAACTTATGGTAAAGTATATGAGGATACCACTACATACTTAAATATCTTTTGTCAGAGTACTCTTTATAAAAGTACAATACAGTCTTTTTAAAAGTTTATTGAACTAGTTGTGAATGCTTTACCTGTCTGAATGATCATTTTATATATTAAATTAAATTTTGCATGCTTGATAAAAGTGAAACTGAGTTAGAGGGATAGACTTTTCTGCTTATTTTTCATAACATAGTGTATTATAAAGGAAACATTTAATTGAAATGTATTAATACCAATAAACTATTAAAGTCCTTTGTCACGTAAAATGCTCCCAGATAATAATTAATTTAATTTATGCTTATCAAGAATCTCATCTAGGGTATTGTAAACAAAATGCCTTTTATACTCTTCGTTTAATTAGTAGTACCTGGTACACCGTGCGTAGCTCGGTAATTAGTTTTCTGTGTTTATATTCTGTTGGAAAAAAATCATGATTCATTTTGTATTTAAAGGAAGCTATTTATCTAGACCATTTTTAAGTTTTCGATTTAGTACAGAAGGCAAATTTCCTAAAAATAGTTAACGCAAAAAAAAAAAAAAAAAAAACGTTTTGAAATTGTCTTTAGTCGTGTTAATGATCAATGAGAAATGGTATTGACGAGAACTCCGATTACGGAAGATTAATAATAAAAAAAAAATGCTTCAACCTATAAAAATAATATTCCCGCAGTCGCAGTCGAGATCTAGTTAAGTGCTTTATCGTATTCAAATAAAGGTTATTTAGTGGAAATGGTCGGAACTGCTTTCGATTTGAACCACCATTTTCAGTACTAAGCTTGTTTTACCCTGGAAAAATGAATTTTCTCAAATTAGGAGTCTAAGTAAATCGTTTTCTTGAGCTGAAATTAGTATAGGAGCCAGATTTCGTGAAAATCGCTCGAGCCGTTTTCACTATATAGTAACGTATTCATTGCTGGATTTGTTATAACCCCTCAAAACGAATTTTCTTGATTTCAGTACTTAGCTAAATCGTTTTCTCGTTCTCAAATTGATATAAGAACACATGTGCAGTGAAATTCTCTTAAGCATTTTTCAATTTATCGCAAGCAGCATTTTGTGTAAATAAATAATAATAATAAAAAACATTTTGTGCTCTAAATTTTATTATTATTATTATTATTGTGCCTTTCTATTCATTAATCTTTCTCTCTATAATTGTTTGCTACCTTTATATGAAAAATGTATCTATCTCCTATACATGTACTAGTTATCATATATATGCGTGCATAATGCATACCCTTTTTATGATAGGGAAAAATGAAAAAAAAAAAAAAACATCACACGGGTAATGGTCACCATGTTATTTTAACGGCTGAAAATTCGTGAATTGAATGAAATTTTGTTTTTGAAATAACGCCTTATAATTTTTTTCTCAGGCCTAAATTACCATATTCAATCTAGTGTATTTTGATTACTTATTAAAGTACCATAAAGTAAGATTTCTGCTGTGTATATTTTTTTCTCTCACAGGAAGCTTTATTTTATAATTATACTCTTCAAGAAATAAAAGTGAGCAAACACACACACATACATATGCATGTAAAACATAAAATTCCGTGTCCTTATGAAATCAAAAAATGTTACGAAATAATTATATTTACAATGAACTATTTAATAATCTATGCGTGTGTATATTATAAAGCAAAAGCATCTCTTGAGTAACACTAACGTCATATTTACGGTGGTAACACTTGACAGATGAATTTATCTATTACTGAAATTATTTTAACTTTTAAACATCGCACAATTTAAATTATTTACTCCATCGGATAGTGGAAAAAATCCTATTTTAAATGTAATTTGTTAGAAAACTGCATCATAATTTGCTGATTCTGAATAACTTTTAAAATAATTTTCAAGCATGAATTTTTTCTCTGTCACGTGCAGCCTGATTACAAAGGCTCATTGACACCTGTCTGAAATTAAAACAATATAAACACTTCAGAATTTGCTTCTGGCCAATATTTTCTAGCAAAATTTAAAACTTGATTAACAAATAATTAATATATTATGAATAAAAAACTAATTTAATAGCCAAGCAATCAAATTACCTTTTAAGTCACTAAAGTTATTAGAATTATTAAGGCTGCTGAAAGTAACGAAATCTTTGGCCGTTTTCTATGGCTATTTAATACAAAAGTATGGCTTTTTTATAAACTTTAAAACTTTATTTGAATACATAATTTATATTTTTAATGTAATTATGTAAAATGCTTTCTTGTGTTGTTAATGGGCAATCTAAAAAATATTAAATGTAAAAAATCTATTAAGGTTTCCAATAATAAAAAAATATATATATTTGTCACCTATATTAGGTAGCCACGGAAGACCGGTTCGGATCCCCTTTGTTTATTTCAATTTTAAAAATAAATAATATATCAAAATAAATACATTTGAAAAATTATGTGCTTAGATAATAATATTATTATTTTCTAAAAAAATGATTCCATAATTCTTAAGCATAGATTTAAATTGAATATTCACTGTAATATATGCAATACTTTTTTATATTCAAGAAAATCTGCAACCTTTCATTGATATTTGGACAAATAAATAACGGAAGCTCCTCGCTATTTTTTTTTCTTTTTTTTTACTGTATCATAAATAATTTCAATGCATGATGTTTCCGGCATTTCTCTTTTCAAGAAGGTACTAATATATAGAAATATAATGGAAAACGAATTATTTTTAGAAAAAAAAATAGGATTCAATTTTAATCTTGAAAAATAGAATTTTCATGCTATTGTTATTTTGCATAGACTTTTGAATTTTCTTACTTTCTGAAAGAAAATTTCGGTAGCATACATATGAATGTCGAAAATATTTTGAAAAATAATGCTGTTAATTTTAACATCATAAAATACATTTCGGCACAAAAATGTGTTTCCTATTAAACGGTTTGTGTTATAAAAAGTTTTATATTTCAAATAAAAAAAGTCAGAAAAAGAAATATCAATATATATTTTTATACAGCATGAACATTAGTAATTGAAGAAATATAATATACTTTTATTCTTGATTAAAAATATATATATATATATATATATATATATATATATCATAAAACTAGAAATATTTGATTTTATGTGAGAACTTTGTTTTGTGAACTTTTGTATACTAATTTTTGCATAATTTTAATTATTTTGATAAACCCCTTCTTTTTTTATAACCTTATTTAACTTATTATTCTAAACTTTATTTAATTATGTTATATTTCTGCTTTCACAACTGTTATGAGGTTGCGTTTTATCCACCTTGTTTTTCTATTATTTTTGCGTGCATGTGTATGTGGTACAAGAGAGGGGGGATAATGGTAGCAAATAATTGTAATTTAATAAGTCTAGGATTTGGCAATGCAGACAATTTTTTTAGGTGATTTCATAATAAATTAAATACGTAGCACCTACAGTCGTCATCTGGTCCGTCCGTCTGTCTGTCTGTCCGTCTATCCCCATATAACAGCGCAAAAACTAATCAACTGAATGGTTTAAAATTTAAAATATGCAATCCTTGCAGAATTTTGTCGCGTCATTTCAAATTTTATGAAAATCGGATGTATAGTTCAACTTCACGGACAGTCAAAAGTATTCCGATACGTTATGGTCAATAGGAAAAAATATTTTCAAATGCATTTTAATGATGTTACACCCTTTCGAATATAACGAAATTGATATGCATTTATGAAGTACACTAAAATGGACATTCTGTTAAATATGCGATGCAAAGAATACTTATTATTTACTTACAGGGCACACTAAAGAATGCCGTTACATAGTGGTATAGGGAAATCATTGTTTGCGGCGTATTTTAATTATGTTAAACTATTTCACGTATAATGAAATTGATATACGTTGCTGAGGTTTACTACAAATTACTACAAATTTACTACAAATTACATACAAAAGATTTCGGATACAGTACTGTATTTGAAGTACTGTATATTAGCGATGATTGCTGGAAGTCCCTTTTTAGTTGTGATATCAGTTTTATGTTTAACTAAATTTTTGCATATTACTGTGTGCACATAAATGATGTAGATCATGTACAGGGCTGCACAAATAATTCGTAAGGGTTACTGAGTGTGAACGAAAATAGTTGAAAGGTGGTTTTTAAATGAGTTATGCATTTTTACGCTGACATTTAGTATACTAAGATATGTTTGTAGGATATAGATAAAATGATATACAGGGCCACGCAAAGAATTAGATACATGGTCGTCTATGGATCATAATCCCTGGAAGTGTGATTTTAGTAGTTTTAAGCATTTTTAATCTTAATTGAATTTTAGCTAAATAGTGGCATCGCATATATATAAAGAGAGTAGGTAAAATACAGGGCTGTACAACAGTATTCAATTCCTTCCGTCTATTGGCATAAATTGTTGAAAGTGAAATTTCATCCTATTATTCATTTTTAACATTTCCCAACATAGTTGAAAAATGTTTATGAATTCGGTTTGTCTGTTCATCTGGCCGTGTGTTTGTCTGTCTGCCCGAACTCTAACTTGCGTAAATATAGTTGGTTTGTTCTGTAATTTATACATGTTATCGAGATTTGCTATGTCATGTTCGGTATTGAAAATAAATATGTAGCGTTCTTAGTTTATTTACAGAGACACTCAAAAGTATTCCATTACATTATGGTCTATGGGGAAATGTCGTAATTATATATATATATATATATGTAGCACCTATAGTCGTCGACGGGTCCGTCCATCTGTCTGTCTGTCCGCATATAACAGTGTGAAAATTACCCAACCGAATTGTTTGAAATTTAATATATGTAATCGTTGCATAATTTCGTAAAGTCATTTCAAATTTTATGAAAATCGAATCAAAACTTAAAATATTAATAAATTTTTTTTAATATATTGAATCCTATCATACGTAATTAATTCAATGATATCGCATGATAGGTAATGATTCTAGGTTGTCATGGTGATTACGTCATATTTAAGATGGAGTCCTATTATTTCCGTATTACTGAATTTAATATATACAATCGTTATAAATTTCGTATTCGTGCATTTTTGCATAAGAGTGCAACAGCTATTGCACCAAGATCGGAATATTTATAAAACTAGTTACAGTACGAACGCTTGCCACGTGTGACGTACAATTTCCGACTTTTCTATTTGTAAGTATTTATTGATTTTTACTTAAAAATAACATTGTAGGTCTATTTCTATAATTGCATAAAAATATTGTGTGCAAGTGGAAACTTCGTCATTTTTCTAAATTTTATTTATTTATACATATTTTTTAGAAAAAAAAATATCATGGGAATCATTTCCATTTACAGGAAATTATATGTAATAATTTTTTCATATTTATTATAAAAAAAATGAATGGTTAAAAGAAATAGGTTTGAAAAGTTGTATTCTTAAATAATAATAATACTTTCAAAAGATTAGTTCTGTACTTCTTTAGAATATTCACAGTACTTTTTTGAATATTTATTTATATTGAAAACAAAAGCTGCAATTTTTCAGGGAAATCTTTCTAGCCAAATAAATAAGGAATACTCTTGCTACTTTTTCAGCTGCCTGAGCACAAATTATTCCAATATATATAAAAACGTTTCCTACATTTCCCTTTTCAAAAAATTCATTTTTTGTACGGAAATATAATGAAGATCGAAACATTTCTGGGAAAAAAAAATAGGATTCATATTTAATCTTGAAAAATAGAATTTTCATGCTTCTGTGCATTGCATAGACTTTAGAGAATTTACTTTTGCAAAAAAATATTTTTTTCAAAGAAGAATGCAAATGAATTTTGAAAATATTTCAAAAAATGATGGCATACATTTTAAGTCAACAAAATACATTTTGACAGAGAAATGTGTTTTTTATTAATCGGATTAAAATTTATTTGTTATCAAAAGTTTAAAATGTCAAATGACAGAAATGTTGAGAAAGAAAAATATCAAACTAATTTTTCTTTACGAGCTTACATATATTACTAACTGAAGAGCAATAAACTTTTACTCTTGACAAAATGCTTATAAAAATGAAACTAAACTACTGAAATTTTCAAGAGAACTAAGTTTTACGAGGGTTACTCTGAAATTATCGAGATACGCGCAGACGAGAATTTACGAAATAAAAATAACGGTTTAATTTTAAAATACAAAGTATTTTAACACAGCAGACGATTTTTACTGACTTATTTTCTCTTGTTTAGCGTAGAATAAACTTTAAACAGAAGAGAAAATCGAGTTGACGCGAGAACATTTTCGCGCTATGATTTTCTAAAGCAGGATTAAGTCAAGCAGAATACGTTCAACGGTTGAAATTAGCATTTGGTGATGAATCTCCGGCTCGTGCTACTGTAATCAGATGGTTTAAAGAATTTAGCAGAGATCGCAATTTTCTTCAGGATGAAGAAAAAACAGGAAGGCCGCCGTCGGCAGTAATCCCGGATAATGTGTCTGTCATACGAAAAATGTTAATGGATGATAATCGCTGTACCTATCAAGTGATACAGAAGAAACTTAACATTGGATCCGCAGCCATACACAAAATTATTCATCATGAATTGTATATGAAAAAAGTAGTTTGTCATTGGATTCCCCATAATCTAACGGAGCACCAAAAAGAGGAGCGTGTCAGAATCAGTAAAGAAACTCTTAAATTGCTAAATGATGGTGGACACCGCATCATTTCTAAAATTGTAACGGGTGATGAAACGTACATACCATTTTTTGACGTTCCAACACGTCAAGAAAGCAAAGTATGTGTCTTTGAAGATGATCCCACGTCGACAATGGTGAAAAGACAACGCGCACTGAAAAAAATGATATATGCCGTTTTCTTCAGAAGTACGGGATTGGTCAAAGCCATCAAGTTGGAAGGACAGAATACAGTAACAGCAAACTGGTATACCACTAAATGTCTTTCAGAAATTCTACAAGAAGTGAATGTCAGGGGACTAATGCTTCACCATGACAATGCATCTTCACATATAGCCGGATTAACAGTTGAGTTTCTTAAACAAAAACGAATAAAAGTGATAGATCATCCGCCGTATTCACCTGATCTAGCTATGTGTGACTTTTGGTTATTCTATAATCTAAAAAAGAACTTACGTGGACGTCGTTTTCATTCAGAAGAAGAGATTGATGTGGCCATAAATGCATTTTTCATCTATTCCAAGAAATGAATAGCTTGAGGCATTTAATCTGTGGAAAATTCGCCTACAAAAGTGCATTGATGCTCGAGGAGACTACTTTGAACACACCTAAAATTTTGTAAGTAAAACTTTAAAAACCTAGTTGTACCTCAAAAATTTCAGAGCTACCCTCGTACTGATTCTAGAGTACGTATTTTGATATTTTCTTAAATCTTTTTTCTTTTATTAGATCCTACATTAACTTATGGCAAACCTGGTTTTATTGTATAAACTATCATTTTTTTAATTGTTATTAGTTATGTTACTGTTTCATCATGTCTAGAATTATTTTTCTGATTTTTTTTATCTATTTCTGTGTGGGGAAGTTCTCGTGTACTAATAAATAATAATATTCTTTAAATGTCTAAAAAATTGGCAACCCCCAAAAGTGAATATGATATTCTGCTTTCAAAGCTGGTAGACGGATGAGACTATAGTTCGAACCCATGTCGTTCTTGTCGGCGTAACCGTTCGGAGATTTTAGTTTCCGATTAATTTTTATAGTGTATTAATTAGTTTTCTCAAGCCGCATTATTGTTCTTTTAGGACCTAACAATTCCCAATTAAGCATTTTCAGCCGCGTAACTAAATTTATTCATGTATGAGTAACAAAATTATATTCATTTTAATGTTAACGTTAATGCTGTTAATTTATCATGTTAGTCTGTAAAACATGTTTGTTGAACACGAAATTGTTTATTTGAGAATTGGTAGCATCCGAAATACCTGTGCTCCGTGTTGAGAAAACTGATAGTACAACTACTCCGAAACGTTTCTGAAAATCCGTGACATATTCACTCACAGCTGTAGTTTCACTTGCCGAAGAAGAGAATGATACGCGTCACAGCGCATGTGCAGGTGGCAGTCACCCGGTGGGATGCCATATTTCTAACAATACGTAGTGCACGTCAACTTAATTAGCTTCAATCAACCAAGCAGAGGCCAATCGTCACCCCAAACAAATTTCTAAGGTTCTATGGCACTCAAAGGTTACAAACGGTACCGCCTTTTCCCTCCGAAAATGTGTGGCAGCAAAATGAATTTTGCTTTTATAAATATTTCTTTACTTTTCAAAATATTATTGGTTCCTGCGATTTTTCAAAACAAAGAACGCCTCTCGGAATCGTAGGTACTTCGGAGGAAGTTACTGCATACCTTCGTTCTTGCTTATATTTTCCTATATTCAGAAATTCTTGTCTCTTTTTACAGTGTAGTATTATTTATGTGACTGTATGAAAATATTGTTTTGAAACATATTAGAGCGGGATGCTACTGCACAGTCATCACCTTATCAAGTTGGCTGCTGAAATCTCAGGATTAGACAGAACTGGAATAGCATATTAAAATGCAACTGGTCTGCCAAGTCATATCTTGGTGGAAACCACCAGCAGACCCGATTTTATTGGTTGATCGGTAGGTTTATCATTGTTCTTTTCTACATCCAAAGGTATGAAAACAGTGATGATTGAGAACAGGAAAACACAATACCAAACCTACCAGTCAACCAATAAAATCGGTTTTGCAGGTGTTTTCCACCAAGATATGACTTTGCAGACCATTTGCATTTTAATATAAGAATCTAGTTTTAACTAATCCTGGAATATCCGCCTTCAACTCGATGAGGTGATGGTTTGTGCAAATATATCCCGGTCTATATGATGCAGGAACGCTTAGTAAGAAACCTTTTCATTTTTTGAATATTTTCTGATAGAAAAAAAATAATAGGGACAGTTAATTATTTTGACAAAGATCTATATAATATTATATAATAATTTTTCATATGTATTTAAATGAAAAAATAAATAACGGAACAAAATAATTCTGATTAGAGAATAATATGCTTAAACAGAAACCATAACTTCTAAAAAGAAAAATCTAGCATTTTTTGAACATAGTTTGTTACAATCAGTATTCCTTGTATTCTACAATACCTATTTATTTTCAGAAACACAAATGTTTTCTTATTAAATTTCTTGTTTTTTAGAACAAAAGCAGCTGCAACTTAAACATATTTAATGCAAATCGAATCCTTTTCTGTATATTTTTTTCTCTATTCTTTTTTTTTTCGAAAAAAAAGAAGGGAATGTTAAATAGAAAAACATTATGAACGGGCAACCATTCTCTCAAAAAATAAGGGGGAAATGCTTTTATTATTATCTTAAAACGAACTTTCTATGCTGCTGTTACTTTGCGTATATTTTCGCAGAGGTATTGTTGTTAATATTAAAAAAAAATTGCATGCATATGTATTTTAAAAATATTTATAAATTGCCTGGCATTTTTTTCAGTGCCAGAAAATGCATATCTCCAAATAATTGCATTATCTGTTAATCGGATTAAAACTTATTTGTTATCGAGAGTTTGAAATATCAAATAAGAGAAATGAAAATAAAATAGAAAGGAAAGAAATCTTTATGGGATATCAATATAGTGCCAATGGGCAAATCTTTATGGGATATCGATATAGATAGTGATATCCCAAAAGCCCAATGGGCTACGGGACATCATTATCTAAAGAAAAATAAATAATTTCTCTTGATATTTTTATACTAATAATACTTAGGGGTTTTTTTTTCTTTTGACTGAAAAAGATTTAACTAAGTTCTCGTATAATAACTTTCGCATTGTTTTAAATATTTTCCTTTTTTTTTCTTTTTCTTTTTTTCTTAGTTCTCTTTTTACATTCGGAATAAAGTTATGTTGATCAGTTTTTTTCTGTTAAAGTATTATATATCTACAAAAATGTTATTAGTTATCAATCATGTGCTGTTGTTAAATAAGCTTCTATCGTCTAATTGTTTTGCTAGAGGTAATATTTTTCTTTTGTTTTGTTTTTGTTTTTGTTTTAATGAATTGTCGCAGTAAAAAACAAAAATAGCCATTCGATCGGAAATTGCGTCATTTTAAAATTTATATTGAAAAAATAAGTTTAGGGGACTATCTCCACATTGATAATTTAACAATGTTATAAATCTTGAATACCAACGCCTAATTGGGACAACAGAAAACGAGACTAGACTCTTAAATTATCATAGATATAAATTGACAGTAATTTCTATTATTAGCCAGAGATATTAAATTTTTAAATTTTGGCTAATTTGTTGGGGTCGTTTTAGAATTGAAAAATGTTACTTTAATGGTAAGATTGATTACAAATTTAAAAAATGTTTTTGAATAAAATTAATATTTTTGTTATAAAATTGCTAAAAATATTGTTTAAGTTTTCTACTAAACATTTAAAACCGCCGTTTCACTTATTAAATTTTTAATGAAATTAATTATTTTCTCAGTGACTATATGGTTCCCCAAAACTGCTGTGCTTATGATTTTTAATCGTAACTTAAAACTAGCTATCGGAAGGAGGTGAACTTTGGGATTCTGATATTAAAAGCTTCTAAAAATTCATTTTTGAAAAATCATAGGTTACGATTCCTAATTCAGTGAAATATGGATTTCATAATTAATATTTCATATGTAACCTTTTTAAATGCATGAAAAGCAAGTAATTATGTTTAGTTTGGTTAATACTTACATTGCAAAAATCAGCGTGAAAAACAGTTATTTCGGGAAATATGAATTAAAATATTAAAACTTTATTTAATGTTGGAATATTGAAATCTTATATCTTTCTAAATCCCGAACTTCTATATTCAATGTCTTCGCGTTTGATATCGAAAATTAAATTTACTCTAGCTTCGAAAAAAAATGTCAAGTTGGCTAGCACTGAAATTTTTAAAGTTCGTATTTCAATTTAGAGGGAGCGCCCTAAATTTATATTTCAACAAGCTGATGCAACCTGCCGGCGTTGCCACTGCCCGTGATAATAACCTTAAATGAACCTTAATTTTGTATGCAATTACATCGAGACCTGGAATTCATACGAAAATTTAAAAAAAAAGGAAAAAGAAGAACTTCGAACTCTACGAACTTCCGGTTTGTCTTTCTGCTGCCTATGACACCGTATAACAGTCGTGCTGCGTTGAAAAATACTTAAGTTCAACCTTGAAACTTCAGGATGTGCAATATGTTCTATGCAAACATCCGAAACCTGTCCCCGCTGTCTGCGGCATCGTATAGCGGGCGTGCTGCGCACTCGCTGCTAAATGTTTTAGCTTCACATTCCATTACCTGAGGTTCAAAACCCCTTTCCGAACGAAACTCTGACACGTGTTTAATTAACATTTGCAGGAGATACAATTCTATATTTAATGGCTATTTTCGTTTTCCTCTGAAACAGTTTGACGAAAATAATGCGTTAGATGCTTCTTTTTTTCTGTTTTCTTTTTTCTTCATTTCTTTTTCTTTCTCTTTTTCTTGAACAATTGTACATAACATTTTAATGTCTAATTTTGATTATTCATGTATATACTTTCCATTTCCTTTTTAAAAGCGTTATGTTTATGATTATATAAATGCTATTAAATTCCGAAAAGTAATATATATATATATGTGTGTGTGTGTGTGTGTGTATTAATCCATCGTAAATTGATTGCTTCAACAAATATAGGTATTTTAGCGGAAATAAAGCCTTACAGTTAGAATTCCAAATGGCAATAGTACATAATTGATTTAATAAA
Source organism: Maratus speciosus (assembly GCA_963932465.1). Classification (NCBI taxonomy): domain Eukaryota; kingdom Metazoa; phylum Arthropoda; class Arachnida; order Araneae; family Salticidae; genus Maratus; species Maratus speciosus. Next base: position 339,468,119 of record OZ010791.1, read on the forward strand.
GCTAATTTCTTGGAAATAAGTTTTAATAACATTCACATCAATTTTACTGAGCGTACATTTTAATTACTGTCTGCATTCATTAATTCAAATATTTGAGTTCATTATGTTTGTCTCCCTGTTGAAGTAATTAAATGCATTCCATGGGTAGATTCCTGTACTGTCTGAAACCGAATTTTAACTAGGATTTACTGAAAATATATCATAGTGATTTTAAAATGTATGTTAAATTAATTATTTTTGTTGCTTTTATGTTTAGTATGCAACACAATTTCTGGTACTGTGTTGAAAGTTTCTAAGACTTTAAGGGAAATAGCTTTTCGAATTAAATAAATAATTAACAGTAAACGAAAATCCCCATCATTCAAAAAATCTAAACATTTTATATTACATTAAATAAAACCTTAAATTATTTTTGTAATTTGCAGATTTTCTTTGTAATTAGCGGACGCGGGCCGCAATTTTCTCAAACGGTCGTATTTTTACGCCACGAGTGTTTTTTCTTCTTTTACGCTGTTACATATGCAAGTCATTTCATAATAAAAATAAAATAAGTAAATCCTATAAACAATTATACTTATCACTATAGAAAATAAAATTTTAACAATATTTACGAGTAGAAAAATATATCCAGAAATGTATATTAAAATTTTTATAACAGTTATTAATCATGTGAAAATAAGTTTCTTTTATAAATTATACATAGAAAAGAATGCAGAAAACACTCTAATATTTACAAATGGATAGTTTTATTTCCTTAGGACAGGCACAAAAGGACCAAAAGACATTAATAAAAGGGTAAAAAATATTTTGTTGAACGTCCTTAGAATTAAATCTAACTGAAATTGGTTCATTGTACGTCGTAGTTTTTAATTGTTACTGCACTTTACACACTTAATCAATCTTTTTGTCACTTAAAAAGTTTAGAACCACAGCTAATTAGTGGCAAACTGTTCATTGAAAATAGTTCCTTCCTTACTCTCGACGAAGGTTTCGACTCGTGCGATGGCGACTCTGTACGTACGTACGTATGTACGTAACACGATAACTCTTGATAGAAATATCCGATTTGCTTCAAATTTTTTTTCTAGGTTCATTCTGATAAGGTGCTTCCCTGATTAGTTTTTGGGGTTCATTAGTTAAGGATAAAGGGGGAAAAGGGGGGCTAGTACCCCCCCTTAATTTATATAAATGGGTTTTTCATGCAGAAATATTCGATTTGCTCCAAATTTGGTATACCGGTTTATTGTGTTAAGGAGCATCCCTGATTAAATTTGGAAGCTCATTATTTAAGTATAAAGGGAGGAGAGGGGGGCTACTCCTCTTAATTTAAAAAAATGGGTTTTTCATGCAGAGTTATTCGATTTGCTCAAGAGTTCGTATACCGGTTTATTATGTTAAGGAGCTTCCCTGATTAGATTTGGAGGTTCATTAGTTAAGTATAAAGCGAGGAAAGGGGGGGGGGCTAGACCTCTCCCCTTAATTTAGATAAATGGGTTTTTCATGCAGACTTATTCGATCTGCTCCAGATTTCGTATACCGGTTTATTATGTTAAGGAGCTTCCCTGAGTAGATTTGGAGGTTCATTAGTTAAGTATAAAGTGAGGAAAGGGGGGCTAGACCCCCCTTAACTTAGATAAATGGGTTTTTCATGCAGAGTTATTCGATTTGCACCAAATTTCGTATACCGGTTTATTATGTTAAGGAGCTGCCTTGATTAGATTTGGAGATTTATTGGTTATGTATAAAGGAGAGACAGGGGCTAGTGTCCCCTTAATTTAGATAAATGGGTTTTTCATACAGAATTATTCGATTTGCTTCAAATTTGATATACCAGTTTATTACGATATGGCTTCCTTCATTTGATTTAGAGGTTCATTGGTTAAGTACAAAAGGGGGGAAAGGGGGCAATTGCTCCTCCCCTTAATTTAGATAAATGGGTTTTCATGAAGAATTATCTGATTTAGTTTATTTTTTTTTCAACCGGATCCGAACTTGAAGGTTCCATTTGAAGTCAACCCGAAAACCGACCACATCTAGGTTTCGAATTGAGTTCAATTAGAACTTTCAGGTTCGGATTGGGTTGCCGGTGGACGGAGATTATTTTGTCTGGCTTTCGTCGAGTTATAGTTCTTTGGAATATTTTTGTCGGTTAAGGTTTGGTTCGCGACGGGTTTCAGGTTAACTTCGAACGGAATTTTTAGGTTCTGGTAGCGTTGCGTGTCCACGGAAACTAATTTGTCTTGTTCGGATCCGGTTATGGATCTTTGGAATTTTTTTGTCGGTTATCAGATGTGGTTCGGGATTTAGAGTTTTTTCAAATGGAACTAACTCTCAGGTTCGGGTCGGGTTGCATGTAGACTGAAATTATTTTGTCTTGCTCGGTTCGGGGTACGGTCTGTTGTAATTTATTTTTCGTTATGCGTTAATAAACCTAATAAAAAGAAAATTGCCCAGTTAAACTGATGGCATTGAGCTCACAGGCTATTCACACTAATTGTATATTATACTCTTATTTCCAAGAATAATGCCCCTCGAAAATAAATGAAGGTATTAGTCCCCGTTGCCCCACTTTCTACTTAACCAAAGAACCTCCAACTCTAATCAGGGAAGCTACTTAACATAATAAACTGGTATACCAAATTTGAAGCAAATCAGATAATTCTGCATGAAAAAAACATTTCTCTAAATTAAGGGGGGTATTAGTTCCCCCCATTTCTCGCTTTATGCTGAACCAATGAACCTCCAAATCTAATCAAGGCAGCTCCTTACCTTAATAAATCGGTATACCAAATTTGGAGCAAATCGAATAATTCATCATGAAAAACCGATTTATCTAAATTATGGGGGGCAGCCCCCCTCTCCCCCCTTTATACTTAAATAATGAGCTTCCCAATCTAATCAGGGAAGCTCCTTAACACAATAAACCGGTATACCAAATTTGGAGCAAATCGAATATTTCTGCATTAAAAACCCATTTATATATTAAGGGGGGGACTAGCCCCCCTTTTCCCCCTTTATCCTTAACCAATGAACCACAAAAACTAATCAGTGAAGCACCTTATCAGAATGAACCTAGAAAAAAAAATTGAAGCAAATCGGATATTTCTATCAAGAGTTATCGTGTTACGTACATACGTACGTACGTACGTACACACGTACATACAGAATCGGCGGGCACATAAGCTCTCAGGCTTTGATCGCCTATGAGCTAAAAATGTCACCGTGATCGGATAATAAGTGGTCATTTTTCAATTAGCCTAACGCTTTCTAGGCTCTTTGCAATAAGCCTGAAAAATATCAGGCTAATTGGAAAAAGGGAGATGGATTCTCCAATTATTCTTTCCCGGCTCTTTGCAAAGAGCCTAGGCTGTTTGCAAAGAGCCGGATTTCCCAATTAGCCTACGACAGATATATTTTTGAAACACTAATGTTGAATCAGGGAGATCAAAAGAAAATAAATAACTTAATTTGGGTTGATAGATTTGCAAAAAACTTACATTATCAACTATTTTCGTCTGCTTGGACATGCAAAAATACATTTTTAAAATGAATAGTCGTAAATACTTCGCCAGTATGCAACTGATTAATAATGTCATTAATTACTGGGAGAGGAAAAAAACTATGTGTATGTGTTTATAAAAAATTAAATTTAACATTGTAAAATTTACAAAACATTATAAATATATTTTGGAAACACTATTGTTGAATCATGGAGGCCTAAAAAAAACTTAATTTGGCCTGATAGGTTGTCAAAAAACGTACGTTATCAACTATTTTCGTCGGCTTGAACATGCGAAAATGCATTTTTAAGATCAATAGTCATAAGTACTTTGCCCAAATGCAACCGATGAATAATATCATTAATTACTCGTAGAGAAAAAACGATGTTTATGTGTTTTAGAAATTATTTTTCGGTAATTTACATATAGTCGAAATGAATCGTTTTTGTTTTTTACAAGAACAATAGGGAAATAAAAATTAGAAGTGCTTTTTCGTATTTTTCCATTTTCTGACCCTTTTGATTTTTTTTTTTCAAAAAAACCTTTTTCGGAAAGTGCAACCAGTGGAAATGAGGTGGGGGGGGGGGGGGAGAAGGAAGCAATGGGTTTTTCTTCTTTCAAATGAGTGATGTTATGACTCATGAGTATGTAAACTCATAATGAGTTTCGCATAGTAACATCATTTCTGGAAATTGTTAAAATAGTCTGCTATATTACATCAGTAAAACTGACAGAGTGGAGATAAGGCATAGTCTGGTACTACGCAAAAAAAAGTTTTATAATTAGAATTACCAACCACAATATCTGTAAAGTAAAAACCCAAGTTTGATTGCAGTATTTTCTAATCTAGTTAATGTGATAGCTAAATGCTCGGGGCTCAAATTTGCAGGAAGTTTACGATAAACACCCAATTTTAACTGTGCCCCCTCACTGCCACTATCAATTAACGAAATAACATCTGAGCAAGGAATGAAGTCATGTATAGCAATAAAATTTTAGAAGGAATAGTATCAATATTGATAATTTCAAATTTAAATTTAGGTTGCTTAAGAATTACCGCACTTGAAAGAGTTTCGGCTGAATTCTGAACAATTAAAGCAATAAGGAATTTTGTATTTCATTCTGCATTGGCTGTTCTTATGGCCGGTATGACAATAGTTGAAACAGCGGAAGTCAGTTTTAGGATCAGAAGGATTCTTTTTAACTGGCATATCAGGATTAATTTCAGGGGGCTTCGTGTAAATTTTGAGTTTTTTGTTTGAACTCTGAAATATATACAAATCCATATGAAAATGTTAAGATAGGATCAGGTATACCATGTATAATACATTGCATTAAAGCAGAATCCTGAATGTTACCGTGTGCACGCATCTATTTCATTATAAGGCAATATTCGGGTAAAGACTCACTTTCTTGTAATTTTCGCATATTTAAAATACAATGCATTTCAGGAGAATTATATAATGAAACGAATTCTGACAGAGAAGTTATTTAATTTTACCCCGCAAATTAATGTCATTCAGTTTTCACCAAGAATTAGGCCTTCCCATTTTAGAAATTTTTAGTATAAAAATTTATGCAAATCAGACATACTAGTTATATCATCAAATTAATTAGTTTATTTATCAATGTTCTGAAAAGAACAGCCATCAGAATGAGATATTATATTTTCAGTGTCAGTGAAAGTAACAGCAAATGAAAAAAAAACTTGGAATTGGAAGTTGCTGGTGGTGATTAGAACGAGATAATTGAGAAATTGTTTCAATTACTTGGAAGTGATACCTCATTTCTTGTATTTCCTGCGTTATTTGAAATGTATTCACTTTCATATTCTGTTTCACTTTCATTCTGATTGTTGTTTTAATCAGTTTGAAGTAAAGTTAAATCAGAAAGATAAATAATTATACGAATTTTAAGATAAACTGCAAATCCGTCATTAATAATAGTACATATTAAATTACACAGTGCTACAAAATAGTTTAAAGAAAATGCAGTCAGCGTTTGTTCCAACTTCACATTATATTTGGTGCAGTCAGTTTGAAAATCAAAGCCAGAAAAATCGTGTATCCTATTTCTTTTTGATCGCTCGCCGTCTGCATAAAAAAACATATGTAACAATTTAATCTTCAAAGTTCGTTTGTTTTTTAACGAAAATTCCAGTTCCGTCATATGAGCTAGGTTTACAACAAAGAAAATTACAAAACTCTCTACATTGAAAAATATCTAACTTGATTAAAATCAAACGGAATTAAACACGTATAAATTAAACTGGATTGCAAAAAATAGTAGTGTGATATGAAGATTAGTTTATGACACAAATTTTATAAAAAACAGTTGATTAAAAACTCTACTATTTAGAAGAGAAGATTTTTATTTACATTACGACAAGCACAGAATGATGAAAATACACTGCTCAAAAAAATTAGGGGAGCAAGCAAAAAAGTGAAGAGAACAGTGCAAAACAGAAATGTATGGGTATAAAATGGATAGTACACGTGTAGCAATGCGCAATACATAAAAAAAGACGCAAAAAAATGGTTAAGGAAGCTTTTATTTTTTAAAAAGATGAAAAGAACATGAAAAGATGGTTTAGGGCAATAATTTGGTTTCATGTAAATCATAAAAAATATTGTTTAGAAATGATGCAAGATTTTTAATATGGCATGTGGTCTCCTCGAACATCTAAAACTGCTGCACACCGGTTTTCCATGGATGCGATGAGGTTATAAATAAGTCTTGGGGAATACTGTTCCAATGCTCAAGAATTGCAATCTCCATGTCCCGGATAGTAAAGGGAGGCCTCGGTCTCGCAACAATGCGTCGTCTGAGTATGTCCCAAACATGCTCGATCGGATTTAGGTCAGGAGAGCATGCTGGTCGTTCCATACGCTGTATTGTTTTAGCTTCAAGCTCGTTTTCCACAAGACGAACTGTATAAAGTCTGGCATTATCATGCATGGAAAAAAGAAATCACTAATTACTGCAACATAAAATACGACATGAGGTCTCGGTGTCTCGTCTGTATTACTCCGGACCGTCAAAGTGCCATTCCCAATGATATGCAGGCCTGTACGTCCACCTATGCTGATTCCAACCAAGAGCATCAACCCACCTCGTCTGTAATGTGATCTTTCACGAACGAATGTAGGATTATTATGAGTGCCTCTTTCTCTCCATGCCAAAACACATCAGATGTCACATCCAGACTGAATAGGGACTCGTCTGTAAACAGAATTTCACTCCAACAACGTTGCCTCTAAACTCGATGTTCAGTTCCCCACCTTCTTTGGGCCGCACTGTGGCATGAGTTCAATGGAATACAGTCCATTGGCTTACATGTATAGAGACCACCCTGATGAAGCTTATTTCGGACTGTTTGACTGGATACCATTCGTCTTTTGGCCAAGAACAACTGTTTTTGCAGCTGAGTAGCATTGCCTGTACCGTCTCGACGGACTGTTAACAGGATATATCGGTCATCAGTTTCTGTGTTAGCACATTTTCGACCTTGCACTTGTCGATGACTACCATTCCATGTGTCTTGGAATCGATTCCACAGCCTTTCATGGACACTTCTTGCGACTCCAACAGTGTCAGCTACACTTCGTTGTTTTTCCTCAAATTCAACTGTCCCGATAACACGCCAAGCCATGGATTGCGGTAAATCATGTTATTGTGACATTTTCAAGCCACCTTTTCTCAAAACACAAGCTGAGCAATTGAATTTTACAACTGAGGCAGTGAAACAGACGTTTCTGCAAAATGCCGATTTCTACACTTATCACCTTTTTCCAGTTTTTGACGTCATAAACTTTCATTTACTTGTGAAGTTTTCTTTATCTGTTTTCTACAGCACTTTAAATTATGGATATTTTACTTTACGTTACTTATCGGTGTAAATATTTGAGTAATTTCGTTAAACCCATGTGCTCCCTTAATTGTTTTGAGCAGAGTACATATATAAACGTATAAAAAAGTATTTTGATAAGCAACGTTAGGATTAACTTTAACCAAACTAGTTTCAACATGTCTTCAAATTTCAAAATAGCATCATAAATTTATTATCTGAATCAAATGACATTTTCAAAACAAAATAATAAAAATAACAATAATAATAACAATAGTAATTAGATAATACGTGTTTATGTTAACTTTATTATTTTGAGCTATATATTTTATTAAATTTGATTAAAGAGACTTTACGTAGTCTGAGAAAAGATAATTCAAAAATTAAACTGATAAACATATCAATCAATAACGTGAAAATATTGTCACTGACTTTCTTTATAAAGTTCCCCGATAAAAAAATAATATTCGTACGATATGCAGAAGGCCATTCACACTTTATGGAAACGATTTCCACTGATAAATGCCATATTGTTCGCGACATTTGACTTTATTGGAACGTCTTGACTTTTGACTTCCTCAAAATTTCCATGATAGTAGAATTTTGGTTATTAGAATAAAGTCAGTTTTTTCCGCATTTCTGAGGTGGCTTTTCACAGTCTTTGAGTGTTCGTAAATGTTACTTTTCTACCTTCTTCTTTATAAAGACAAATGCATGTGAAAAGAAAAGGTGATTTTACAGGTATTTCTTCAAATTGGGCGCCATTTATTACCATTTCTAAATCTTTTAGATAGCTTTCATTACAAAAAGCTAACTATTGCAGCCGTTCGGTGGAAATCAATTCCGAAACATTTTCGTATATTTTCACCGATCATGACCCCCAGACACCAAAACTACCCTCCGTACAAACGTTGATGCATATATGTATATATCCATATATGTGACATATGACTGTCGACTTTTGTGACATGCCGGCGACACTCTTATATATCGACGAAAATGTAGTATATTAATCAATGCCAAAAGATTTGCCAACCCTCCGTTATCATGAGACAACTGAACGTAGTCATGGTGGCGAATAGAAGGCAGACTCAATAAACATTGGAAGAATATCCCGTTCAATAATTAATAGAAGCAGTATAAACTTAACTAGTTTATTTGTAAACACATTTCGTAAACAACTCCAGTAGGTTATCCATCGACTGTCAAAATATCGCTGGATCACTTCATAATAACTATATAAGGTTACATGGTAGTAGAATCTACACATTAAAATCGAACCACCAAGTGACGGGAATTTATTAAACAAACGAAAAGCGTAAAATTCTGGGCTTCTAGTCGAAGCAACACTATAAATACTCAATGAAACAGAGCGCGAACGAATACATTACAAGTGAAAAAAACAACCCCGTTAAAATAGCCGGAAGGACGGGACGAATGGCAGGGCTACGATAAGATTTAGCTCCGGGGGGCGGGCGGGGGAGTACGCGTGACGTCGATGATGAACTCTTTAATATCGTCGTCCGTTTTAAAACGTAAACAAATGTTGGCGGGAAGCTGGTAAGGAATTATGGGATATAGAACATCATAGAACAAAAATATTAAAAACATTGAAAGAAAAAGAATAGTCTCAGAATAAAATGAAACAAAGTAATTCAGTGGTTTTATAAGAAGTAAGTTACGAATGGATTAATGTTTTTAGAATAATAATTAAAGAATACGCAGTTTTAAAGGCATGAAATAAAAGACAAATGATACTTAAGATATTATTAAAGATTGGTAAAAAAGGGTTAATATTAAGAATTTGGATTAGTTTTACTACGATAAAAGGGCGAAAATGTTTATCATTACATACAATGTTTATTATCACACATATATATATAGGGGAAAATAGGGAGGGTTGACCCACTTTTTACAAAATGATTTTTTTTATTTTTAAAATATTAAACGTAGAATAAAGTTTTAGATATTATTTTATTTGTTATACAATTAGTTATCAAAATAAAATTGCTACATAAGTGTAATGTATAAAAAATTTAAAAAATGCTTGATTTTAATCATGAGAAAATAATAGGTCAAAGCTCCCCACATATGGGAGGCTTGACCCACTTTGTTGGATATTGAAATATTTGTGAAAAGAAATAAAATCAGTTTTAAAAAAAACAAAATAACTTTATGCTACATGCGTTATTTATTATAAAAAATACTTTTGAAAATATGATGCTAAAAAAAAACCTGTTTAGGTGCAATCGCATGTCAGAGGAGAAAATTTTTGTTTTGAACAGGATTTTGTTTGAGCAGGTATAATTGTACAACAAGGAAATTAAATTTTAACATTTTTGACAGTATTCCGCTAGAGGCAGGTTCCGTTTGCATAGGGTTTCAAGCTTTATAATGTTATAAAATTATTTTTGTCTCCTTTTCCTACCTTTTGTGACATTCGACCTGACAACTCTATTTATCCCAGTTTGGCTTCATTTCACTCTATTCGTTATGTTGAAATTTGTCTACATAACTTCCTAAAGTTTTTCGATGTTGCTCTATGTTCTTTTGCAGCCGCATGAGTACCTAACTTATCATGAACATCTTTTAATCCTTTCAGGGTTAAAGTACTTTTAGTACTAAAAAGCTGAAATAAGTGACTGGCACCGGGATATACGAACAAATTTATTTGGAAATACGAAAAGGCTATATTTCACATACATATAAAATTGAAAAGATTTTATCAAAATTCTGGTGCCACTGTGACGTTTCGGAATTAAAATAAAGTGGTTTCATAAACATAGTACTGCCCCTAAAACGGTCAAGACTACTGCTTTCGTTCTTTCTCGTCTTTTCCACTGTTTCTATTTACCTATTGTAAGTAATATTTAAATGGAAAAAAATTTCCTATCAACTTACCCATTTATATTTCATTATTTTTTTTTCCGGCAGTGCAAATATAAATTTTTTACACCTTTCTTTAATTAGTTTTAAACGTTTACTTTTCCATCACCCCATTTTACTGTACCTTTGCACAATAAATTTACATTCATTTTTATATATAACCATTAATCTTTCATTATGCACAATGTAAATAAAAATATTTCCAAAGCCCCTTAATTAGAACATTGCCGACGGGCAATTTTTTATCAAGTATGAATTTTAAAACAATAGAAGCACCTCCCTGTTCAAAAAATATTTTGTAAATTGGTGTTCTAAATAGGTTTTTCAAGTTTATGTATCTGTAAATATCTTTCAATTAACGAGTTTTATATAAAATGTCTTACAATCTAAAAAAAAATATGGACAGCATGATATAAATGCATTTTCTGTAAAGTAGAAGCCACGCCCTTAGTCAACGATGTTTTTTGAATGAAAACGAGAATTCTCGTTTCCCGTCTTGAATTTGTTAAGGGAGCCTTGAACATCGGGTCAACCCTCCCTCACATTGACTGGGTCAAGCATCCCCACATATCCTTTTTCTAAAGAATAGCACATTGTTATGTTAAGCCTATCTTGCTGTATAATCTTTGTGCCTGGAATGAAAGCTTGATATTTCTGCATTATTTAAAACTACTTACTTAAATTTCTATTATATATTTTATTTGGAAAAAGCTTACAAATTATTTCTAAAAAACACAACATTTATGTTGAAATACCTCACAATTGATTTTTCCTCACCTATTTCGATTATCTGATGAAACAGAGACAGTTGTTTGAGCATTCCGGCAGCTTTTTTTGACACCTATTGATTAAACTCTGAAATTCTTTTAAATATGAAAACTGATGGGTGGGTCAAGCCTCCCGTATGGTCGACCCTCCCTAGTCTCTCCTATATATATATCTGATCTTTGTTATGCTGTATCTCTCGCATTTATGTACCGATTTGGATGTAATTTGGTGTGTACATAGTACATACCAATGTCTCGATCGAGTTCGTTAGCCAGTTTTATCCGTCATCATGTTTCAAAATGACGGTCATTTAAATTTTTTAATTTTTTTTTTAAATTTAAAATTAGGTACAAAGAAATTTGAAATTGAAAAAGATTTTTCTTATGTGTTTCCCCTTAATACAAAGATTCCGAAACATTTTTGTTTCGTTTATATATTAAAAAATGGTGAGTTATAGTACTTTGAATTTATAGTGTGGCTGACATTTTGAAACGATCTCATTTTTTGTCACGACATAAAACGCGTATTTATTAATCGATTTGGATGTGGAGAGGCATGCATAGTATACAGCAATGTCTCGACCAATTTCGTTGGTCCGCTTCATCCGCCATCTTGTTTCAAAATGGCGGCCATTAATTTGTTTTTAAATTAAAATGAGGTACAAAGAAATTAGAAGTTGAAATGGTTTCTTTCTCAAGTGTTTGACGTTGATACAAGGATTCCAGACCATTTTTTGTTTTGTCTTTATCTTAAAAAATGGCTGAGATATAGCAGTTTGAATTTCTAATGTATTCGACATTTAGAAAAATCTGAATTTTTGCCTGCAACAACACTCGTATATAACAACCATTTCCAATGTGAGTGAACATGTGCACAGGAATTGCTAAGGTTTCGACCAAGTTTATTGAGTACCTTCATCCATTATGTTGTTTTAAAATGGAGGGCACTTCCAGGTATCGCCGAATTCGGCGACCAAATATAAATCACTATAAATAAAACCAGCTTGGGTAATGCTGACTAATTTCGGAAAATTCTCGTTCATATTCAATATTGACAAAAACTGGTATTGAATCTTCTATAATCGTGTTCCACTAATTTGAGCTTTGTGTGTTTGAATAATATGAGCTCGCTTATTAAAAATGTGTAATATGAAAACTACCTCTTCCTCCCGGCACTGGCCAGAAGGCTTTAAATAAGTCTCAGTTTGACTTGGAAGTGCGATTGGACGCTTCACGTCTATGAATCTAAATTTTTCTGATGTGTTTTCCACATAAAATTCGAATTTATTGTTCGAAAATGGGCTGCAACATAATTTTTTGATAATACAAGGGATTTACTTTAACTTTATTTAATAACTTATTTTATCTTTGATTTGCTCTGATAATGAAATCCAGTAGCAATCATGAATCCTTTTAAAACAGTTCTTTACATTTATGAACACATCTTGTGAGTTTTTTACTTTACAGTGATTGATAAAAAATGGTTTCATTTACATAATACAGCTGTATTTATTTAACTAAAGCCTTGTTTCATCGAGTATACCACAAATTCTCATTTATAATGAACTAGGTGCTCGTTAGAGAGAAGACTTAGCAAGAATCTATCCACAAACTTCGACCTCAATTTTACAAAGTCGTCCAAGAGGTATGGAAGAAAGCTGACAAGACTTTTCCAACAAAGAAGGTCTCGATACAGGCATACTCTGAAAAATCTGAAAAAAAAAATAAAGAATGTTCTACTCATGAGTATAGATATGTTTATATAAAAATTTTCGGCGGAAACTCGATAGAGCATTCTTAAAAAATAATGAAAATTTCGATATTTGGTGATGGTATAAAATTTCAAATACTTTTTTATGTCAGATACTCTTTAAAATAAAAATGTTTCATACTGTATTTAAATAAATTTAATCTAAATAACTTAAGTTTTGTCAATTTTAGTTTGATTTAACCAAAGTTTTGTCATATATATGTATTAGATTAATTTTAAAACAATTATTCTAATTGGTAAATAAATCATATTAGATGTAAATTTCCAACTGAGCGAAAAATGTCCTTCGAGCCAGGGGATTCGAACCAGAGATCTCCTGGCTGAAGTTGCCAGTGCTCTGCCAGCTGCGCTATCCCAAACGAATCTGGTGGAACTTTTTCACCCCCCTAACCTTAATGATTATAGCATCTGGTCTGAAACCTGTTTCAGCTCAACAGAATAAATCACAGGTAATGGAACTCCAGAAATCGCTGGATGCATAATTACACTAGATTAATTTTAACACTACTATTCTAATTGATAAATAAATCATATTAGATGTAAATTTCCAACTGGGCGAAAAATGTCTGGACCAGGATTCGAACCAGGGATCTCCTGGCTGAAGCCGCCAGTGCTCTGCCATCTGAGCTATCCCGAACGAATCTGCTGGAACTTTTTCACCCAGCTAACCTTAATAAATATAGCATCTGGTCTGAAACCTGGTTCAGCTCAACAGAATAAATGAAAGGTAATGGAACTCCAGAAATCGTTGGATGCGTAATTAGACTAGATTAATTTTAACACAATTATTCAAATTGGTAAATAAATCATATTAGATGTAAATTTCCAACTATAAATTTCCATATAAAATAACATTAAACACATTTGCATTTTTATGTTACCAATGCCATGAGAAAAGTAACGTTATTCATAGAGCTGTTATGCTGAATTTTCTAAAACCTAAATGAAATTCTAATTGATTCTTCCAAAATATTATTATTTTCGTTTTTCCACACGTAATTCCGATTACGGTAACACTAGTGGAGAATCTGACTTCACAATTATTTTAATTAAGATAATGCAGATTGAGACTAATTCACAAAATAATTTAGTCATTCATTTAACATAATACGTGTGGTTTACATCCATGGCATTGTGTCAGACTTTAACAAGCTTAATAATGTATAAAAGCTTTCTAAGCAAGTTCAACGTTGTATGCATTAGGATGTTTTATTAAATGACACAAGGAATACATTAAAGTAAACATGAATGTCTTTTCAATAATAGTTATCTGATTTAAAATATTTTCCAGATAGCGACAGAAATATCATGTAAAAATGTTAATCCATTAAATTTTATAAAGAATTCTCATATATTCAAGGATGAATTTTAGACAATTATCTGATTAAAAATATTTTTTAGGTAGTAACAGAAAAAACAGAAAATATTGACAATTCATTAAATAGTCCAAAAAAATTTTTCAATGCTCATAAATGGATTTTTTTTCCAGATATTAACCCATATTAGGCAAGGTTAGAAAAATTAAAAAACCCAATTGTTTTCCTTAGTTACTTTTTTTACATGTATTTATGGGTACATTCAAAATTTTTATGAATTATAGTCAATATTAATCAAAATATGGCCACAGCATTCTCTACGAACCAAAATATTTATTTACTACGAACGGCGACATTTTCAAAATCATGATTTTGAAAATGTCGCCGTTTGTGCGACGAAACGATCGTCAATCTTAATAAAGATATTATATCACTTTTTACAGCATTATTTAACTTAATCTGTTTATAAGTGATTATTATACATGTTTTTATTAAAAAAAAAAAAAAAAAAAAAAAAAAAACATTTAGCTAAATAAATTAGCTCCCCCATTTCTCACCTTTATACTTGAGCAATGAACCTCCAAATCTAATCAGGAAGCACCTTATCAGACTAAACTAGTATACTAAATTAGAAGCAAATCGGATAATTCTGTATGAAAAATCCATTTATCTAAATTAAGGGGATTAGCCTCCCTCTCCCCTCTTTATACTTTACCAATGAACCCCCAAAACTAATCAGGGAAGCGCTTTATCACAATGAACTTAGAAAAAAAAATGAAGCAAATCGGATATTTCTATCAAGAGTTATCGCGTTACGTACATACATACATACGTACATACATACTACGTACGTACATATAGAACCTGTGAGCAAGTTAGCTCTAAGGCTTTGATAGACTTTGAGATAAATAACAAGAAAAGTGCGCAATTAAACTGAAGGCATGGAGCTCACAGACTATTCACTCTAATTGTATATTATACTCTTATCCTGCATGAAATATATATTTAGCTAAATTAAAAGGAGTTGCCCCTCCCCCCGTTATCCTCTTTTATACTTAACCAATGAACCTCCAAATCTAATCAGAGAAGCTCCTTCTAATAATAAACCGGCATATACCAAAATTGAAGCAAATCGGATGGTTCTGCGTGAAAACCCCATTTTGCAAAATTAAGGTGGAATTAGCCTTCCGTTATACTTAATCAATTAACCCGCAAAACTATTCAGGGAAGCGCAATACAATTTTTATGTATTCGTTTATTTCAAACAATCATATTTAGAGTGTAGTTTAAAATTTAGAAGTTTAGGATAAACAACACAGAAAAATCATGCGTATTGCATAAATTATGAAACATTTTCCAACACTCTCTGAAAGCTTTAACAAAACTTCATTACTTAGGGAAATAAGGTAAATAAAATAACTAAAAGTAAACAGTTAAATAAAAAAGAAAAGTGCCCAGCTAAACTGATGGCATTGAGCTCACAGACTATTCACACTAATTGTATATTATACTCTTATTTTAAAGAATAATGCCACTCAAAAAAATAAGTGAAGGGGAATTAGCCCCCGTTTCCCCCTTTATACTTAACCAGTGAACCTCCAAATCTAATCAGGAAAGCTCCTTATCATAATAAACCGGTATACCAAATTTGGAGCAAATCGAATAATCTTGCAAAAAAAAAAAAAAAAACATTTATCTAAATTAAGGTGGTGGACTAACCCTTTATCCTTAACCAATGAATCGCCAAAACGAATCAGGGAAGCTCCTTAACATAATAAACCGGTATACCAACTTCGGAGCAAATCGAATCATTCTGCATGAAAAACCCATTTATCTAAATTAAGAGGGGCGGGATAACCTCCCTTTTCCCCCTTTACCCTTAACCAATGAACCCCAAAACTAATCAGGGAAGTTCCTTAACATAATAAACCGGTATACCAAATTCGAAGCAAATCGAATCATTCTGCATGAAAAACACATTTATCTGAATTAAGGTGGGTTGACTAACCCTGTTTTCCCCCCCTTTATCCTTAACCAATGAACCCCAAAACTAATCAGGGAAGTTCCTTAACATAATAAACCGGTATACCAAATTCGGAGCAAATCGAATCATTCTGCATAAAAAACACATTTATCTGAATTAAGGGGGGTGGACTAACCCCGTTTTTCCCCTTTTAGCCTTAACCAATGAACCCCCAAAACTAATCAGGGAAGTTCCTTAACTTAATAAACCGGTATACAAAATTCGGAGCAAATCGAATCATTCTGCATGAAAAACACATTTATCTGAATTAAGGGGGAGTGGACTAACCCCGTTTCCCCCCCTTTATCCTTAACCAATGAACTCCCAAAACTAATCAGGGAAGTTCCTTAACATAATAAACCGGTATACCAAATTCGGAGCAAATCGAATGATTCTGCATGAAAAACCCATTTATCTGAATTAAGGGGGTGGACTAACCCCCCTTTTCCTCCTTTATCCTTAACCAATGAACCCCCAAAACTAATCAGGGAAGTTCCTTAATATAATAAACCGGTATACCAAATTCGGAGCAAATTGAATGATTCTGCATGAAAAACCCATTTATCTGAATTAAGGGGGGTGGACTAACCCCGTTTTTCCCTCTTTATCCTTAACCAATGAACTCCCAAAACTAATCAGGGAAGTTCCTTAACATAATAAACCGGTATACCAAATTCGGAGCAAATCGAATCATTCTGCATGAAAAACCCATTTAACTGAATTAAGGGGGTGGGGTGTGGACTAACCCCGTTTTCCCCCCTTTATCCTTAACCAATGAACTCCCAAAACTAATCAGGGAAGTTCCTTAACATAATAAACCGGTGTACCAAATTCGGAGCAAATCGAAGGATTCTGCATGAAAAACCCATTTATCTGAAATAAGGGGGTGGACTAACCCCCCTTTTCCCCCTTTATCCTTAACCAATGAACCCCCAAAACTAATCAGGGAAGTTCCTTAACATAATAAACCGCTATACCAAATTCGGAGCAAATCGAATCATTCTGCATGAAAAACACATTTATCGGAATTAAGGGGGGTGGACTAACCCCGTTTTTCCCTCTTTATCCTTAACCAATGAACTCCCAAAACTAATCAGGGAAGTTCCTTAACATAATAAACCGGTATACCAAATTCGGAGCAAATCGAATCATTCTGCATGAAAAACCCATTTAACTGAATTAAGGGGGTAGTGTGTGGACTAACCCCGTTTCCCCCCCCTTTATCCTTAACCAATGAACTCCCAAAACTAATCAGGAAAGCGCCTTATCATAGTGAACCTAGGAAAAAATTTTGAAGCAAATCGGATGTTTCTATCAAGAGTTATCGCGTTACGTACATACGTACGTACGTACATACATACATACAGAACGGGCGGGCACATTAGCTCTCAGGCTTTGATAGCCTGTGAGCTAAAAATTGATTTCAGCAGTTACCGTCCATAGTCAAATATGTATTCCAATTCTTTTGAACAGCTCTGTATTTGATCAGTATGTTGATATATATACTATATAATGGGAAAATTTAGTTTAGCAAGAAAACGCATAATAGTTTGAAATTTCTCTTTCAGCAATTTATACTAATAGATGGAAATATACTTGAATACTTTTGCACAGCTCTGTAGTTCACCTAGTACTTTTATTACACGCCACTATTTAGCTAAAATTTAAATAAAAATAAAACACTCTTAAAGCTACTAAAATTACATTTCCAGAAATTATCATCTGTAGGCAGCCATGTATCCAATTCCTTGCGTGATCCTGTGAATCACTTTATGTATATATTACAAACATTTCTTAATAAACTAAATGTAATTCAGCGTAAAAATGCATAAATCCTTTAAAAACCACTTTTAAGCAATTTGCTCTGATACCTAGTAACCCTTGCGAATTCTTTTGTGTAGCCCTGTATATAAATTATAGCATTTATACACACCATATAGTATGCATAAATACGGTGAAACATAAAGGCGCATATCATAATTGAAAACGCATTTCCAACAATCATCGCTAATGTACAGTACTTCTGATACAATATAATATCTGAAATCTTTTGTGTGTCCTTGTAAATGCTATGCACTTCCTATTACACATGAAATAACTTATAGTAGACCTCAGCAACGTATATCAGTTACAATAAAATATGAAATAGTTTAACATAGTTAAAATACGCCGCAAACAATCCTCCACACCCCCCCCCCCATATCATTATGTAACGGAATTCTTTTGTGTGGCCCTGAAAATTAATAATAACTGTTCTTTGCACCGCATATTCTATAGAATGCATATTTTAGTGCACTTCTTAAATGCATATAAATTTTGTTGCGTTTGGATGCGTGTAACATCATTAAAAATCATTTGAAACGATTTTTTTCCCATTGGCCGTAATGTAACGGAATGCTTTTGACTGTCCCTGTAGATGAACTAAACACGCTAGAAACTTTATTTGAAATAGGGATCGTGCTATGGTAAAAGTTAATAACATCCAAAAATTTCAGGGCAGTCCGAGTATATTTACGAGAGTTAGAGCGCGCAAAGGCGGACAGACGGCCATACGGCCAGACAAACCGATGTCATAAACACTTTTCAACTTTGTTGGAAAGTGTTAAAAAGGGTGTTAGTAATGATAAATGAAAAGCTATTTTAATATCGTTATTACTTGATATATACCTTCTTTTTTCTTTTTTTTTAAGAGTTTTTTTTTCCAAATTCACTCAAAATTACTCCTTAAAACCATTTGTCATCATTTAGTATTTCATGAAAACGTTCAGCAGACCATAGACAAGTTTAGTTTTTAGAAGAGGAGTATTTTTAGTGGTAGAGATGGAGTGCATGCTTTAAGATCACATTGCAAATAAAAAGTCACTTCTAGTAAAAATCCTTAAACATCTACTGAATTCTTTAACTTATGAAATAAGAAATAAAAATATCTTACAAAAATCTTTATTTGTCTTAGGAATGCATTTGTTTTTAATGGTCCCAAAATTATAATATAAATTTCATTTACATGTTTTTTCCGCATAAGTATACTTTTTGCCTACTAATTATTTATTGAATCGTACATTTAAAATATTAATATTATGAGGAAAATTACATATAGCATTCGAAAATCGCAGAGCTTACATAATTTTGCTTAGAATGTATCTTTAAATAAAATTGTACGCTTCATACGTGTTGTTTTCAACGTGTGTGTCATTAAATACTGAGATTAGAAGTCACAATGTGACGTAAAATTCCATTATTACAGACGCCTACAGATTTGAATACAGATTTCATAGTAAAGGAAAATAATGTTTTTATTTTTGTTATACTGTAATAATATAGTTTTCATGTGTATATAATTAACATAATATTTCATTTGATTTCAATGAAAGCACTTCAAAGACCAAACCCCATTTTACGGGCTATAAAAGGCTGTAAAACGTTTACAACACAAGTCAAATTTTCCATTATCAATACATTTCAGTCAAATATATTTAGAGGTACTTTTAAAGAACATAGAAGAAAAACAGACGAAATAACTTTAGAATTAATTAATAAAAAGGTGTTTTAATTTCTATAGCCCACGAAATATCCATCATTTCTATTTTTTTGCAAAATTTTCTCACAAATTTACTCAAAATTATTACCATGAACACTTTTCTTTCTTCAAGGTTGCATTAGAACCTCTAACCACCCGTAGACAAGTTTAGTTTGGAGAAAAGGAGTAATTTTAATGGCAGAGATGGAATACGTGCTTCAAGAGCATATAGAAAATAAAAGAGCACTTCTAAGTTAAAAAGCCTTAAAATATTTACTTGATTTTACTTTTATTTTGCTTATGAGATGGGGAAAAATAGAAAAATCTGTAACTTTTTAGGCTTGTATATTTATGTTCACAAAATTATAATGATTTTTTTTTTTTTTTTTTACATAATTTTTCCACATAAGATTTTTTTTTCACTTTTCAATTATTTAGCAAATCTTAAATTAGTATATTTTATTACTCTCTTAATACATAATTGAGAAAACTTCATAATCATTAAAGTATTTCAGAAAAGTTTTGTCTTTTATATTTGTCAGTTCTATACAGATCTACAAAGAGAAAAATCCATTAAAAAAATTACAGTAATTCGAAAATTTACATAATTTAATTTGAAATGCATTATTCAATAAAATAATACTTGGAATCCATGTTTCCTTTGATTTTTAACAAAAAGACAAAGAGAAAAATGTCCATTATGTTTTACTTTCCAATATAGTTCAAAATGTTTTTGAATTCGGTTTGTCTGTTTACCTATGTGTGCTCTAACTTGTGTAAATGTACTCAGAGTGACATGTAGTTTTAAAGTGTGAATGAGGTTCATAGGAATAGGTCATGAGGTATACAGAATGTTTGCTATTGAAAATGAAGTGTGTAACATCTAGCATTTATACTTCATTTATACACACACACAACATAATTCCGGTAGATAATGATCTATTAGGAATTGCGGTGCATTTTATGTAAATTGTTTATTTAGATATCTCATTTCACTATATGAAAATTACATTTTTTTAATTCCGTTCTGTTAGTGTTGGAAAGTGTTTTGTAATCAATGTCTGATGCATGATCTTTTGTTCTTGTTTTGTTACAATTAGCCTATAACCCGCCAAAAATGGCGGAATGTTGATCTGCGTTTCAATTTTATAAGATTTCATACAAACAAACAGAATGAAGGTTTTATTATTAAAGGGTTTGTATTGTAGAAATGAAAAAAAATCAAAATTATTATTTTTTTTTTTCGTAAAATTTTAATTTAATTTTAGCAATGTTTGAGAGCTTAGCTTATATCCATTTGAAATTTGTTTGTATTGAAAATAAAATTTATATTTCTTATCAAATGTAATTAATATGTAAGGAATGTACGCTGTTATGTACTACATATATTGATTACATCATTTCAGATAAAATTTTGATTTTTAAGATTGTAAAATTTGAACATAACCTTGGAGTGAAAACAAAATTGTAATTTAATAAGAGAATGTTAAAAAACAATTTTCTCATACTAGCGCAATCATGATAATATCTTTTATTTCATAGCACTTGGGAAAAAATAATCGTTTTATTTATAATGCAAACAATTCTTAAAAAAGCGTATAAATATTAACCTTTTAACAAATTAATAAAGCAAAATTTAAATTCTATCAAAGGTACCATAACAAAAGAAAATTTCATTTTATTTATATTGAACGAAATTTTAAAATTACATAACGAAAACATTTAAAAAATGATCTCGAATTACATCGTAACGTCCTGTAGTTTTTAAAAATAAAAAACTATAATTTCAGTCAAAAGTTCCATCATTTATATTCATTGCCGAGAGATGGCGCAAAAACAGATTTGAAATAAAATGTATTTCATACATGGAACTGTTTTTTCACAAAACATAAGTCGGTATGTAAAAGTGGAAAACGCATTTCAAAATATTTAAAGGCTTTAATATGCTTTTACAAATATTTTAAGTGCTGAATCAGATGTTAAACGGTATTTTTTAAATGAAACGATCAAACAATCGTTCATTTGTATCTAGATTTTGAATTGGTGCTTATGAATGGCAACGGTATTCGTTTGTTTATATCGATAATCTGTTGTTAGTAGCTGGGTATTTTTAAATTAGAACTTAAATCATTATAATTGTATAGTTTTTGAAGCTTTTAGAGAAAATGAAGACGAATAGATGTGATACAACTTTTATTATTATAAGCTGATACACCGTTTATTATTATCAGCCTTATTTACCGGATCGGAATGCTTAAACGTAACATGGCCGCAATATTTTTTTTCCGAGGATGAGTGCGATTATCGGGGTCCGGATGAGTTCACTCCAGAACTGTTATACACTTAGCGCTATTATATATATAATGATGTATAAATGTACTATAGAAGTCAGTGATTTTGTAGATCTGCATTTTTAATGTTCAATAAAATTAGGAAAAAAGTTATTTTCTACTGTAGTTTGATAATGTAATTTTGTAATATAATCAACTTTTAATGCATTAATATATTTAATTTTTAATACACGATTTGATCTGATATGAACAGAAATGTTGAAAGTCAAATTCATTGATTAAATTTCAGCAATATGTAGTGTTTCTTTACATGCATTTTTATTTCAAATAAGCATGTTCAGAATGTCAAAAAATATAGAAGCAAAGCGTACGAAATAACGTTAGCAACAATAAATAAACGTATAATCTATAGTGCCTCCCACAGTGATATTTCTTTTTCCATTGAAGAATATTCACATCATTTCACTAAAAGTTATTTCCACAAATCAATTTTCATTCTTTGAGATTGTATTAAAATCTTCATCGAGCCATAGCATGTTTAGTTTTCAAAATTATTGTTTTTATGGTAGAGATGGTACAAGCAGTGGTGGGATTCAGTCGGTTCGCACCGGTTCGGTAGAACAGGTTATTAATTTATGTTCAGTTCGGAGAACCGGTTGTTAAAATGATACTTCAAATGCGAAAACCGGATCTTCCTTTAATCCTTTCCGGCGCGGATTAAGTCTCGTTATAAAATAATGAAATGATGCACTGATGCTAGAATTTACAAACAAATTTATTAGAAAATAAAAACTTTCTAATTTTCCCGTACTTTACAAAAGGAAAATTTTAATTAAATATTCTTGGTACCGTTTGTCAGTTTTGGAATAAAAATTAGGTGTCCTTTTCTCTGGACACAGCCCGCTAAAGGGTTAATTGTTTATCTGAACAATAGCATTTTCTAAAAATAACACTGTGGCATGTTCTGATTTATTCCATTTAATAAAATGTTTCATTTGCAAAATGAATATGCTTTTCCTTCATGAGTCCTGTAGGAAGCAAATTCATTAAAAAAAATAATCAAATTTTGAAGATTTAAAGAATTTTGGGATCCAAATTCGCAACCTAGGCTAATCCTAGTTGCATGGTATGCTTATTCAACATTACAATAACTATTTATATTGGAGCAAAAGGTACTTTGCTTTGGCACGGAATATTCCATGTTATCGCTAATCGACAGCTAATAGTTAAGCAGATAAATTTAGTGATATACTTCCAATTGCAATTTTTTAATATTGTTCTTCATATATTAGAAGTCATTTAAATCAAAGTACTTATTTTTGTAAATGTAACAAACTCTGAATATTTATAAGATCGCTGAGTCGTACAAGTTATATTTAGAGAAATTTTTTCCATGCCTAAACAAATGGAAAAATATTGTATAATCTAAACTTGCCGAGTGATGACACTTCGTATTTTACGAATTTCAAGCTTTGTCTAGCTCTTTTTTGTACAAAGAAATGATAAAAAGTCTTAAAATTCTAAATATCATATCCTTGAAGTTTTGGTCTCGCAAATACTTGTTATAGCATAAATATTTTTCTAATCATGTTATAAGACCCAGAGGACTCATAAAAATTTAAATTTTGTATCTTTTTCTTAAAGTAAAAATGGTTTCTTAGGTAATGAAGAATTATAAATATTTGAAACCTTTGAAACATTTTTGAAATTAGAAGTATTCTAAATTTAACGATTTAGGAATTAACTCTTTAGTCCAGTCATTTGGTAGAAAATAGGGGCAAGTTTTGGTGTAGTTTTGATATTTGGTGCCTTTATGTTTTTGGGTCGCTGAATACGAATCTGAAGTTTGCCAACAAAATTTATCCCGGAAAACACGTTTTTTTGGCAAAAAACTGAAAAAAAAAACGGGATTTTCTTTATTTTTTCAAAATAACTTCAAAATTATGCATTTTACGAAAAAGTCTTCAGTACATAAATTAAAGAAGATAAAATTTCCTACATTTTACGTATTAAAAGTTTTTTTCTCTGATCAATGGTTTAGCCGTGACAATGCCGCAAAAACTGGTGTGAAAAAAAGAAAAATCTGATAAAACGGGAATTACGGCAGTGCACGTTGGGTGATTTACCGATTCTAGCTGTCCAAAATTATTTTTGGCGTCAATATAGTCGCATCGCCATGAAATTAAAAAATGTTATTGATATTCACTATTGAATGTTAGGTATTGTAAAATGTTGCGTGTAGCAGTCATAATTTCGTTACAGGGACATTCAAAAGTATTTCATTATATTACGGCCTATGGGGAAAATCGTTTATGGTGGTTTTTAATAATGTTTCATAATTTCAAACACTTTGAAATTTATATACATATCTATGAAGTGCACTACAAGATGATTTCTTATAGAATATGGTATGGGTAGTATTTATCGATCATTTACAGGGACACTAAAAAAGAATTATGTTACATTACGGTCTATGGAGAAAAATTGTTTGTGGTGTATTTTGTTCATGTTACACCTTTTCAAAAGTATTTAAATTGATATATATCTCCGAGGTGCTCTATAAGATGTTTACTATTGAATATAATGTGCCACAGATCATTCATATACAGGGGAACGCAAAATAAATCAGTTATATTTTTCTTTGTATGAGCAATAATTGATGGAAGTGCGTTTTCAGTTGTGGAACACTTTTTTAAATTTTAAAAATTGCATACTATTTAGCGTGTATAAATTCTATAAATCATATATAGAGCTGCACAAGACATCTACATACCCGCTTATTGCCGGAAATTGCTAACGCTGTGCTATGCGTTCATTAACAGTTCTAAATTTCAGCATATTGTGAATTATATGATAAATCTATAGTTCATATACAGGGACGTACAAAATTTTCAGCTATTTTTTCGATTTTGGTTGGAATTGTGTATTCAAACGTGTTATATGTTTTACAAATTATTACTTAGACATCGTTTTTCAAGTTATTAAACTATGAAGTTTTATTATAGTAGCCCGAATGCGTTCAAAAATGTTCCATAACCTGATTGATGCATGATTTTGCGTTCTTCTTGATAATTTTAATGATACTGTGTTAAGGGTATGGAAGCTAAAGTGATAAAACTGTTTTTTTTTTTATTATTATAACAAATTCTAAAATTTCTTTTTCTAAAATTTAAGGTACGGGACAAACATTGGACAGCATTAATGAAAATTGCTGTGATGCATATTCTGTGGTATATTCATATTTATTTCTGCACAAACCTTACAGGAAACCTAACAGGAACCTTATGTAAAGATAGGGAATCATAAGATATCATGATTAATATATCATGAGAAAATGCCTACATTATGTTTTGCATTTGCATTGTATCAAATCTGAATTTAGAGAATTTGTCTGGATCAATTTTGTAACCACTCAGAATTTGCAGCCAAGTAATACATTTTAAATGATTTTATCCCGATATATCTACTTACAACTGACAATTTTTGTCCAAATTTGGTCATAAATTTAAACATTTCGCTCTTGCAAAACTTCATGTGCTCTTCATTGTAATTTTCTTCTATAAACAAAATATTTTCAACCAAATTCACATTTTCGTTACATTTTAAATCTTGTTGTCGTTGCATAATGGTGCAAAAGTTTATTTATGTGACTAAGTTAAATTCTGCTGCCTTTAATGAAAAAAAAAATGGTACTTGAACTAAAATGTCAAGAAAAAGTCATGCCAGAAGGTATCAAATATTTTTTATTAAAAAAACATTTATTTTATACCGTTGGTAGTAATAAAAACACCCACTAATTCCATACGTCTATTTTCTATGCTGTAGATGTCGGTGAAAAGCAGGGACCCTCAAGTAAAATAAAGCGGAAATATTTTTTTTTTTTTTTTTTTAAATAAATGTACTTACTAATGTACATGTTTATTTATAATTAAATAATGATTCATAATGAGTCGTCTTATTTATTATCAGCAACTTCATTGTAAAATGTAGTCATTCATATAATCTTTAATATAATTTATAGTCAATGCTTGTGTAAAATGGTCAGTTTTCATCTTAAATCTACGTACAGCGGCGTAATTCCCGTTTTCTCTGAATTTTTTGATTTTCACTCCCATTTTTGTGGCATTGTCACGGCTAAACTATTGATCAGAGAAAAAAACTTTTAATACGTAAAATGTAGAAAATTTTATCATCTTTAATTTATGCATTGAGGACTTTTACGTAAAATGTATAATTTTGAAGTTATTTGGAAAAAAACAAAGAAAATCCTGTTTTTTTCCCGTTTTTTGCCAAAAAAAACGTGTTTCCCGGGATAAATTTTGTTGGCAAACTTCAGATTCGTGTTCAGCGACCCACAAAACATAAAGGCACAAAATATCAAAACTACACCAAAACTTTTCCCTATTTGTCCTTTTTGAGCACCTAATGCCTACTTGGTCAACGATAAGAAGGATTCGCCCTACATATTTTAAAACTGATGTTGCCTTAATGACTGTATATTTTAAATGAAACTGCTCCTTTTTCTAAAGCACTGCGAACTAAAAGTATAAAACTTATATTTTTACTGAGAGTTACTTAATACAGAGTACACTTAATAACTTATGGTTATTAGTAAAGGGTGAAAACTTATGATAAAGTTATTTTATTAAAACTTTTGAAATGCTTCGGAAGGAAAAAGCACGTATAAACGAAATACAATGAGGGTTATATTATTTCAGAAACTTAGAAAAATATCAAATTTGTGGAATCTCATAAATGTTTTAGCGATTTCGGAAACATGTTTTTCAAAAACAATGTTTTTTTAATTTGTTTTTTTAAGATAGGCTTCTGACTTTTGAACATTTAAAACCAAGTGTTAGTCAATTTGACTATAGCACAAACCTAGTTTTTTCTTCGTCAGATTGGAATATTGGAGAAATACTTCCATGGAAAGCAGCTGAAGAACGATTATTTATTTTTAATGACACTTACAATTAATATCGCAGGTTATTTACTATATTTTAAATATTTTTCTAAAACTATGGAGTTTTTGAAAATATTCAAAAGGCTAAGAATCTTATCAGAACAACTGCTGTAAGTTCAGCAGGAATTGAAAAGGGGTTTTCAAAGATAAACATGATATGGTCAGAGAAGAGAAGTCTATTAGCTATTTCTAAAGTGTCAAACACAATGACGATTAGTCTAATTGGACTTAAAAGTAGCAATCCATTCTTTTAGAGATTTTTATAGTGAATGTATGTTAAGAAAGAAGCACACATCCGATAATGCTCAAGTAAAGACAAGGAAAATTGAAAGTGAGGATGCTTATCAAGATTCTATATATAAATGTGTCAAATAACACAAGTTATTGTTTTTTATACTATAATGAATTTAGTTTTTTCTACATTCATTACTGTTTTATTTAAGTATTAACTGTATGAAATAATATAGTACATTTTTGAATATCCTTTTAAACTTTTCAAAATCATAGTTATTTTCAGTACAGGACACCCAAAATAATTCGATTTTTTTTTTTTTTTAACTGGTTTGAATCTGAAAATGTATAGCGTGTATGCATAGCATTTTATCGTGAATTTTTATCCTCGGTAGTTATTGTATAAAAGGTTTTTAAAAGATGTTGCATGCTTTTAAACTTAACTAAATTTTATTATTCTTACAAAATTTCGAGATACATCTTCTTCACGTAGGCATATTATTGTTACTACAAAAATAAATTTAGTCACAAGAGACTAATTATAGGAGATGATATTCACGAATACATCGGTGAAATTCGCTACTTTGGTGGCAAAACTTAACATAAAACACGCATTCGAAAAAAATCCTGAAATTAAGCACATACCACCCGCCACAAGAGTCGATTTATCGAGATTAAATTTGAAAAAAATTACCAATATTTGCCACCAAAGCAAGGATAATTAAATTTAAAAAATCAAAAAAAAAAAACACGAACCAATTAATTATTTCTCGTCAATGTGAAACTATTTTTTATATTATTTACCTATTTTTTTATTTTCTTGTATTGATGACTTTTAAGTTGTGTTTAACCCTTTAAGCGTCCTAACCGTGTTTTTCCGTCATGCAATCTTTGAATTCAAGGCCTGATTTAACACGAAACTCATATTAATGTTGATTTTTGCAGTATAAGATAAATAAAAATGCATGGTGATCATAAAGAAATCCTCATATAAATATTTTGTATAGCTGTTGTTTTTATGAATCATTAAGCATATATGAAAAATTGTGCAGGACGGTTAAAGGGTTAATTGTTAGTTCCTATCTATAACCACTGTTTTGATGAGGCCTATAGATGTCTATGATGGTTAGAGTTGCAGTAAAGCTAGAGATCCTACCAACACAACTTCCAGGTGGTGTAATATTTAAACGGAGCTTCTGACTGTAAAATAGTCAATGAAACATCGTCTTCATTTTGAATGTCCTATCCAATAATATGCCACTCAATATGGTGCGTAAAAAATTTTTCGTCTCAACCACCATTTTGAATTTATAAAAACAAAACATAGCCTATAACCATTGGACGATTAAGACGAATCGATAGAGACTTCATTCATTAAAATCCATCCGGCCGTTGGGATGTTTTGAGGGTATAAAGAAATCCACATCCGCATATACGCGTGAAACACGTAACCCTTCTTGGCAGTCGGGTAAAAATATGAATTCTTAACATTCAATGACTTAGTATTCTCAGGAGATATGATTTCTGAATATTTATTAAATAAATTACGTCCTTTTATAGGAAACGTGTTTCAGGGATTGATTTTTTTTTTCTATACCCAAAGATCAAAGCTTTTTAACGATGTTTTTATAATATTGGAAAGTGTTTCATGATCCATGTACGATGCTTCCATTTCCTTTTATGTTTATATATAAAAAATCATTCAGTCAGCGAACCGGTTGCTAAATCATTTGAATCCCACCACTGGATACAAGTGCTTGAAGAGCACAACGAGAGTAAAAGAACACTTCTGAGATGGACAAGAACCTGCGATTTATTCTGTTAAGTTGTTTCAGATAATAGACCAGATGCTCTTTTAAAAAGATTTCTGAGTAAATTGTACATGCCTGATTTGCCCAAGAACATTGGCAGCCTAAGCCAAAAGTCCCTGATTCAAATCCTGCTTTGGACAGTTTTTCACTCAGTTGAAAAACTACAATTCATTCTATAATAACCTCAATAACATGTATAATTTTCATAGCAATCCGAGTATATTTACGAGAGTTAGAGCATATACAGACAGAGAAACGCAATTCATAAACAATTTTAAACTGTGTTAGGAAGAGCTAAAAACGGTTCAAATGCGAGTAGGAGTCGCACGCCGTGCTTTCCGTACTATTATGTCTTATTTCCATAGTAAGTACCTAGTTTCGTGACAGACATTAATTTGGCGTTAGTCTCAATTATTGAAATTCGTGAGTTTTTGACGTGATAAATCGATATAGAATTATAAATGAATAATTTCGGATTTTTTGTTTCTTTTACATGCGCTATAAAACCTACCACTATAATAAATTTCAAAGTTCTGGGTCATATGTTTACTATTAGTGCTCTATATGTTTTACTCTCAAAACCTACAAGGTGCTTATGGTTGACCTTGAACATTGAAATTTGGCTCAAAGGAAAGTTTTACAGCATATGTAGATGAAAAATTCAGAAAATGATCAATTTATCATTCAGTGTCTTTTTTTAAATAATCCGCATCCCAGATTATGGAAATTCACTTGTTTGACACGTAATAAATCGGCATAGTTCTAAAAATAAATGATTTTCAATTTGTTTCCTTTCAAAGGTTTTAATCTCAAAAACTATAGGGTTCTTCCGGTTGTTCTAGAACCTTTAAACTTGACACGAAGGAAATTCTTATAGCACAAAAGGAAAACATCCGAAAAACCATTAATTTGTAATTCTATGTCGATTTATTTCATTGTCGGGATTTTCAAAAACGCTCTTTTTAATGGCGTTAATGGTTTTTCATTACATTAAGCTAGAAGCTCGAAATTTGTACACAACAATGGAACTATGGAACTTATTATTTGATATTAATTTCAACTTGATATACTCAACCGTTCTGGAGAAAACTGACATACAAACGGATGAAAAAGAAATACTATAAGGGTTTCTGTTTTTTTTTTCTTTTGAGATACGGAACGCTAAAAATGTCAAACATATACTACACTGTAAAAAAAAAAAAAAAAAAAAAAAAAAAAAAAAAAAAAAAAAAAAAAAAAAAAAATTGTTGATTTTACGGGATAATTCTGTTACCCCATTTGCCAGTATTATACGTAAAATCAATAATAATTCACCATAAAATAAGCAATAATATACCGTTAAGTAGTAATATACGGTATATTATTGCTAGTATATTTATAAGACGGTATCGTACATAGAAGTCTTAACAGACCTCAATTTCCCGGCCTGGCCCGTTCAAAAAACTAAAATTTCACCCGGAGCTGCCCCTTTGTATTTTCGCGTTCACTGCCCGACCCATGCTAAAATAAGTGAAAACAGACCCGGTTCGTACAAAAATCAATAAAATCGGGTCCGACTCAATTTCCGCAAAAAATGCTGATTTTTCTGAACATAGTCATGTTCTCATGAACAGAATATCGGCACTAATGAGATTTTTAGAGAAAAATGAAGTCATTTTTAGAAATAATTATCCATACCTCTCGGACATTTCTTCAGACGATGATTTATGTTTTTTATTTTGTTATCTTCTTTGTTTCCATTGTGAACAATTTTTATATATATTCATTAAATATTATTATTATTAATTTATTATTATTGCTATTATAGTTATTTCAAGTAGTGTTTCTGTTATTAATATTTTGTATTTATTATATTTCGTCATGTTTTGAAACAGGCAGCTATATTGAGAATCTTACAGTTTTTTTTATTTATTTACCATTGCATAAATATAAACATTTAACATTTTTTTTAAACTGCTGCCAAAAGGATGGACTAAGAAATGGGTTTCAGCCGTGCGTAGGCAAACACTCCATCAGGCTTGCAGCTTGGAGCTACGGTTCGGATTTCCCTTTCCCTTTCCCCCCTTTTCTGAACATTCAATTAAGATTTTTTATAGACTACTGCATACATATTTATGGGAAATTTTAACATTATAGATTACTATTTGCAAGCCATAGAATGCAGAATAGCATCAGTAGCAGCCAACCTTGTTGGCTGATTATGTAGAAAGAAAATATAAGCCTGATCCTGACCGAGTCTGTTGAAACAATTAAGACCTGGTTCAAATATGATGCAACTGCTAATGCCGATCTCTATGTTGGACATGTATTATGACTGTCTATACTGATGCTGTCAATCTAGCATCAACTCGTGCAGCATATTTATACAATCATCGTATCAGTCACGTCTATTGAAAACTGTTCATATTTTATTGGATTAGTTTGATCATTTAAATTTTATATCGGGCATAATTTTTTATCGGTTCGTACCCGCCCGCCCATTACAAAAATTGCCTTTAATCCGCCGGGTCGGACCGGACCGGGTACGGGTCCGTGCAGATTTCCAACTGCTTACTTACGGTTTATTATTATTCATTTTACCGTATAATACTGGAAGCTGGGGTTTCAATTTTATACCGTAATATCAACAATTATTTTTGCTGTGTAGATTTCATTTTCTTTAGTTTATGCGATCGAAATAAAAATGCTTTGGAAAAATCAGCAATTTATTTTAGGTCTACATTTTTTTGTTTTTAAAAGTTCATTGCAAAAATTTTATTTTAAATGATACACACATTTCACATAGAAAAGTTTTCTTTTAGTTTTCTAAAATTTGTCAATTAGTGCCTTATTCCGTTGGAATATACACTCTCAAAAAATATTTCGTCAAAAAACGTAAAAAGTTCTGGCAGCACAGTTGCCGGAACACCCCTGAGATTTCAAGAAAGTTTTCTGTTATTTCACGAAATTTCCGTCTTTTAATTGGAGGATTGCAGGATATTTTGAACTTTAATTCGAAAGGTTTTATTGGTTTGAAGAAAAATGGTTATACATAAAAATTCCGCTTCTAAAACGGAAAAGTCTGGCAGCGCAGTTGCCAGAACACCCCTGTAATTTGAAGAAAATGCGGATTAAAATAAGTTTTATGTTAGATCGGTAAATTATCAGTATTTTGAGGGAAGATGGGTGAATCCATGTGGAAATTTCCGCATTTTAACGAAAATTGAGCAACGGAAGAAAAAAACTTAATTCACGTTCTTTTTTTTTTTTTTTTTTTTTTTTTTTTTATCTGTTTATATCTTATTAAAGATTATTTAAAATCATGGAAATATTCTAGAGTAAATTCCTTGTTGGTACTTTCAGTAAATTCCCAATAGATGTACAGATACACATGATGAAAAATATAATTTTTAATATTAAAAATAAAAGACTGCATTACAAATTCACTAAAGTGGCATGCTTTGGCTTGAAATGCATTCCCCAATAAAATAACATGTTCCATATATATTTTTTACTTTTTGTTTATTCTTTGATCTATCTCAAAATCTTATATTCTTTGTAGATATACAGATACACCAAAGGAAAAATATATTTTTTAATAGTAAACAAAGATTACATATAGCATTAATATAATATCATTTAATATCTTGAGATAATAAAGAAAAATGCATTCGAAAAGTGTGTAAATGTTCACGCCTACATATTTAATGCACCGAAAATTTATAATAAAAAAATTATTTTCCTCAAAACATTAGAAATATATGTTTTTTAATTTATCGAAATTTAAAGGAAACAATTTAAAAAATCCTAGAGAAATTCAAATTCATATTTTGATATACATTTTCAACATAATGTAATGTTTGTTCATGCCTACTTTTATTTCAAGTAAACATATTTGGAATGACTGTTTAAAAATACGAATATAGAAATACAGCGTAACGAAATGATGTTAACAATGAAGAATAAAAGGTATTTTTATCTCTATGTTGCATCAAATAACCATCTTTCTCTCTCATTTAAAGAATTTATACGCAAATTCTTTCAGAATTATTACTTCAAACCTCTTTCTTTGAGGTTCTTGTTAAACATTAAACCAGCCTCATAGAGAAGTTTTGTTCAGAGGAAAAGAAGAATATTTTTAATGGTAGAGTTGGAATACGTGCTTCAAGAGCATGCCGAGAATAAAAAAGCACATCTATGTTATAAAAACAAACATTTAGCAGATTGGCTTTGCTTGGGTTTATGGGATAAGAAATAAGAATGCGTTAAATAAATCTGCATTTTATTCAGGTCTGTATTTTTAAGGTTTCTAAATTTATGATAAAAAGTTTATTTTTACATTAAAAAAAATATATTTTTTAACTTTTGTTATTATTTTTTTGTAGCATCCTTCCTTATAACGACGTAATCTATTCAGTTTCACTTTTCGTATCCTGTAAAGAATAATATACAATCATGTAAATATTCTAGTGTGGTTTCCCCGAGAATATTTTTCAATAAATTGCTAGTAGATAAACAGCCACATATTTGGAAAACAAAAATATGCTTTTGAATATAAAAAAAAATACATAAAACATTATAGAACTTCAATATTTAGATAATTTAATATAAAATATATTCTTGACTAAACTAATATACTCCACACATGTTTTACTTAACTCTAGTTTTATTTATAATGCCTTGGGATAAGAAATAAGAATGCGCGCTAAAAATCTGCTATATGTTACTCCTACGTCTTTCATGCTCCCAAAATATGTGGAAAAATTTTCTTGATAATTTAGAAATATATATATATATGTATTTTGAATACTATACAATCTAATCCCAATCGAATAAAAATATGAAGAATAATTCTACAGAAAGTCAAGTTCTTTGATACATTTTCAACACAGTGTAATGTTTCTTTATGTGTTCTTTTACTGCAAATAAACATACTTGGAATTATAATAAAACACCCATACTACAATATATATTAAAACAACATACACACATAAATAACGCCAGCATTCAACAGTTAAAGGTATATATATAAATATTATACAGACATACATACAATAAATACAATAAACCCAACTGGAGTGAAAAAATAGCCAGAGCGAACAATCGAATGTAATCCCGGGTTCGATTCCTGGCTCTAACTAATTTTTCTTACCAGTTGGGTTTATTGTATTTATTGTATGTATGTCTGTATAATATTTATATATACTTAGAATTAGTTGAGAGAAATGCAAAGTAACATATAAAAATTGTCGTACAGAAATCAGAGTCCACAGATTTGAACGATCTTAGTGCTATATTTTACAAACAAAGAGTTCTAAACAAATATATATATATATAGCACTGCAATAAAAATTCATTCATTTATCACAAAAATAAAAATATATTATAAAATTATATATTCTAGTTAATAAAACGCTTACAATTCCCACAGCCTTAACTTTTGAACACCGAGAGTAATAGTGTTTCAAATGTGCGTAGGTACAATAAAGTGACTATATGTTTTTCGAAAGCGTTAATATCTATGGGTTACTGTGCATTCTCGCATTTTTTTAATATCGGACATTAACTAATAATTTTCCCTACTTTTAGGCGCTGTAAGCAGTCGAAAAAAAGTTCGCAACGTCACTTTACTAAGGAATGGTGGTGCAAGAGTGCGCGTTGCTCAAGAGTAGGCAGAGTGATTATGTAATCACAAAGCAGAGTTTTGGATTTACCTACAGTTTTAAAAGATGTAAAGATATGATATGTTTATAGTGGAAAAAAACTTGCGTAAATTTGTTAAAATTTTTAATGATTTACAAGATAAAAAGTAATTTTAGCCTTCTCGTTATAATATTTGTGGTTTTTAAAACAGGATCATAATAAAAAGTACAAAGCTAATTTAGTTTTTTTGGTTTTTATGGATTAGGTTATTATTTGACTAACTTTCACATAAGTGATTTGGATTTGTTTATAAATAAATGGCATTACTGATGCTTCAAAAGTATTTAGAGACGATAGCGCAAGAGTGCGCAGTGCCAATTTGTGCAAGAATGCGCACCTGCTTTTGGAAAAACTGCTACATTTCTAAAGTAGGATATAACATAACGGTTCTATAGCATTTCAAAAATTACCCTTTTTATATACTGACTTTTCAGCAAGCAGCGTCAATGGAAGATCATTAGAATCTAAACTTGTTGAACCACATGTGTCAGTTGAAGTACAGAACACTGCAAATAAGAAGAAAAGAGATTTGCTTTCAATAGAAAGTAATATTTCAGAAAAGGTAGAAAATCTGTGCAAAGAAAAGACGCACGCTTAATGTGAAATAAACCCAACATTGGTTTCGCAACGTACAGCTTCGACTTCATCAAGTTTATCTTACGTCAAATTAACAGAGTTGTCACCGTATCCACAATCATCTGAGCTGCAATACTATAATAAGAGGAGCAAAAAGTCTGAAATTTTGTGCATTTCACACCAAAAAAAAGCAGCTTGATGATGATGCTGCGAAAAAGAAAAAAAAAACTAGAGTTCAGGAATTCTGCTTTTTCAGAATTTAGTGTCGCCCCTGGCATTTTCATTACTTCATTTTCTTCTGATGGACGGATGGCTTCTATTATTATGAAACAGCCATTATAAATGAAGCGTTAGGTGAAGATGAAAGAGCAGCTAGCCGTAAAAAGTTAGAACTCTAATTTTCTGGTCAGAATAGGGAAGAAAATGGCCATATTTTAAAAAAAAACAAACAGCTATTATAAATGAAGTGTTAGGTTCAGAAAATCAGAGTTCTAACTTTTTTAAGGCTGCTCTTTCATCTTCACCTAATACTTCATTTATAATGGCTGTTTCATAATAATAGAAGCCACCAGTCCATCAGAAGAAAATAACTCGTTTAAGCGGGACTCTACGGCAGTACAAAACATATTTCAATTTTAAGACTTAAAGCACACGTTTTATTTTATGTAAAATGACGTGATTTGCATCCGCTTAACAGTTCCACATTTACGATCTACTCTTAAACATCTACAGTAACATCTACAATGCACAAATGCAGCAAGAAGATGCCGTCATTCAAGAAAATCGACAAAAAAGAAACAGCTTTTTCAAAATAGCACGTATTTTAATTACATTTTCTTTCGGTTGTTATGAGAAAACGGCTACAAAAATATAAAATTACTATTGTAGAACTATTTTTCCTTTACTTTCTACAGAAATGGGGTACTTCCGTTGCTAATATTAAGCAAATGGCTCTAAAAACTGCAAATAAATTAATATTTCAAAAATAAATGGAGATACAGTTTTCAAACAAAATGCATTTAAAAGAACTTTTTTTTTCCAATACGACGGTATAAAAATCGAAAATGTGCGATACTTAGAAGTTTTAAAAAATTGCTATTGAGTATTTAATCGTACTGCTTTGTTTTACGGCTTGCTTCTGTAAGGTAACGTTATTTTTTGGAGG
This sequence comes from Maratus speciosus, assembly GCA_963932465.1. Classification (NCBI taxonomy): domain Eukaryota; kingdom Metazoa; phylum Arthropoda; class Arachnida; order Araneae; family Salticidae; genus Maratus; species Maratus speciosus. The sequence goes on from OZ010791.1 coordinate 339,504,465, forward strand.
AGACACAAAATAAGCTGGGAGAAAGAAATAGCATACCGAACCGGGGCTAAAAAGTAAAAATAAACCCAAGAACTCATAAACTGCACCAAACAAAAAACTGTAGATATATCCACGCTGTTCAGAAATCTAGAGAGAACCAACTGTAGGGAATTGGATCGAGTGCATTCTTCACAGATTGCTGACACGAAGCGTGCACAGATTTACGCAGGTCGTGGTCACTACAAATATGACGTTTGTAAGTGAAGCGCTTCCTTTTTTTATAGTGCGCACTCTTACGCACTCTTGCGCACTCTTGCCCTCAATGGTTGTACAAGAGTACGCATTTAGGAGTATAATCTTTTTGCAAATTATACCGAAAATGTTTCTTATAAGTTGATGAATGCAATTTTTTTGTTAACTTAAAAATCTAAGAGTATAAATGAAGTACAGCATCATCCCTTAAATCTCTTCATTTATTGTTATTTAATGAAATAGCTAAAGTGCGCACTCCTACACCATTTTACTCTATACCTAAATAAGCTTTTTATCTGTATAGGTATCGGCGTTCAAAAGCTAAGATCGTAATAATCATAAGACTTTATTGAATTGTTATTTTTTTTGTAACACTTAGTATTTTTTTTAAGATATAGCACAAAGAATAACTCAAAACGGTGGACTAAAATTTCTGTCCGTATTAAATATATTATTGCACTTGACTAAATGGCGTTACAAAATATAGAACATAAAAGCCCAGGGTAAAAATAACGTTAGAAATGATGAATAAAAAGCTATTTTAATTTCTATGATGCATAAAATAACCATATTTTTCCTTCTGAAGAATTTTCTCGCAAATTCACTCAAAATTACTTCCATAAATCATTTTTCTTTTTTCGAGGTTCTATTAAAATGTTCAGTCTGCATAGATAAGTTTAGTTTGAAGAAAAGTAGTATTTTTAATGATAGAGATGGAATACGTGACTCAAGTGCATATTACGAATAAAAGGAAATTTCTAAGCTGAAAACATCAAACATTTACTGTATTCTTTTTATTTAGCTTGTGATGTCAGGAATAAGAATATGCTAAAAAAAATCTGTAATTCTAGCTCTATATATTTTACGTTCGAAAAATTATTATAAAAATTTTATTGTACTTGAAATTCTCTATATTGGGTCGTTCGGAAAGTCGTGTCCGTTTGGGAAAATCAATTCGTACCGGGAAATTCTATCATTTAATTATTAGACATTGATTCCGATATCTAATGTCTAATAATTACCGGGCTGAATTTTCCCAAACGGACACGTCTGTCCGAACGACCCAGTTTTTTCCTTCTATTTATTTGTCGAATGACATAACTAAGAAGTTATGCATTTAATTTCACTTTTTATATTTTTGGAGAAGTAATATATACAAGGTTAGCTTAAATGATTCATCGGGTTGCAAAAACACTGTGTGAGAGGTATACGATCTACAAAGACGTGTGATACATGACAAGATACATACACTCACAAAGTTTAAAAGCCTGTCTCGTGGCTCGCTTGCAGGAACGCATCACTGCTGTTGTCATGAACATTGACAGAAACATACTGTTGAACGTGTGGATGGAACTGGATTACCGATGGGATGTATGCGGGGTGACTAAGCGTGCACACATTGGACATTTGTAGTATGTACAGTCGTGGGAAAAAAAGTAATCCCCCCCCCCCCGCTAACTCTGCAACAAATTATCGTAGAAGAAAGTTACAGGTACCAAACGATTGGAAATAAAGTGTACTTTTGAATGATGAATATAAAATTTGCTTAGTGGGGCATCTACATATAAAAACAAAACCAAACTTTTTTTTTTTTTTTTTTTTTTTTTTTTTTTTTTTTTTTTTTTTTAGCGATACCTAAGTTTGACACGATGCATAAATTCTACATATTTCAATTAGCCTAAATGCAAATTTTCATGAAATTGCTACGATTAGTTATTAAAATTAGCATATTTTAGAGGCTGTATCCAAATTGAAGTTTGGTACTCGATTGATTAAATACTACAGAATGACTATGTCACTTCTATTGATGTATTATTTCTTGCTAATATGACCATTTCACTCGCTTTATATGTTTCGATTATTGACAGCCCAGATATTTCTATTAAATTAGTAAAATATATTTTTTTCAAATTATGCTTTTCTGCACATCATAGACGACCCCTTATACCATCATTTTGACGTTTTAATGATAATTCGAAAACTGCTTGAAAGAAAAATTTGAAATTGGGAATTTGGATAAAGCAAGGCATAATAAATATAAATCTATCAAAAAAATTGTATTTTGCAATTCGTATTTTTTTAGAATATTAATTTAATGATTCATAATTAATATTATAATTTTCTTTAAATTATAAATTCGATGCATTTATGTTTAGTTTTTTCAGTATTATAACCACACACGAAACTATCACATTACGATTATAATTTCAGGAGATATTAACCTTTAACTGATTTGACTAAAATTTGTCACACAACTGATGTGATCCGGTCTCTCAGACCCCTCGAATAAAATGAATAAAAAAAATAACTCAAATGGTTGAATTTACTTAAATTTTGTCGTAACAATATCGTTGTACTTTTCTTAGGAGCATGTGAATTAAATTGCATGAAAAAATTATTTTATTCATATTATTTAACTTCAGTACAGAAAAGTAAAAAGCTGTAAAAGTGTTTACAGCTGGGAATCGCGGGGTCTGGGAGACCGCGTGACATCAGTCAGTGGTTCCCAACGTGGGGCGTACGCCCCACTGGTGGGCAATTTGACTTTCTAGGGGGGCAATTCCAAATTTGTTCCTTACTCATTTGCTATCAGTTTGTGTCTTTTTTTTTAATGTAATGTTGCAGACAAAAAATAAATGGAATACAAGCAAAATTTAAGCAATCAGTTTTTGTTATTGAATTTTTTTAAATGTTCTTAATGAAAAGTTTAAAATAGATTTAACACCAGAATAATTATATACATATATATATATTTGACATTTTGACATCGTTTTGCAGTATAAAATTTCTCTATAATTTTTCTGGGACAGAATTGTACAATTTTTCGAACGCTTTCGATTATTTACTGAATGAGCTTTCTTCTTCTATTTGCTCTTCTATAGTATCACACAACGGTTTTTTACACGAGAAGCTTCTTAAAAATATGTATAAATTTGACTGTCTTGAGCATATTTAACCTAAAAAATATATGAAATATCTGAACAAGGTACTGCCTACTTTATAAAACTTATAAATATCAAGTCGCATATAAATATTTATGGCTCTAGTGCAGGCATCCTCTAGTGCAGGCATATGCAGTAAATAAATTTACATCATGACATATACATTTTAAAATCAGCTAATACATGGACGACAACTAATCATATTGGGCAAGGGAAATCAGAAAAATGTGTTGTGATGAGAATGATGGCTACTCATAATTAAAAAAAAAAAAATGAGAATCTTGAAATGGTTCTTGTGTATTGTGTTATACATAGAAAGAAAATTTAGTGTCCAAAGCGTTTCCACCAACTCTTAATAAGTTATAAAAATGAATTATAAATTGTGTGAATATTATCATTTTTGACTTTAAATGTAAGCCTCTCTTCAAGATATTTTGCAGACCGTATAGCACTTTTCTTTAACGTTGAGGTAAGTTGGAAAAGTACAAACACTTTTTGGTACAAAGGGCAAGATGTATTATCTCATTACATATATATAATTATGTTAAAAACACATTTGTGACAGAAGATTGACCTCTTTGATAAGTAAAAAATGTGAAATGAAAATTTATTTTTACGGCTTTGTTACGCTCCCACCATGTGATTAGAGTTCGCTTTTGATAAATAACAGACATAATTTACAGATTAAGCGGGGGGGGGGGGGCATAATGACTTTACAGAGGATTTGGTGGGGCATGGCCAATAAAAGGTTGGGAACCACTGAGTTAAAGGTTAATAAAAATATGAAAATGTAATTTAACATTAGAAGCTCTAAATTTTGAATGTTTATAATTCGAAAACTTATCAATCAAATGACTAGAAATTTCGTCTCTAGGCATTGTCTGAGCCGAAGATTTAAAGTATATCGTAAAAATTGGGTGTTGCCATTGAAAAAAACAAAGTTAGGTCTCGTTATTATTTGTATATGGCCCCGTAAACAAATTGACAATACACCATTTAACAGTAGACTTTATTTCCAAACGTTTGGTACCAGTAACGTTCTTCTAATATAATTAGTTGCAGAGCCAGTAGGGTGTTTACTTTTTTTTCCCACGACAGTACCAGAAAATTGGTGATTGTATGTATCTTTTCATGTATCAGCTGTCTTTGTACGTCGTATACTTGTAAATAAACAGCCTTTGGAAATCCGAAATACCATTTAGGCTAACACTGTATCATGAAGGAAAAATATTTTTGAGATTTTATTTCTTCATATTCCGTCAGATGTTGATATGTATTGAGATGGAGAAAATAAATATACAGTTGTTTTAGACAATATATATATAATGTTTAAAAAAGTCACAAAAATTATATATTATAGCGAAATGTATTTAAAAAAAAGCGACGTCACTAAAAAGTATAGGACAGACCGATAATGAAATATTCCAGAAATTAAATTAGTATTTATTAATTTTCAGTTGAATGAGATTTTCTTTTCGAGTTTACAAAATATTAAGATGCTTCGAAGCGTGTAAAGTGTAAATATGTAGATATAGATATCTAAGTGTATATGCATATGTGTATATACACATATGTATAAGTACAGGTTCTGTAAGTGTGTTTATCATTGAAGAAAAAATGTTATTCTATTTCTTATATTTATTTTTATGTTTATTTTTGTAATTATTTTATTGTTATATTCACTTTTAAATTTATGATATTTATTTTCTATGTTTATTTTGATATTTACCTATCGTATTTTTATTTTTTCTACATTTATTATATTTCGGCTACTATTTCATACTAGTATGTTGTGGCCAACACAAAACTTTCTTCTATATAAATCACCTCCATTAAATCATTTAAATAGTACAAGAAATTACATCAATTTAGCACCAATTCAAATCAAAGTTATATCTGAATTTGAAGTTTGAAAAAAATTCGTGCATTAGTTATTGAGATAGAGCTATGATGGAAATTCTGAAAAATGCAGCATAGCAGCTCCACCTGTTGAGCGATTTCCACCAAAACATAAAGAGCACTAATTCATATCGAGTCATACCTGAATCTGAAGTTTGTTGAAAATCCAAGCATTAGTTCGTAATGCTAGAAGAAATTAGAACTATTGAAGAAATCGCAAAAATGCAGCATAGCAGCGCCACCTGTTGAGCGATTTATACCAAAACGTAAACAGCACTAAATCATATCCAGGTATATCTGAATCTGAAGATTGTTGAAAACCCAAGCACTGGTTCTTGAGATAGATTGCGGAAATCGCAAAAAATGCAGCATAGGAGCGCCACCTATTGAGCGATTTAGACCAAAATGTGCAAAACGTCAATTCATGTCAAGGACTAACTGAATCTGAAGTTTGATGAAAATCCGTGCATTATTTCTTGAGATAGAGATATTCAAAAATCGTGTAAATCCTGCATAATACCACATAGCAGCGCCATCTGTTGGGCGATTTACACCAAAACGTTACCAGCACCAATTCATATCAAGGAATGATTAAATCTGAAGTTTGATGAAAATCCGTGCATTATTTCTTGAGATAGAGCTATTGCAAAAATCGTGTAAATCCTGCAAAATGCAGCATAGTAGCGCCATCTGTTGGGCGATTTACACCAAAACGTTAACAGCATCAATTCATATCAAGGAATAACTAAATCTGAAGTTTGATGAAAATCCGTGCATTAGTTCTTGAGATCTATTACAGACTATTACAGAAATCGCGAAAAATGCAGCATAGCAGCGCCACCTGTTGGACGATTTATTCTAAAAACTAATCAGCACCAACTTTTATTAGGAATTACTAGAATATAAATTTTTATTAAATTTCGTGCATTACTTATTAAAACAGAGCGCCCACAAAATTTGTGTCATATACAGAGAGACAGACTCACAGAACCACAGAGTCACAGACAGACATTTTGTAAAACAATGTTTTTCGTAATGTCTGACCTCTAAAACGTGTAAATCCGTCGAAAACCGGAAGTCGAAAATTTTCGTGAATCCGATACTTTCTTCTTGTAAAGATAGAAGAAAGTAATAACAGTATGGTCCGTGAATATTTTTTTTTCACTAAAGAATGTTTTCTTTCATTTTTCTTTTCTTTTTGACTTTTTAATTAATTGTTTATCGCATTTCAACACTTGCTCCGCAAAGTCCAAGGACTCCTCGTGCACTACTAACGGCTTCATGACAATTTAAATAAAATAAAATAAATTTAGTGAATTTAAAATTAAAGGCCCTCTTATTTTTACATTCTTCTATCTTTACAAGAAGAAAGTATTGGATTCATGAAAATTTTCGAATTTCGGTTTTCGACGGATTTACACGTTTTAGGGGTCAGAGAACCCGAAAAACATGTTTTTACAAAATGTCTGTCTGTGAGTCTGTGAGTCTGTCTGTCTGTGAGTCTGTGAGCCTGTCTGTCTGTGTGTGACACAAATTTTGTGGGGCTCAAGAACTAATGCATGGAATTTAATAAAAATTCATATTCAGTTAGCCCCTCATACAAATTGATGCTGATTAGTTTTTGGTGCAAATCGCTCAGCAGGTGGCGCTGCTATGCTACATTATTTACGATTTCCGCAATGGCTCCATCTCAAGAACTAACGCACGGATTTTCATGAAACTTCAGATTCAGTTAGTCCTTGATATGACTTGATGCTGATTACATGTTGGTGTAAATCGCTCGACAGGTGGCGTTGCTATGCTGCATTTTCTTACGATTTCCGCAATGACTCTATCTCAAGAACTAACGCACGGATTTTCATGAAACTTCAGATTCAGTTAGTCCTTGATATGAATTGATGCTGATTACGTGTTGGTGTAAATCGCTCAACAGGTGGCGCTGCTATGCTTCATTTTTTACGATTTCCACAATGGCTTTATCTCAAGAACTAATGCACTGATTTTCATGAAACTTCAGATTCAGTTAGTCCTTGATATGACTTGATGCTGATTACGTGTTGGTGTAAATCGCTCAACAGGTGGCGCTGCTGTGCTGCATTTTGCGCGATTCCCGCAATAGCTCTATCTCAAAAACTAATGCACGATTTTTCATCTAACTTCAGATTTAGCTAGATGTTAACACAAGTTGTTGTTGATTAAATTTTGGTGTTAATCGTCAAATAGGTGGCGCTGCTATGCTGGAATTTTCATGATTTTCGCAATTGTTCTATCTCATAAACTAACGCACGAATTTTCCGCAAACTTCAGATTCAGTTAGACTTTGACATAAGTGTCTGTTTGGTGGTTTTGGTGTAAAGCACCCAATAGGGGCTGAATTATGCTGGATTTGCACGATTTCAGAGATAGCCATATCTCAAGAACAAACGGAATTTCATATCTTTAGAATCCACATGATGGGCTGAGATTGCCGTTTAATTTTGGCAGTGGGATAGCAAATTTTCAAGTATTAACATGTATGAGATAGAAGAAAGTTTTGGGATAGCTACATCCGACTAGTTAAAGAGTAGTTTCAAAAGTGTGCTATCCATTTCTGTGAGTTGTGATGAATCTTCTAATATATTAAAATAACATTACATAGCATACAGTTTATAATAACAAGCTAAATCAGGAAAAAATAATGTGAGAATACTAGGAAAAATAAATAAAAAGTTCATAGATTTTTTTTTCTTTTTTTAAATAACTGCCAAATCAAAAATTCAAAGTAAGCATACAAAGAGTAAATAGAAAATTGAACAGTTATAAATAAAATTAATTTTTTATCACAGTTATTTCAACAAAGAAAGGTAGTAAAAAGAACGTTGATAAGAAAAAAAATCAATGGAATCTAGGAATTAAACTAAATATTGAAAAGCGTTTTCGGGGGAAAAAAAGGGGGAGTGCGGCAAAATATTAAACTTTAATCTTTTCTCCACAAGCGGCGCATACAGGTGGCGCATAGTGCTCAGAATTGTTGATTATTTAAACCATTATTAATTCAGTATTTTGTTGTACTTATTTAAAATATTTCTGTGATTAAACTAGGCAAAAAAAAAATATTTTTAAAACTGGAGATTAAAGATGAATAGGACTCTCATCGCAAGCGAATTACGTCAAATTGACAAATCAAAAGCCAGAATTTTTTTACCAAATGAGTGATTTTAATTTTTTTTTCATTTAAATATATATAATTTTATCTAACATAATAGATTTAATTGGAAGCATAAGGAAGAAAAATAATAGCAAAGCGCTTAAGTTCAGATTTAAATTTTTTCCTTAAACCTAAGCGATTTCAAGTAAAGTATTTCGTTAGTGATGCAGCTATTGAATCAAATTACTGGCAAGTAACTTATTTTCCCTGTTCATAAAGATAATTTTGTAATAAAATGTGAGTTGTAAACGTATACTAATTCTCTGTTAAAAAATTCAGTTCCATATTGTCTATCATATTATAATTCATACAGTATATATAAACATATATAATAGCGAAAGAAATAAGCCTTTGCAAACCGAAAATTTTGAATAGAAGCAGAGAGAAAGTGCAATTTAATTTATCTCACAAGGAGAGGGCCAACCTTGTTAATCACAGATTTTGATTATTTTAATATATGTTGTAGGGTTGAGAACCCTTAGTGTCAGGTTCAACGGATTTTATCCAACGCTCCTTAGTTCTTGAGAAACCGGGGAATCTAATATAAGTACACAACTTAAATACTTACTTTGCAACCAGAACGATAGTTTAGTCGTAGCTCAGTTGGTATGGCGTTTGCCGGCTAATCCGCGGGCCCGGGTTCGATACCTGAATGCGCTACATTTATTTTTCTCATTTTTTGTTTCATAAATATACTTGTAATTATAATTTAATAATTTCAATTAAAAATTTTAATAGCGTACATTAATTATAACATTAACAAATTTAAATATATCATTTCTTATTTGCAAACTATTATTTTTTATCCTTTAAAGAGGTTTAAAAAGAAATAGGATCTATTACTGAATGATAAAAATTCCAGAATCGTGACAAAATCTGTTGTGTCGCCATCTAGTTTTGATAAAATAAAAATAAAAGCAGAAAGAAGAAATAATTGAAAGCGCAAGAATACTTATTACAAATTTTAAAATCTTTAATATGCAAAAAATCGGTTGTAATTTAATTCTGATGCTAATTTTTAATATAATTGTGCTTGTTACTTTAAAAACAGAATAATAGTATTATCGCATTGACTTCCTTTGTTAAAGCAATACGTAAATGATGTTTCTTTAAAATCACGAATTGACACAATTTCTCATTATCATTGCATCGATAAAGAATATATGAAATACATTTTAAAAGTGATTAAAAAAAAAAAATAGCAGTTTTATGATGTTTTATTACAACTATTTAGTTAAAAGTAAAAAATTAAATAGATTAAAATTATAATTGATATACAATATTAAAAATATTAATTGACTATGAGACTATTAAGTTATACTTACAAGTATATTTATAAAAAAAAATGAGAAAAACAAATGTAGCGCATTTAGGTATCGAGAACGGGCCCGCGGATCTGCCGGCTAACGCCATACCATCTGAGCTACGACTAACCCAGCATTTTGGTCTCAAAATAAGTATTTAAGTTGTGTACTAATATTAGACCCCCCGGTTTCTCAAGAACTAAGGAGCGTTGGATAAAATCCGTTGAACCTGATACTAAGGGGTCTCTACCCTACAACATATGTTAAAATAATCAAAATCTGTGATTAACAAGGTTGGCCCTCTCCTTGTCAGTAAACTATAACCGACGAGACATGCGGATACTGGCCCGGCGCACACTCATTTCAGAGTTTCATAACTGCCCTGGTCTAAAGAAAAAAAATATTGGAAAAAATCTTACTGCAAGAAAAATTAAAGAAATGCTTGGTTTCACGAAGCTAATGAAGAAATGCTTGGTTTCATTACACGAACCAAAATTGCCAGTGGATAATTTGCCTCATGTTTATTCGCATTAAATTAAATGACACAGCATTCATGTTTTACATAGGCTTTGAATTTGTGAATGTAAATGCAATGTTGTTTTCTGTAAATTAGAATTTTGAATTTTTCATAATAAATTTAAATTATTTCTGACTCCTTTTTGTTTATCTACTCTGTAAAATTTTACTTTGTATTTTCTTTGGCATTAATAGTATTTTTTACAAGATAGTGGATACTGTGATAGTAATTCGTGCTTTTTTTAAATCATATATGTATCTACCAAATTCAATTTAATAAAGAAATTTTAATCTTTACATTGAGTGTTAGTTTTATAATAATATTACTGCATTCAGAAATACATAGTAGCCTTCTCATGCAGTTCTAACACACATTCTTTGTTGAAACTATGGCTGTCTCTTATAGGGGGTACGAAATTATTTTGTTCAGAGCCGAAAAGTTTAATAATCGGGTTCTGGTTTATCCCCGTTGGCAGCTGTAATATAGCAATTTTTAATTTATTTGGAAATTTTGCAGCAAGCATTGTTTTTTTTTTTTTTTTTTTTTTTTTTTTTTTTTTTTTGCATAATTTCGAAAAATTGTTAAATCCAGTTTAAAAAATCCAGCAAGGAACACCCGCATACCGTGAGCGAATTTGCTTATGTATGAACCTCAAAACCACAGCCGTCTTTTGTTTCTAATCATATTAATTTACGGGCTCAAGAAGATATTTTTGTAGATGTAAATATGCATAGTCTACGGAAAACGTATAGAAAATGTTTTGTGTTTTTTAAGAAAATTTAGGTTTTTAGTTACCTGTAAATTTAAATAAGACAATGTAAACGATTACCAGTAGATTATCCGTAGATTCATAGATTTTTTTTTCTTTAACAGGACGTGAAATAACATATTCTGTAAGATTAATGATCGGAAAAGCATTAGAAAAATAAAATCTATTATGAGTTCATTTAATGCAAAAGTATAAAAATTATAAGACTGATATACATTCAATGCAAATAAATAAATAAATAAATAAATAAAAAATAAATCCCCCAAAATATTTCAATAGAAATAAATATATTCTACATTTTAAAATACTTTTAAATGTCTCTAGGTAGCATTCTTCGACATATGACTATGCGAGAGATATAGACTAGCAAACCCGGAAGTAAAAATCTTAAAGTAAATAAAATAACAAGATTAGCAAATACACCCATATTTGCGTATTTCATTTTACACACCAGAATATTTGAAACAAATAAATTAATTTAATTTTTAAATTAATATTATGGAGATTACTTAGCACTTCATTGATTATCTTCATTATTAAATACACCTTTTGCATATTTATGTTCTTGCGGGCATCCGTTTTACATTATTACATAATCTTATTTATAACACGCATACAGACTTACATGAAACAAATTACAATACATGCAATAGATTTAACAATCCTTTTTATACAAATGAACAGCGACTAATCTAAATCTTCACATTATCCTGATTTAAACTTAATTATAATGAGTCTATTATGTAGCTTCTAAAGAAGAGAGTGTATAATTATTAATTGTATCTTTGACTGTTACCCGTGATTTTCGTTACATAAGATTACAAGAAAAAATAAATCTAGTAACTGAACAACGACTTTCTCCTGATAATTAAAAGAATGTTACCTTAATTATGAAAGAAATGAAAAAAATTCTGCAAAATTTTGGAACTTTTTGTTTATTCTGTCTCCTATTCTGGATACTTATTAGTTATCTCGATTTATCAATTATCTCTCGTCTGGATAGATTACGAAACGAGATAACTAATCAGTACAAAAATTTCTCTAAAATTAAATTTAAAAATATCTAAATGGACTTTTGAAAAAAATTCTTTCATGGGTTCTTAGCCACCCTTGGAGTATCTTCCTTTCAAATTTGTAATCTTTCAAAATCTTCTACAACACAGTAGTTTTTTTCTATGATTTTCCTGCTTTTATTATTATTGACAAGGATATTTTCGGCGACTGAAATCGAAATCTACTCTATCGTTTCTAAAGTAAAATTGAAATTGAAACAAAAGTTTATTACCCAAATGAACTACATATTTTGAATATTTTAATTGCTTCGAATAAATCGTTAAACTGCAAGAATGTATGAAAGACATGTAAGGCATAAATGTGTAAAATCAATAAAATGTATGACAAAATCGAAGTTAAAAAAAGATTGATTTTAATAATCAGGATAGATATTTTCATTTATGTGGTTGTATTCGGGATATTATTGTGGATTTTTCAGTTTCTCAATAAAAACATTAAAAGTGTAAATATTAATAATAATAATTAATTAAGAGATACTAATATCATGATAAGGGAAACAAGTAAATTAATATACGCCCCAAATTTATGAATTCTGTATAAATATGTGTATTTATTCAAATTGAATTCTATAATTATGAATTTATTTATAAAATATGACCTTTGGCATCAACTAAAATTATTATATATTTTTTTTCTTTAGATCTTTACCATTTCAAATCTAAATTAATCTTTATAGTAATACTAGAATATTGTGTCATAAATGTCTACCATTGTTGCTGGGGAAACGGTTAACAATTCGACGTCTAAATGTGAGCCAAACCTTCTTTTTTCTATTCATGTGATGAATCGTGCTAAATGACTTCAGAACAGAAACTTATTACAACATTTTGTGATAGTATTTCTTTTTTTTCATATATGAGTGAACGGTATTACATTTCCGATATAACATGAATTATTGAACTACGTAAGAGAGAACAAATGATTCGTTTTAAACATTACTTAAAAATTTCGCTATCCTGTATCCTGGTTTTGATGTTGTGAATGATGAGTTTTCCTTTAGATCGTGAAAGTTTCATTTTGAAATAAATGTAATAGGATTGTTTTAGTTATTTTTGTTTCAAAAGTTTTGTTCAAATGTTATTTATTTATACTACAAAATTATAATTTACACATCATGTAATTAAAAAAAAATTATGAATAATTATTAATGAAAAATAAAAACAATTTTTTTGGTGTAAGTAAGATAACTATTTTACAAGACAAGGGTGTAAAAAAAAAAACGGATTAATTCTATAGCAAGGCAACAAATGATAGAACATGGTTGAATTCGCAATCTCCAATCTTGAAAAGACAGTGTGACGCCAAGAGACATCTTTGTATAAACAGTGTGCAAAGCAAAATACGGATATACTAAAATAACTTTTGCACGGTTAAAGCTAGAATTGTGATACAAGTGTCAATCTACAATAAGACTATCATACTCTATCATATTGGGGTAGATGCCCTGTCCTAGTGGACAAATTTTTGAACCTATCGATCATATATCGTAAGAGATGAGAGATAGCGAAAAAAAGTCAAATACAAAAGTATAGAGCAGCGTAAATATAGCTTGAAATTATTGCCGCAGGCAAAAATAACGTTATTAAAAGTCCTAAAGTGTGATTTTTAGGGTTTCGTTCATCTCGGGAGACCTTTATAGTTTCGCTTCTCTGTCTGTCCGTCACACGTCGTACTCGGAAACTATTTTAAGTTTTTTTTTTTTTTTTTTTTTTTTACATAGAGCTGAATACAGACTGTCCTTCCCAAAATCATAAAATTAAAAAAAAAATCTTATATTATTTTAACTAAGCGAATTCGTTCTTTTTCGATTTCAAAACATAATCTTAAATTTAGCAAACATCGCAAAGGACTTATGTAGCCGTGTTAAAACAAATGTCTCCCGAGCAGTAGATTGTGGGTTCGAATTTTTGAGGCGGAACGTTAAAATTTTGATTTTTATTATTGTACTTCAATTTCAGATGGATGTAATTAAAAGAAAATTCCCTTTTTGGCAATTTTAAAGGCTTATTTTATTTTTTCACGCAGCGGTAATTTTTAAAATATCCTTTATTTTAGACAAAGAAAATCTGAAATTTTAATTTAAAAAATCAGGGGAATTATTCACTTATATATTTTTTAAATGCATATTTAGTAACAATTAATGTTTAACATGTCAGATGATATAATCAAATCGATATTTAATATAAAAAAATTCCTTATTTTTAATAATTAATTGTATACAGAGGAATAAATATTGGATTCCTCTTGAATAAATATATATGTATATATATATATATATATATATTTTTTTTTTTTTTTTTTTTTTTTTGCCATCGACAGTCATTTTTTTTTTTTTTTTTTTTTTTTTTTTTTTGAAATAATACATTTCTATGGATATTTTTTTCAAGTTATCTACAAGATTATTGAGGAATTGAAAGGTATTTTTTTGCTTTTTAGGGTTCCGTATTAAAAAGTAAAAACAGAACCATTATAAGATTACTCCTGTGTCTGTCCGTCTGTCTAGCTGTCTGTCTGTCACAGCCATTTTACTCGTAAACTATGGAACGCGGAAAGTTCAAATTCGGGGAAGTAATAAAGACCATTGGCCTACATATTTTCAGATTAATAAACATTCATAAATATATTTAGTAAAAAAGTAGAAGGGCTAATTATGCTACTTGAAAAAAAACTTTTCTTTGTATATCATGTGGGGTATTCTGTGAAAGATTTTATAACGCTGAACTCAAAAATACATTCCTTTTAATTTTCGGTGTTATATTTTCAAAGATATTGTTGAAAATGGAGCGCAAAAATATGTCCCCCCCCCCCCCATCTAATTCCGAATCTACTGAAACTAAAATTATGAAAAAATTAGAGGTAGTAGACGCTAATATAAACCTTGCCGGAAAATTATAGCGATAACCTTCGGTCACATAGTTTTTGTGTAATTAGCAATTTTCTGTTATACACAAACTTCGATTTACGGGCATTCAGAAAAATTGTTGAGCATCGCTGAAGATACCTATCGTTGCAGAAGAATAAAAGCATTGTTGATAATGATTTTCGAAAAAGATCATCGGTAATTAGCCGAGATATTAACCAAGATATTATATGTGCAATGTAATGTCCAGTAACAGTATAAAAGCAATAAACGTGAAATTGTTAAAAACATACTAATTTAAGGGGTCTCGAGACTCTAAAAAGTGCAAAAAATGAAAAAAAGACCATTTACAACATTTAATGCTTTAAAATGTATATGATTTTAAAACACAATTTTAATTGGAATGAAGGATATAAGTATGTTCTTTCGTTTCATGTATTTAAAAAATTGCAAAATACAGAATTAGTATTTATAGGGGGCTCGAAACTGTTAGACATTTGTCGAACGAAAAATTGGCATAACAGTTTCCGCGCAGGATTACAAAATAAATATTGCAACTAGAATGAAAATTTTGGTGCTTACTTATACTTCAGACTGTAATAATTTCCCTGAACTTAAATAAATTTGTATTTAAAGAATTTTCATATTTTTAATGCAATGATGCATTTAGCTAATACAAAATTTTGAAAATTTCAACAGTAAAATCACCTAAAAAAATATTTTTTTGAACAATAAAAAGGAAAATTTAGGTTCCGTTTATACAGACTAACATGAAATATATGTTTTGAAAATTTCATGAAAAAATATTCAGAAGTTTTTCAGGTATCTTGCGCGTTATGCCCCCAAAACGCCATTTGGAAAATAATGAATTTAAAGTTTCGGAAACGCCGCTTCAGCTATTGAGCGGGTATAATTCTAAAAGCCAAAACTTTTGTTATAATGGGAATTTCAAGGAAACAATTATATCAAAATATTCAGAAAAGATAGGAGTTTAACATCTAAAAAAAATTAAAATTTCTTAAATTTTGAAGTTTTAAGAGTCCTGCGACCACTTAATCCTTTCCAGCGCGGAGTAATTCTATTTATAAACTTATGAAAAAATGAACTGACACCAGAATTTACAAATGAATTTATTAGGAAATTTGAACTTTCTTATTTTCATGTACATGATAAAAGGAAAATTTTAATTAAATATTCTTCGTGCCGTTTGTCTGTTTTGGAATTAAAATTAGGTGTCCGCTTTTTTAAGGGCATCGCCTTCGAAAGATTTTTTAGAATGAATCGCATAAATACTGTGGGATTCGCGATAGTTTGCATTGATTGTATCTCTCAATACGCCTCGAGTTACTTTAAAAGTTAATTAAACACCTATCTGGAAAAACGCGGCACTGACCAAAGCGGCGTTGCAATTTTGAGACCCCAATTCGAAGCGCGCATAGCAGAATGCCAAATTTAAACTTTGAACAAAGGTTTTGTTTTAGCTACACTGTAGAAATAAAGGTTATTACTACGCTGAATTTAGTTTCATGAAATGTCAAATGAAGTTTAACTATGCATTGCTTTTATTGTCAGTACCGAATAAAGTTCATCATAAAAATATTACGATAATATTAAAAAAGGAGTTATACGAATAACTATATTTGATATTATTTAGGTTCCATATCTCTTTGAACTTTCATGGTATACCCATTTACACTTTTCTATTATATACAGTTATACCCAACCCTACGTGGTATAGTTTTTTACAAAGTCTTAGTATTCTTTTAGCAACGTTTTTTTTTTTTTTTTTTTTTTTTTAAATACAATTACAAATTTATATATTTATTCTACGGAACCCTCTGTGCGCGAGTAATGCTCGCACTTGACCGTTTATTTATTTCGAATTTTAGTATATGTAAACTTTCTTTTTTGGCGCATCTAGTGAGTTTTGGAAATGGGAAAGAATTAATATGCACTTTTTCTAAATTATTTCAGGATTTTAAATATGTTTTAAACAATTTTTGGCTTTAAAAAATGTTATGTTTTTACTTATATCCCACTGAATATTTGAAATGGATGAATTAAAAAATATTCCGACTTTATAATTTTTTTAAATACTTGTACTTGAATGTTTTTAATTAGATTAAAATATTATTTTTTAGTTATTTTAAAATTAAATGTAATGGTGCTGCCATTTATATAAGAATTTAATAATTATAAATTAACAATTTTGATTTTTTAATTTAAGAAAAAAGAGTTTTTAAAGACATATTAAACGAAACCGTCTGTGCGATCTGAGATCACACTTACCCACTTGTTTTTATATCCATTCACCAGCGTAAATACGTCACTAATCGCATGCATTGCTGTCGATGTTAGGGATATTAATCATAACGTAACTCGATTTTCTAATTATATAAATTATTCTTTTAGTACATGAGTTACGCTTATCAGTAATTGTGCACCTGCCTTACAATGCAGCAAACGATCGGGCAAGAATTTATAATCTGGTGATAGCTTATAAAAAATTTACATTCCATAGTTTTTAATAAAATTATTTTGTCATGTGATACATCATTTTATCTAAATTCATAGACGGTCTGAAATTTTTCAATTGACTTTTTTCCACTATATCTTTTATAGTCTTTAAGACAGGATTTATAACTTATATATTTAGTCAACAGAAGGTGCGGAAGTCCTACGAGAGAGCAGGATAGTTTTACTATAGGTAGACATTTATTAAATAATTCTATCTTTGTTCGTTGAAAAGTCAATTGAGTTTAATCGAACATTACCGTTCTGTTGCAGGACATTTCTACACCCTGTATTTGTTCTGTTTGTGGTTGATGGACTCTCTATGTGTAATAATGTTTAAAAAGTTAAGAAATTTTATTTATGCTACAAGTGAGAAGTTAGTGTACCTTATAAGTAACAGTCTTACTTTTATCACCAAAACAATTCTCATAATTACATATTTATTTCAAGAGTGTGACTAACAGCTGTTGGCAGTGAAATGGCTAGTTAGATGTGATTATCCAAAAACTTCCTTCTATCTCATACATCTTAATACTTCAAAAAATAGTTAATTTTAATACTTGAATCTTATTAGTTTTATACTATACCAAATTTTGATTTTCATCTAAAATTTCTGGTTCAGTCAAATAATCGAAGTAAAAACGAGTTAATCTCAATCATCATATTTATTAAAATTAATAGTTTTCGTTATTCTGTTGTACATCAGCTGTTTGAGAATAGTGACAGGGTGCGATGTTTCCGTTGTTGCTCGAGACTCCGATATACTTTAGAACTACGAAAAATCACAAAAATTGCTATTACAGTACCACCTTCAAGCAGAATATTTCGAAATTGAAGGAGGATTTTCTTGTCATAGCCTAAAACATGCATAAAAAATTTGGATCAATTCTTTGCATAACTTCATACACTTTTCGATGGTACAATACAGACAATTGCACAAAAAAGCTATTACAGCGCCCCCTTCCGGCTGAATATTTCTAAATTCAAGGAGGACCTGCTGGCCATAGGCAAAAACCTACGCAAAAAAATTGTCCAATTCCATGCATAACTTCATACACTTTTCGATGGTACAATGGCGACACACGGACACACAGACATTTTGTATAAACATGTTCTTGAGGATCACTGACCCCTAAAACGTGTAAATCAGCCGAAAAGCAGAAGTCGAAAATATTTTTCGATTATAATACTTCCTTCTATTGATGATAGAAGAAAGTAATAAAATATTACAATTAAGTCTCGCCTTTCCTCAATTGGTATACCATCTAAACCAACAATGATACATTTCAAATGCTTAACTGTACACGATCAAACCATTTATCATAAATGTGTGTTAAAAACAAAATGAAACAAAATCCAAAGAGCTTTTACAATTTTTTTTTCTGACAATTGATTTTTTTCTTCTCAAAATCCCATGAGACAAAATAAGATATTTATAGAATGCAAACGCGAAAACATTTCTGTCTACATTTCTTTTCAATGGTTACATGAAATCTAAATAATAGAGCATCCATTTCAAAACATCATGCTTTAACTTGTAGAATAGAAAAACAAGTGGAAAAATATTATTTTAACTGATTCAACAAAAAATAAATAAATTCCATTTACTTTTGATTAATATTACAAAAACAATACTGCATCATCTTTTCTGTAGGAGATCGTTATACTTAAAATTACACAATGTGCAAAATACTTAGAATATGACAAAAAAGTATTTAAAAATATGTTAAATTCCTCTAATACTGCTTAGTAATTTCAGCTATAAACACAGCCTTCGTCAGAGAATACAAAAATACAATTATTAACGTCTTATTTTTCAAATTTCACGTAGTTGGTGTCGAAAGGAGTGAAAGAGTAAGTCAATTTTTATATCCGGAAAACATTGGGAAAATAAGATATGGATATGGTTATAGAGGGAAGTGGAATATTACGTGTTTTATGATTTTTTAAGCAAACTGAGCCAAATTCTGGGTATGTTGTAGGATGAAACGTCATTACAAAGAGTATTTTCTTTAGTAATAATTTCTATTGATTCACGGATAATTAAATCATGATAATTCTCCAAGGGGCATATAATTTTTGTATGTTCGAAATTAACTTCTACTAACTTAACTTATAACTAAATACTATTTATTTATTTGGAGTTTTTATATTTATTTCTGTATTGTGAACGTAGTATTTAAAAATCCCTTAGAAACTCGTTTATCAACAACTTTACAGGGAATAACATTGATCGGAAAATTTTGCAAGGGGAGGTGAAGGAAAAACCAAGGAGTGGTCATAATTGCTATAGTGATCGTAATGTCTATTGAACAGCACATTTTTGAGTGGAAATATGACCTTCCTTTTCCAAGTTGTATTCAAATCCAGAGCCCTTTGTTTGTCTGAATGATTCTGCGAAAAGTCATTTACTCCAATGTATTTTTTTAGTACGCACTAAAATGAATGAAATAGGAAAATACTATAAACAGTCAATTGAAAAGGAATACAGTCGCTCGTCGTATCGGACCTCCATCCATCATCGCCTATGCATATGTATCACTCTTTTGTGTCTCCCGAAAAGAAATTAACAAAAAGATCTACCGTAGCCGCACATTTTTAGGTGCGTTCATAATTACAGTGAAACCTCCGTGTGCGACTACCTCCATTAAGCGACCACCTCCCTGAGCGACCATTTTTTCATGGAAAGAAATGTATTTCCATAGGCTCAATACAAATTTTACCTCCATTCAGGGACCATCCCAGATGAACTCCCTCCATGAGCGCCCAATTCTTTTGAAGAAAATTCCGCCTTTTCCTGGTCGCTTGAAGAAGGTTTTATTAGAAATATAATTCCGGAGACCATATTGTTCCTCAAATTTATAAACTAAGTTTAGAATTTTTTTTATCCCGAAAACTTTTAAGTGTTTATACACTTTTGTGCCTTTTTAGGCAATGAATTTAACTAAGACGACAAATTAAGAATGACAGTTAATAAAATCCCTTGCCCTATTCTGTCTGAAACTCTCAAAGAAATAGATAAATTAATGAAATTATTTGTTCGCGCCCAAAAAAATTGCATTTATTTACTGAACATCGAAAGGACTTGTAAATAAAAGTTATAAAAAATAAAACCGTAAAATCAAAGCAAACGTCAATGTATTCATTTTTTAAACTCTGCAGCAATTAGCTTATGTAATTAACTTTTGTTTTGATACTTAAATTTTTATATATTTTTCTAATGTGAAAAATAAATTTTAGTAATATTAATTGTTACCTTTTTTCACCAATTAAAATCTAGATTTAAACATGACCTCCATTAAGAGGCCACCTCGCGGAGAGACCAATTTTTTTTTAACGGAACGTGGTCGCTTTATGGGGTTTTACTGTATATAAATACGTAGCACATATAGCCGTTGTTCGGTCCGTCCGTCTGTCCGCATATAACAGAGCAAAAACTACCCATCCGAATGGTCTGAAATTTTAAATATATAATTGTTGTAACATTTTGTCGAGTCATTTCAAATTTTATGAAAATCGGATGTATGGTTTAATTACAGGCACAGTCAAATTTTTTTGGTTACATTATGGCAAAATGGGAAAAAATTATTTCAAGTACATTTTAATGATGTTAGAGACTTTAGAATAGTCTGAAATTTTAAATATATAATTGTTGTAAAATTATATGGAGTCATTTCAAATTTTATGAAAATCGGATGTATAGTTTAATTACAAGGACAGTCAAAAGTTTTCCGTTACATTACGATCAATGGGAAAAGATTATTTCAAGTGCATTTTAATAATGTTACAGCCTTTAGAACAGAATGAAATTGTCATGCGCTTATGAAGTGCACTCAGATATACATTAAGTACAATATGCGGTGCAAAAATATTTAGAAAACAAGTTATAGTACGAACGCACCTCATTTGCCACGTTTGACGTGGAATTTCGAACTTGTTAGTAGTTGCATATGTAGGTAAAAATAAATAAATAAAATTCTGTTTTGTAATTTGATTGAGAAAATATTAATGTATACATAAGCTAACGTTTTGGAGACAAATATAAAGCATACACTTATAGTTTATCATATTTCTAAAATTTTTAATGCGCTCGTTCATATCGTGCATTCGGATGCACTACGCTTTTTTTTCTTCTCCTCGTCAAGTGCGATATAACGAAGTGCTGCAGTAGTTACATAATCATCAGTATATTCTTTCATAATCAAACATTTCAAAACAAAATCCAACATTTGAATTTTGGTTTCGGATTTACATCTTTAATTTTTCTTTTAAATTTTAAATCTGCATCTTAAAAAAATATGAGATATTGCTAAAAATATTAGAGTGAAGTGTAAACTGTCGCACACGTGCACTGATATATATTTTATTTCCGTCAATTTTCCTTTCTCTATGCATCTACAAAACGCACAACGATGTATGACGTATCATACGACAAGGTTTTCAACAGTTTTTTGACATAATACACTCATTTTTTTTTAAACACGTTGCTTGATTAAAAAACAAACTACTGTTAATTCTTTTAAAGTTAAATTATACCAGCCAAAAACTTCAAAGATTGCACTGATAAGGAAGGTTTCCTTAAAGCGCATACTCAGAATATTTATCAAAAAACTGCAAATGAAACTAATCCTGTACGTAATAGAGGGTCAGTCAAATTTAGCAGCGGAATCACAGAAGAAAATCCGTAAAAAAAAAACATACTATATATCAGTATTTGGGGCAAAAGAACGAGCACTCCACGCGGCTTGGCGAGTAATACCTTTCCTTGCCATATGCAAGTGAGTTTAATACATTTGGAAATTGCTAGTTAAATGCGTGTTTAACTGCGTAGTACTTCATGAATTTAAACTTAAACGGTGAAACAGTTTGTTATTTTTTTTTTATAATCTTATATAATATATGAAATATGCGTGTTTCTGAAGTTACTTAATTTTACACACTTTCACTGGATGGATAAGTTTTAAGTGTATTTTAAAAGTAACTGTCAGATTACTCCTTATACATTACGATATAAAAATTTTCGACAAAAACTATGGATGTCAAATTGACAGTGCTCAGAATAGGATATTAATTTTGAGTTTGAAGCAATTTTAATCCACTTAAATTTTGTTCTAAGCTTCGTTAAACGATCGTTAAATTTCATTATAGATACATATAAATGTATATTACAAATCCGTAGTTATAAAAGTGTATTTAAAACTTACTTAAGTGTATTTAACTTTCTTAAGTGTATTTAAAACTTACTTAATCTAGTTCACTATGAAGAACAGAAAAAGTTCTTCCTTAAAGAGTATATGTATCTTAAAAAGTGTATTTTTTATTTGATTGTGCCGCTAATCAGCTATTCTAATAAAACGAAATTTTCATTATTGTTTTAAGGACGCTATATCGAGGTTCCGCCGGGAAGTTTTGATAAACATATATACAGGTACATCCTTATGAGAAGAACATACCGTAATATTTACAACATTTTCTGAGTGTACTCTTATGGAGACCGTCTTTTAAGAAAGCCTCGCACAAATCCACTGGCTTTACTATGTTTCCGTCAAAATAATGACATTATTACTGATTTTTGTTAAACGATTTATAGACAAGAATGCACAGTACCCCGTTATTGTGATCGCCGTATTTTTAGGACATTGCATTTTTATTTATTTTACCAGGAAGCGTGAGGTATAATATATTTACAGTTTATTCTGGAATGTTATGCGCGCTCTTGATAAAAGAAAATGCAAGGAAATTTACAGGTAAGCATTATACGCTGATTATAAAAATGAACGATTAATAAGGAAAAAAAGATGATAATAAGAAATAACATTTTAATTCAATGAACATACTATTTATATCACTAAAAATGAATAATAAAAGAACTTGTTAGGAAAACTAAATAACTAAAAAAAACAACTTTTAAACACACAATATACAAATTAAATACTATGAAAACTAACAGACATACGTTTCGTGAATACCTTGGACTCACATCATCAGCGTCAATAAATTAGAATCCACATCCCCCTCCCCCCCCCCCCCCAAAGCCATATAATTGAAAGACGAAAACCCAAATGATGATAAACAACACACAAAAAGACCACCATGTTCCAGCAACCAATGAGATTATGGCGGAAGTGATGGATTATGAAGCAATAAATCAAACCAGAAAGGTGATATGTAAGGTACACTCGAAAAATCGTTGGTCAGGGAGTTTTTAAATTTATGAATATAAACGGCTCCAAAAAAGTCTAAATCTGAAGGACTATTAAAACTAAACTCTCCGGCTATACAATGTATGAAAGGTCTGGGCCGACAGTGCCCATCCCTGTTTTCTTGACCCTGGGCCCCGAGTTGTTATGCAACATACGTCCCGGCCAGGTAGTCAGCCTAACGCGAGAGAAGTTCCCAAGCAAGCTTGGTATTCATTTTATCGACCCCGAAGAGATGAAAGGCTGAGTGTACTTTGTCCAGTCGGGAGTCGAACTCTCGATCTGCAGCGCGGCAGTCAAAATCTATGATGAAAACTACGCAAGTAGGCTTCTGAAGGAGTATTGCAGTTATTAATAATAGTGGCCGAATCAAAGTTAAAATTATATTCCCCCTTCCAACTGTGACAAGTAATAGATGAGTTTTGGAATTCTTTTTTCTTAACATTGTTTATGTATTCATTGATTCTATAACGAAGTTGTCGTTAAGTTTCTCATCAGGACAAACCACACTGGCATTGTATAAATACCTAAAACGTTTTGAGGAGGTATTTTATTATTTAGTGGTGAAAAAGTTTTATCAATTTTAAAACAATTTTATATTCACAATTTCTTAAAATATTAGCTATTTTGAAACTAATGATATTATGATAAAGTAAAATGATGAGGTCAGAAAAAGAAACCGGAACAACAGAAAAATCAGAATTATTAACACATTTATTAAGACAATGAGAAATTAAACGGTTGATATAAGATAATCTAGAACACAATTGATAGCTACATATCTAATATATTCGATTCTGCAACAACAGACTTGTTATCAGGACAAATTAAACTTGTTCTATTGATCAAAAAGTGAAAAGTCGAGGGTTTTTGTGAAGGGTGGACATGAAGGGTGAGTGAAGGGTAGTTTTGTGAAGGGTGGACTCTTAGAATTAGAATGGGAGGACGGAGTGGGACTGTGAAGTGTTTACGATAAACACAAGTGTCAAATTTGCTAAACTGACGAGTAACTAACACATCATGAAATGAGAATTTATTATCAACTTCAACTGCATATGTAATTTGGATAACAGGATCTATTGAGTTTAAAATGGTTAACACATTTTCGAAAGAAGAAACCGATGGGTCTAGGAGCACAAATGAGAATTTATTATCAACTTCAACTGCATATGTAATTTGGATAACAGGATCTATTGAGTTTAAAATGGTTAACTCGTTTTCGAAAGAAGAAATAGATGCGTCTAGGAGCGCAAAGGAATCATTCACATATCTACAATTTTTTTTTTTTTTTGTCGTTTCACTACAAATATATCTCTATTTTTTAAATTAATTATGCTATCTATAAGCAAATATTAATTTCTGCTATCACATTCCATGAAAAAGCATAGCCTTATGCTTTATAATAATCTTTACTTTACTTTTTGCCATGTATCTGAAAAAAGTTTCTTTTCAAAGAAATAGGTCTGAAAGTTTAAGACCATGTTACACGCCGGAATTTAATTTTATTGAAGTGCTAAAAATTTACCCAGAGCTCGTCAGCTTCACTTAGAAAAAAATATATAAAATAATTAAGCTTATATTTTAGAAATATTTTGTCAAGTGAAAAAGTAAGCAACAACATTAAGAATGTTACGCAGAAAAAATAAGTTAAAAATATTAATTTCCTGACGAAATATTAAAAAAATACGAGTGCATTCAATGAGGACGGGTTTCAGCATAGGTTTTAAATTAGAGAGGGGAATTGGAGACCTGGCTGACCAACACCCTTAAACTTTCGCGATACACTTACATCATGATGGTAAAAATGAGCAAAGCAATGCTTCTATAATTTAGTATTTATTAACAAAATGAACACCACAATCAAAAAATCATAAAAACCCCGTTGCACTACTCACCCATTTAAACTACTTATAATGCGATGCAATGTAATCGAAAACCTACCTTTCTTTATTTGTGAGGGCTGTTGATTACCGTAGTCATCTTTAAAATTGCTTAGCTACGTTTTGAATAGTTCTATCGGCCTCAAACTTGTCTCTAATTCTAAGGATTGTAGATCGTGAAGAGGGAATTCTTAAGAATTATCTCTCAAACTCTCTCGGTACTTCAGCTACGTTTTCCAACTTTTACTAACAGTTTAGGATAAATTTTCTTTTGATCAAAGCGTAGACTCATTTCAACCGTTATTTAAAATTATTTGCACATAAAAGGAAACGAAGAACATACCTGTTATTAGCTAATAAATTGTGTAAAGATTTTTATAAAACACTGTGTATTATATTTATTAGTTGCCGAAACGTCAGTGAAGGCTTACTGTGGAGACACGAAAAGTTTTGGTTTCTGTTAGTCTGTCTGTCTGTTAGTCTGTCTGTCTGTTCCGCGATAACTGCCGCAAAAAGCATCCGATCGGCTTGAAATTCACTGGGCATGTTGATGAGGTACCCGGACTTAGCTGTATAGTTTTTGGTTAAATTTGGTTCATTCGTTCGGGAAATATGGAACATTTTATTTTGCTCTATAATGCTTTTCAATGGCAAGTCAGACGATTTTCAGATTTTCATTTGTTGAAAGAAATGGCTCATATGAAAAATGGATTTAAATGGTAAATTTTTGATGCTGAAATTTTTAAATAACATTATTAAATTATTCCAATAAATTATGTCAATATATTTGCGAGATTTTTTTAATTAGGTTTATAATATTGAGGGGAATTATATGCATGTTTTGCAATAATATAAAGGATTTTGTTTTATCAATTTGACATAATGCATAATTCATTTTTTTCCTTTTCTTTCTCTGTTGCCTAGCAACATATTTGGTCCTAATAATATTAGTATAATTGCGTGTATAATGCTTGAGTAAAGCCAACGTCAAAACAGATGAATTAATGCATTTGTATCTTTGCATATAGAAGGATTTTAGCCCAGAAATAAAAATAGGCAATATTTCTTTTATTTTATTTATTTTATTGAAATATTTTGCTTAAAAATACAAAAGTTCATTATTTTCATAGAGAATAACGTAACATTTTCCCATAACATTTACCAATATTTCTTTAATTGTTGCCAAGAAAATCAAAACCCGGAATAATATTTTCTTTTAAACAATTTTCAATTGAAATGTTTTGTCGTGAAACAGGAAAATGAAAAATAAAATTAAGAATAGAAAAATTAATATGGCGGCATATTGGAAATAAAAAGAAAACTCTCGAGTATTTCTTAATATAACAAGATGAAAATTTTTGAGTAAGTACGCATAGCAGGTGAATTAGACGTCATTTATCGAAAACAAAGATGCTGGAATAAAAAGATCTTGGGTAAAATAAAATTAACTATTATTCACGGAGGAAAGAGATAGATGGAGATGCAGTATGCCGTAAAAACAGTTTGCAATACGATGTGCGTTATCGCTCAGATTTAAATGTCCTCATTCGGCCCAAACAAAACAAGCACGTGGAACAGGGACCAAATTCTTTGACTTCATCCGTTTTTTTTTTTTTTTTTTTTTTTTTTTTTTTTTTTTTTTTTTTTAAGCACGTCGTTGTGTTGTGCCGAATGTAGCTGATTTTAGGGTTACATTTTTGGCGTCACTTCAAGATTTATTGTCTGTGTACGGTTAACATGAATATTTTATTTTAAATTTAAATTTTATTAATTTATAAAAAAAAAACTTATGCTTATCCTTATAAATCACAGCGTAAAAAAAATCTAAGATATACTATAACCATCCGCACAATCAATAAAAAATTACGAATGTAAATTTAAATAGACTACCGGGGGTTCAGCGGGGCTCTGCCCCCCTGAAGAAATGCAATTTTTGATTTTAAAAGTTACCAGAATAAGTAGCTCATCAGAATTTCTGAACATCAATGTACAACCATTTGTTTAACAATTTTAATTTCTGAAACTTTACGAAGTATCTTGTATGCTCATAAATATTTATGTAATTTGAAAACTTTAAAAAGCGATTTGTAGGAAGTTGAATATTATGCAATGAGTGTTAAAAAACAATGGCTTGCAAAGATGACGTTGAGGCTCCTGATCTGCAGATTTACTAGTTGCCGAAACGTCAGTGAAGGCTTACTGTGGAGACACGAAAAGTTTTGGTTTCCGTTAGTCTGTCTGTTCGTTAGTCTGTCTGTTAGTCTGTCTGTCTGTTCCGCGATAACTGCCGCAAAAAGCATCGAGATTAGCTTGAAATTAAGTGGGTATGTTGGTGAAGTACTCGGATTTAGCTGTATAGTTTTTTGTTATATTTGGTTCATTCGTTCGGAAAATATAGAATATTTTATTTTGCGCAATAATGCTTTTCTATAGCAATTCAGACGATTTTTCCATTTTCATTTGTTGAAAGGAAATGGCTAATATGATTGAAGGATTTAAATGGTAAATTATGGATGATGAAATTTCCTAATTAGAACCATACATTATTCATATTAGTTTGAAATTTTGTGTATACATTTGTCAGAGTTTTTTTTCGGTGTATAACATATGGAGGGAGTTAATATGTTTGTTCCAATAATATAAAATATTCTCATTTACAAATTTAATTAAAATAAATGCCCATATTTCATTGTTTTAATTTTCTTTTAATTGTAACCTAGCAACAAAATTACACCTAAAATATCGTAAATGTGAAAGTGTGTGTAATTCTTTGAAGTCAAATCAACGTCAAAAGAGATGAATTAATTAATGCCTTTGTGTCTTTACATATAGATGGAATTTACCCCAGAAATAAAGACAGGTTGTGTTCTATTTATTTTGTCCAAATGTTTTTCTTTTAAATTAAAAAGCTCATTATTTTCATAAGGAATAAATTGACATTTTGCTATAAAATATCTTTTTATTTACCGTTGCCAAGGAAATCAGATCGCGGAATAATAATTTATCCTAAATAGTTAATTTTGATTTCAAAGATTTTCATGTACAAGAGGAAAATGAAAAAAAAATAGGCATGAATACGTCTTCATATTGGAAATACGAATGTACGAAAAGAAGGTGAATTTCACCTCCTATATGTAAACTAAAACGAATACGCTTTGAGGTTCAAATAAAAGGGCCTTGTGTTATGATATTAATTCTTATTATTAAAAATAAAATACCAATATCTCACGTTTTATCGTCTGCACGGTTAACAGAGATTTTTAATTTTTAATCGAAAATTTCAATGACAAAAAAAAAAAAAAATCTTTTGAAAAGCAAATAGATAGTAAATGTCAAAATTATCCACCTCAAAATGATCTCTGTCGAAAATGACGTCACTGTATCGGAAAATAAATATTTTCATTCTTGAAAACCAAACATTAATTAGATTGCCTGCAAAAATATTTTTTGACGAGTGTTACTTCTTAATACCTCATTACCTCATTTCAGAAAATATGAATGAAAAGTATTTTATTTTTTAAAGTAAATTACATTTTCGTTCATAAAACCTAAACTTTTAATATAATAGCCTCAATGTAAATCATTTTCTGTCCACCGGTATTGAAAAATAAGGCTCGGAAGTGTAAAAAGAAATCAAAGATTTAGAATAACCATTAGCGCAATCAATAAAAAGTTACATATGTAAATTTAATAAGACCACGGGGCTCCGCCCCCCCTGAAGGAATCTTCTTTATTATATATAAAAAAAAATACCAGAATTTGTAGCTCATGAAAATTTCAAAATATCCTTACATAACGTTTTCAATTCAACGCCTCTAATGTCTGAAAACTTCGTATTTTTTTATTCTTATAAATAATTACTTAATTCGAGAACTTTAAATTGCGTTTCGCAGGAAATGGAATATTACAAAATTGTGTTTAAAAAAAGACTTGCAGAGCTGACGTTGAGGCTCCTGATCTGCAGATTTACTAGTATATTAATATGACCTTACTCCTTATTTGAATGTGAATGGAATCAGGTAATCAAAATACTATTTTATTAATACAATTATGCAACTTAAAATATTATCATTCACTTTTTTACCGGTGGTATACTGAAAATAAACATTTTAGTTCAAATGGTACACCAGTCTTAAAGGTTGAAACTCGCAATATACCAGCCGAAATACTGAAACGTGTTTTATTGTAACCTGATGAAGCATGCGAAAAAAAGCTTCAATATTTATGCCACAATATATAAGTTATTATTGTATCCGCAAACCCTTCAATTTTTTGATCGAGAATTTCTAGAGATCTGATACATTCACTGGCGGTATCTGCTAAATTAAGAATGGCACTAGGTGTTTCACTTTGTATTGAATTAATGGACATTAATTTTTTAATGTGAGCAAACACTTGTTGTCTTTTATTGGAATATCTTTCCTCTAATAAGGACCACGCTGTTTGATAATTATCATCTGAAATCGTTATACTTTGTACAACTTTTGCAGCTTCAGAATGAAGCGAAGATTTCAAATATGATAACTTTTGAGCACCCGAAAGTGCGCTATTATTGTGAACGCTAGATTTAAAAAGATCACTAAAATATATCCAATCCTGTACGTTTCCACTAAAAGAAGGTAGATTAATCGTTGGAAGTCGAACTTCCGTTACACTATTCTCTTGTTTCGGCTTTGATTCCTTAAGAACATTTATTTGTTTTTGTTTCGCTCTTTTAATTTTTAACCAAGTTTCATCTAACTCTTTTTCAATCGATGATTGTTCATCGATATATTTATCTATTTCCTCCTCATCGCACAATGAATAAATTTTATCAAACATTTCTTTCAATTCTGTATTGAATTGATCACATTTCGTATTTACAAGTTCTAAAGAACATTCATCAGAGTCACTTAATTTAATTTCACTCACAAATTTAGTAATTTTACATTTTAAAACTCTTTTTTTTGTCAAAATATTTTTTAATTCAGTAGCCATGTTAAAGAAAAAGTCCTACCTTATTCGAAGAAACCAAGTCTCGTCGTTGATTCTTGACTCTAAAAGCAAACGATAAATCCGTTTACTTTGGCCTCGAAGGACCAATTTATGTTAAGAATAAAATAATAAGTTGCGGTTTCAGGATTAAATGGCATCTCCGTGAATATTAACTCCAAGGTAAAAGCATTAATTTCGAACAATTCAAATTTTAAGGCGGAAATAGAACTTCTTTGTGTACCAAAAATATCGGATACTATTCCAGTAAATCGGATTAACGTTCCAACAGAACAATACCTTAATAACATTAAATTAGCGGATCCAGAATTTTACAAACCTGGAAAAATTCATGTTCTTTTGGGAGCTCAAATATTTTATGATCTTTTAGAAGTCGGTCGAATTGAAGTCCCCAATTCTAATTTAAAATTCCAAAACTCGGTATTTGGATTCATTGCCTGTGGAAGCGTATTAAATCCTGACAATCAAATCACGCAAAATACTCATTGTGGGCTTGTTTGTAACTACCGGGTGTCCCAAAAAGGACTGACTGATTTTAAAATTCAATAACTTGCAAACGGTGACAGATATTTAAAAAATTCTTGCAGGAGGGTTATGCATAAGGTCAAAAGTTTTTTACAGTGATTTTCGATTTTAGTTCGAATTACAAACAATAGATGGCGCTGTAAGCAATAGTCGCTAAATACAGGCTCGATTTCGGGTCCTTTCTCTTGTTCCATGCTGAAAAAGGAGATGGAAATGTATTATCCGGGCCACGAAGTACCAAAAATATAGCCTGAATTCAGCGTCTATTGATCGCAGCGCCATCTATTGTTTGTAATTCGAACTAAAATTGAAAATCACTGTAATAAAACTTTTGACCTTATGCATAACCCTCCTGCAAGAATTTTTTAAATATCTGTCACCGTTTGCAAGTTATTGAATTTTAAAATCAGTCAGTCCTTTTTGGGACACCCGGTATGAAGATTTGACAAAAGAAGTTCAAAAATTCTTTCAGTTAGAAACATTAGGGATAAAAGACGATCCCACATGTACTGACGAAGATAGAGCATTAGAAATATTCGAAAAATCTGTATCTTATAAAAATAAACGTTACGAAGTTACCTTACCATGGAAAAAGATTGGCGAGAAATGAACGACAATCTCAAAATAGCCAATAATAGACTAAACTGTCTTAAAGTGAAAATGAAGCGAAAATTAGAGCTTCGTGCTCAATATTGTGAGACTTTGAAAGATTATGAAAATAAAGGAATCATAGAAAAAATAACGGAAACGCACAAGCCAGTGGAGAAACCACTTTTTTATCTTCCACATCAACCTGTCTTTAGACAAAGCCTGACAACAAAAATGAGAGTAGTCTTCGATGCCAGCTCACACGATGTTGGCGAATTATCGTTAAATGATTGTCTTTGGCCAGGTCCAAATCTAAATCCAAACATATTCGATCTACTTATCAATTTTAGATTAAACAAAATAGCATTGATAGGTGATATAGAAAAAGCCTTTCTGCAGATATCCCTAGCGGAGAAAGACAGAGATGCAGTGAGGTTTTTATGGATTGGAGATAGAGGTATAGAAATATATCGCTTCAACCGAGTTCTTTTTGGTATGAATGCTTCCCCGTTTCTTCTTGCTGCTACTCTAAGAAAACATATCAAGAAATTTCAAGTTAGATATCCTACAACAACAAAGTTATTAGATAGGTGCCTCTACGTTGATGATTTCATCGCTGGTGCTGACAACTTGCAAGATGCGTTAGAAATCTCTCGAAATGCTGTTTATATTATGAGCGAGGCAAGTATGAAACTCAGAAAATGGTCAACTAATGATAACGATTTGATGGAGCAATGGAAACAAGAAGGGTTTGATACTCAGCCTCTACACAACCCAATTGAATTAGGATTTGACTCAACAAAGGTTCTAGGAATGTCTTGGCATACGAGTGAAGATTGCTTTATCGTAGATGTAAAAGGCTTATTAGAAATGTTATCAAAAAATGAAAACACCAAGCGCTTCATCCTGCGTGCTATTGGAAAAATATTCGACCCTCTTGGCTTGCTCACTCCTTATACTATTCGCATGAAATGCCTATTTCAAGATCTGTGGTTGAGGAAAATTGCTTGGGATGAAGATCTACCAATAGATGTTAAAGAAAAGTGGCTTCAATGGTGTTCTGAGATCCCTCTCCGACCTAAAAATTCCAAGAATTGTGCTAAATTCAACGAAAGAAGAAAATTCAGATGTGGTAGAGATTCACTGTTTTTGCGATGCTAGTGAGAAAGCCTTCGGCACTGTCATATACCTCAGAATTGTAAAAGAAAATGCTATTGAAGTTAACCTTGTGACTTCAAAAAGTAGAGTTACACCTCTTAAAAAAATCACTTTACCAAGATTAGAGCTATTGGGAGCTTTACTTGCTGCCCGACTAGGTAATGCAGTCAAGAAAATAGTAGATCATAAGAAGCCATCAGATGTGTTCTTCTGGACAGACTCGAAAATCACCTTGTACTGGATTAGAGGTTCTAGTAAAAGATGGAAATCATTCATAGCGAATCGTGTCAACGAGATTCAATCTTTGACTGACTCCAATTCGTGGTTTCATTGTCCGGGAAAGTCTAATCCAGCCGACCTCCTTACCAGAGGCGTCAGTGTTGATATGCTCTTAGAAAAGGATTTGTGGTTTAAAGGTCCCCCCTTTTTGAGAGAAACTGTTCTCCCAACTAATGACTGCAACATCCAAAATTCGCCAGATGACTATTCTGATGAACTAAAGAAAACAGTTAAATGTGAAAATGATAACTCTTTAGTTACTCTAGCTATTTATGATCAAAATTATTTATTAGATTATATTATTAGTGTTAGTAATAATTATATAACTATCATTCGTATTTTATGTTATGTGCTTAGATTTATTCATAACCTTCGAAATGTTAATAGAGTGAAAGATCATCTTACTTCTAAAGAATTGAATGCTGCAGAATTATCACTGATAAAGATGGTTCAACAAAGTGAGTATCAGGAAGAAATAAAATGTCTTCAGAAAGGTAATTCGGTACCAAATAAAAGTAAACTAAATTCTTTAAATTGTTTCTTAGATGAAAGTAATATTTTAAGAGTTGGGGGTAGATTGGGTAACTCATATTTGACAACAAATGAAAAACATCCTATGGTTCTGCCAAGTAAGCATCCCCTTACTTTAATTATTGTAAGATATTTTCATTTAAAGTATTTACATGTAGGATCACAAACATTGTTGTACCATATTCGTCGTAAATTTTGGATAACTAATGGTAGAAACATCTGTCGCAAAATAACATATGAATGTGTCACTTGTTTTAAAAACAAGCCTGTATTAGCGAGTCAAGTTATGGGTGACTTGCCCAAAGAGCGTGTTACACCTTCATTTCCATTTTCCATTATTGGAACTGATTATTGTGGCCCTTTTTACATTAAATTCAAAAATCAAAGGAAAGGTACATATAATAAAGTGTATGTATGTATATTCGTTTGTCTCTGCACCAAAGCTATTCATCTAGATTTCGTTTCAGATCTCACTTCTGCAGCCTTCATTGCTTGTTTTAAGCGCTTTGTTAGCAGAAGGGGAAAGTGTTCAAAAATATTTTCTGACAATGCAAAAAACTTTGTAGGGGCAAACTTAGAATTGAAAAGGCTTCACAATTTGGTTAGACACCCAGATGAAGCATTAGCTGATTATTTTGCAAGGGAAAATATCGAATGGAATTTTATTCCTCCGAAAGCGCCGAACTTCGGTGGTCTTTGGGAGGCAGGGGTTAAATCATTCAAATTCCATCTAAAACGTGTAATTGGTAACGCGCACCTCACTTTAGAGGAATTTCTGACAGTAATTCTAGAAATTGAAAGTGTTTTGAACTCAAGACCTCTGTCCCCATTGTCATCAGATTTCGACGATTTCGAGACTCTGTCACCGGGTCATTTTCTTATAGGTAGGCCCTTAACGTCTATTATTGAACCCCAGCCCACTGAAATTTCGGAAAACAAACTTAGCAACTGGCAAAAAATAACAAAATATAGCCAGCAAATATGGAAATTATGGAAGCGGGACTATCTGAACACCTTGCAGCAACGTAATAAATGGCAAATAAATAAAAACAATATAAATGTTGGTTCTCTCGTATTGATCAAAGATGAAAATATGCTCAGCACAAAATGGGCAACAGGTAGGATTTCCGAGATATTTCTCGGTAAGGACAAAAAAGTTCGAGTAGTGAACATTCGTCTGCCTAACGGTACAATAATAAAGAGAGATGTGAGAAGTATTTGTCCCCTTCCAATTAATGGAAACTAATTTCTTTAATGTATATATTTGGTATATTTTGAATATATTTTGTTGTTTAATTTCTATAGTATGTTTTATTGTATTCAAATGTAAAGTAATTTAGCCATTTTTCCTTTGTTATTAATTATATCTTTGCATTGTTATATGTAGTATTATGTAATTTTATATTATATATTAGAGTAGTTTTGAAACCTGCAGGTCTCAACGGTCGGGAGTATGTTACTGATCGTAATTAAAATCTCCCGTACGAGGGCGCTGTGTCAGCGCCGTAATTTTATTTATTATTCCAATCGTCTGCGTGTTGACGATAGATTGTATATTAGTTACTAGTGAGTGGAAACACTGAAATTTTGTTGTTGTTGTTATTGAGATAATGGAATGTTTGATTTGGAAACGGCCAGAGAGACTGTTTCACTCTTAACAATTATTGTTTTAAAATAAACAAATATACAGTTCACTGCGAAGAGTTCCTTAAAAATGGTGTCATTGAGTAACTTATTATTTTATTCTTAACACTGTTCACAGTTCATCATATTCTAGGAAAAAGCTCTTTGAAGATAGTTAAAAAACTACAGGGTGATTATAATTAAAGTCCGACTTTCAAAATGCTGTAAAAAAAGAACCACTGGTCAGAATGACTTCAAATTTGAAATGAATATACTGGAAGAAGGGGGAAACGGTATGGCATAAGAAAAAAAAAGTTCCAAAGTGTCTCAATAGATGGCGCTGTAAGCAGCATAACGAAAGTGGATTCGGCGTCAACTGACATTTTTAATCGAAATACGACGGTTTTGTCATGAGTTGCTCAGTAAACCAACCTTACTGTTCAATGTGCATGAGTGTTTCGGTTGTTTTACGGAAAAAATGACTTCCAAATCAGTCAACAGTTGTGGTACTGTTAGTGGAAAGTCCATCCACCACGGCAAGGTCGTACCACATTGGATGGGAAAAATCCTTTTTTAATTGTCCTTTGGCCAAAAACCGCATAAAAAGCACATAATGATTCGGTTTTTAAATGTCCTTGTGCCAAAAAACGCATAAAAATCACTTAATGATTCGGTTTTTAACTGTCCTTGGGACAAAAACCGCATAAAGAGCGATTAATGATTCTGTTTTTAATTATTGCTAGACATGCGATGAGACAACCGATAACGATTATCGGTTTCAACTTGTGGCGGACAATGGTGGACAGCATATGGAACCTGTCTGCCGCATATCTAGCAATGATTAAAAACAGAATCATTATTCGCTTTTTATGCGGTTTTTGGCCCAAGGACAATTAAAAACTGATTTTTCCCATCCAATGTGGTACGACCTTGCTGTGATGAATGGACTTTCCACTAACAGTACCACAACTGTTGATTGATTTGGAAGCCATTTTTTCCGTGAAACAACCGAAACATTGAACAGTACGGTTGGTTTACTGTGCAACTCATGACAAAACCGTCGTATTTCCATTAAAAATGTCAGTTGACGCCGAATCCACTTTCGTTATGGCGCTTACAGCGCCATCTATTGAGACACTTTGGAACTTTTTTTTTCCTTATGCCATACCGTTTCCCCCTTCTCCCAGTATATTCATTTCAAATTTGAAGTCATTCTGACCAGTGGTTCTTTATTTACAGCATTTTGAATGTCAGACTTTAATTATAATCACCCTGTATAATATGACATTTCCTAAAAAAAAAAAAAAAAAAAAAAAAAAAAAAAAAAAAAAAAAAACACATAAATCAAATGGAAATTCGGTGTTACTCTAGCCTTTTCCTTCGTTTTCTCTTGCATCCTGTCAAATATTTTTTATGAATCGAGATTCAGCTCTTTTCGTTCCTCATGTTTACAGTGAATGAATTATGTATAGAAGATTTGGCAAAGAAAATTCTGAATCTCGACATTGCATGTGCTGTCATCACTATAGCAACGTTTAGAATATTCGACACTCGGTCATAAATTTCCGAGTATTTTTGAGTCATTGATATATAGCTACAGAAAAAAGGCATCAAATAGCAGTAAGGAATGTCTTGCACATTAAACATTCTAAAGTTTTGTTTCAGTTTACAGTTTTCTAAATTTATTTGACTATTATATTCTGTTTTGTTATGCATATTGCCATTGACGCATTATGGCCATAATGCTGTTGATTTTTTTTTTTTTTTTTTTTTTTTTTTTTTTTTATGAATAATCTTTTTAAGTTGTGTAGAAGAATAACAAAGTCTGCTATATCATCGGTGTCGGGCTCTTCGGAACAGTTATATTATGAGGAAATAATATTATGAAATTACATGATAAGTAAAATTACTTGTGTGCGTTTTATACACTTAT
Organism: Maratus speciosus; assembly: GCA_963932465.1. Classification (NCBI taxonomy): domain Eukaryota; kingdom Metazoa; phylum Arthropoda; class Arachnida; order Araneae; family Salticidae; genus Maratus; species Maratus speciosus. Next base: position 339,541,471 of record OZ010791.1, read on the forward strand.
ATTCGCATTTTCTCTGTATGTTTTGCTTTTATCTATTATTTAAAGCTGTTCTTTTTCATTTAAAGAGACCGTATATTTGAGCAGAAATCGAACCAAAAATCGAAAATTATTTTTGTACGTATTATTATTCTCCACTTTGTTCTGAGCGATTTGCGAAAAACCGCATGCAGATGCGATTATTGTTTGCAAAGTTACAAGCGTTTTAATCACTTAATTTTTCGTCCCTTTAATATGCCCTTACGTGCCGAGAAAAACTTACGAGATTCACTCCCCAGTGCCGCAGATAGAACTTAGTGGCATTACAAAATGGGGCGTGCCTTAAGAGCGTGCGAACTCTGTAAATAATCATTGAGAGATAGAAGATGTTCCATTCAATTTTTAATTTTTGTGGATTCACTAATAACTGAAAGCTGTGCCCTTAAGCTACCGATAGGAAACTATTGTATATATCTCGAACAAAAGAAAAGTGAACGGCAAACCAAACAATATTTTCTCTAAAATAATAGTGGTGTACAAAAAGGGCGGAGCCTTATCAAATATGGAAAAAAATTCGCTTGTATTTTCACGTCACTAGCTCAGTGCGATAGCCTTTATGAAGGTAGTTCCTTCTAGTCCTTCTCTGAAATAGGTCAGTCTTTCAAAAACACCTTCAAAGTCTTTTTTCTTTTTTAATGCCAAAGCCGTGGGCGTGGTTTTACTGGTACAGCGCAGTATAAAGGACAATATTTTGGGCTGACGTATATATACGTCAGTGGCACTTAACGCATCGACTATGCACGACGGATATATACGTCTGTGGCATTTAAGGGGTTAAATCCGTTTTTCTCAAAACTGATTTTTCAATATTTTTAGATTTTTGAATTGCTCCATGCGTCTAAATTTTTGATTAAAATTCATGAAATTGATAAGGAAGAATCCTAATATTGCTTACAAAGAAACTGTGTATGCATTTTAAAATTCGCCTTCATTAAGATATTCAAAATGGGTTTTTAATTTATTAAAAGGCAAAATTTTGATGAAAACCTATATCGAATTCAGAAAAATATCTATAGAAAATTAGCTAATCAAGGGATTAAATAATCGATACACAGATTTGTTCGTAATAAAGTTTTAAGTGATTAAAATGCAAAATCGAGGAAGTATCTAAAAAATGATGACACATGTAGCATTTTAAAATTTTAATTAAAAAAAAATCCAAAAATTATAATGAGATTGTAAATTTCTTTTAAGGTGTTCTGCATAGTTATAGTGAAATGCATATTTCCACAAAATTTCATATCACTGTGATGAAAACTTTAAATAATATTCTTTTAACGTTTACCGTCCCCTTAAAAAAAAAACGTAGAATCATTAAATTCATAATGTAACCTCCTTTACCGAAAATCAATTTCTAAATGTATTTTTCAGTCATTGTTTTCTGCTGTTAATATTCTTGTCTAAATATCAAATAACCAATAAATTGAAAATTTATCAAAGATGCTATCAGAATCCCTTTTAAAATAAGTGATGATAATAATATTAACTTTTATTAGTTTCATGTTACTTGCAAGAAACTTTAAAATATTTTAACTTTTTAGTTGACTGCATCATAACAGACTATTTCAATCTATCATACCAATTTGTTGAGTTCTTTGAACTTATATATATATCACTTTTACATAAGAGTATTCTTTTTAGTAAACAAATAAAATAAACTTAGTCTAGTACAATAGATTTTCAGAAATCTTAGAAAATTTAATATCTTAAAGCGCAATTTTATGCCTATTTTATAGTTTTATGTAAATTCAGATTTATAAGAATTAATAGATTTTCTTAAAACACCATCAAAACTTTTAAATGTGCCAGGCCTTTCAAAAGATCTGAGTCTTTCTTCGTGAGGCGTAAAGAAGACGTTCTTCTACTATAAAAGCAGCAGCAAGACTAAAATGAGAGATAAGGGAAGGAAAACAAGCTGAAGAAACAGCCAATAGGAAATTAGAAATCAACAGCCAATAGGAAAGCAGAAGACAACAGCCAATCACAGAAGAGTATAATCAAAACAAAAGAACACATAGTAGAAGGGGAATAAGGAAGCAAATTGAATAAAAAAGTACATGAAAATAAAATTAAAAATAAATAATAATAAAATGAAAACACGCACATATATTAAAATATGGGAACACATAAAATTAAAAAAATAAATAAATGAATATGTTCCATATTTTAATATATGTGTGAGTTTTATTATTATTTATTTTTAATTTTATTTTCATGTACTTTCCCCCGCCCCAATTTGCTTCCTTATTCCCCTTCTACTCTGTATTCTTTTGTTTTTATTATACTCTTCTGTGATTGGCTGTCGTCTTCTGCTTTCCTATTGGCTGTTGATTTCTGATTTCCTATTGGCTGTTTCTTCAGCTTCTTTTCTTTCCCTTATCGGGGGCGCTGATTAATGTCCCCATGATATATGCCCCCATACGTCATTTTGACGTCACAAGAAATGGGGATATAAATACAGTGCTGGATCATTTCACTTTTCACGAAATCCTGATTAATGTCCCCATGATATATGCCCCCATATCTGAAAGGGACACAAATCCAGTGCTAGAGAAATTTCCTTTCGTTGAGACCCTGATTAACGTCCCCATGATTTAAGTCCCCATACGTCATTATTTTGACGTCACAAAAATGGGGGCACAAATCCAGTGCTCGAGCATTTCACTGTTGACGAAATCCTGATTAACATCCCCATGATATATGCCCCCATATCAGAAGGGGACACAAATCCAGTAATGGAGAATTTTCCTTTCATTGAGAGCCTGATTAATGTCCCCATGATTTATGCCCCCATACGTCATTTTGAAGTCTTAAAAAATGGGGGCACAAATCCAGTGCTGGAGTGTTTTACTTTCGACGAAATTCTGATTAACATCCCCATGATATGTATCCCCATACGTCATTTTGATGACGTCACAGTAGATGGGGACTTAAATCAGGGGGCATAAATCCAGTGGTAGAGCATTTTATTTTCTCAAGAATTCCTGATTTACGACCCCATGATATATGTCCCCATACGTCATTTTTATGTCACAACAAAGGGAATTCAGATTCCATTTTGGATAGACCACTTGAAATCTGCACTACCGGACTTTTCAGGTCCTGGCCTGGCCCGGTGCAAAGATTTAAAGTTCGACCGGGGAAATTTTTGTGTTAAAAGAATTTAACCTTGTGTAATTACGTATCCAGCGTTTTCTGGCGTTTCTATTATGTGTGATTTAATTTTGTTGAGCTGATCATAATTATCAGCCCATATGTTATAATAAGTAAGGTAACTGGGTGAATTAGTAATTCCAGCTTCTCCAGGATGGCATAATTGGTAGAGCACTGGCTGCTTCAGCCAGTTTATTCCTGGTTCTAATCATAGCCTGGGCATTTTTCGCCCTGTTCAAAAAATTAAATCTCATATGATTTATTTACCAATTATAATAATTGTGTTAAAAAAGTCAATCTTGTGTAATTACGTGTCCACCGTTTTCTGCGTTTCCATTACCTGCGATTTTATTCTGTTGAGCTGATTCATAAATATCACACCAGATTTATAACCAATAAAGTTAACTGGCTGAATTATCCTGCTGAGAAAGAAAAGTTTGCGTAAAAGAAAATAAGTGCTCTTCCTATTTTATTTAAGCCTGTTCTCAAATCCAAAAGGGCAAATTTATGACATAAGTTTTAATTTATTTTAGTTCGGAAATGCATAAAACTAGCAGGTGTTGTTGTTTAGAAATAATGTAATCGAACTGCGTTTTCCGTTTTTTTCTCCTGGAAACGCAATAGATCTTTCTGAAAATAGTGTCAAAGTGGGCGTTTGAACCTAATTTCCGTTTGAAAGAAAAATAACCACCCAAGGGAGGGTGAAAAAGTCTTTGTTACGTGATTAAAATTGCTTATAACTCAATAGGTAATTTATTTATCAAAAAATGGAAAACACAGTTCGATTTCAAATCGCTTCCATAGTCAGGCCTTCCAATTTTATATATTTCCGTTAAAAAATGAATTTATAAATGTGTTTAAACGTTTTTCTCTTGTTAAGCAGAACAGTTGAGAACAGCCTTAACGTAATCGTTGGAATTATACCTTAAGGTGGTTCTCAAACGCGAAATTTTGACCCATTTTCTGACAAACTTTTAACTGCAAAGGCATAAAATTGACAAGCCTAACTATTGAAGGGATTTGGAATAGAATAACGTTTTCCATTTTTGAAAAATAAATTATTTGTCGACATACAAGATATTCTTCTCATGGCTTCGGGTTTTTTCTTCTTTTCCGTGATGTCGCTTCCGAAATTCTATTCAAAATGCTACCTTTAACAGTATATTCTCATAGATATATTGCCTTTATCAAAAAATCGATAACGCCATTCGATTACATAGTTTCTGAATGACAACACCGGTCAATCTTATGCGTTTCCGAAAAGAAATGAATTCAGAAATGTGTCAGAAAGTAGCTCTTTTGGATTTTAGAAAAGTCTTAATAAATGACAGAGAAATAATTTCACAAATCTACTTTTTAGTATACAGCTTCAAAAGTTATGAGTTTCTAAACCTCCTTTTTTTTTCTTTTATTCTAAACTACATTAATTTTTTAATGAATCCATTTTTGAATGTTGAAACGTCTATAAGAATCTAAGTAATGTTGCTATTGTGTATTTTCTGTCTTGCAAACACATCGTAATTTTCAAATATATACTGTAAATTTATCCCATAAATATGTATGCAGTTTTCTTTAAAGGAATCTTAATTGTATGTTAAGAAAAATCTGAATTTTTTGTAGAAATTTTTACTGATGTCTGTTTGGAAATTCCGGCCCGTGCAGACCTCAACCAGGGTCCCTCTCCAATCGAGGTCTTGTTAGGGGCTCCGAGTCTCTCTATAGAATTTGAAATGACCTTTCCTTTGCGTATTTTTGGTCTAGATTTATTCTTAAATGTTTAACCCCTTGAGGGGCGGTGGGATATAATATATCCCACTTAATTTTAATTTCGAAATGCCACATTGACACCAGAATTTTGAAATAAAATTTTGCATTTATACTGTATTTGAAGAAAAGCTTTTACTTATTTTCAAATAAAATTGTTTCTAACTCCTGCCGTGAACCTGTCATTTCAAAATTTTAAGAAGAAAAGTACTTTGCTCCTGAAAGGGTTAATCGTGAGAAGGAAGTGGGTATTAACTTTATTTATTGCAAAGTTTATAATAACTGTCGGGGAATGTATAGATATAGTGAAACTAACCGTGAACGAAAACTATAAATATTTAAAATATTGTAAAGGATATATCTTCCAAAATAAAAAATAGTTATGCATATTAAATGTGAAAGTAGTAGTATTTTTCATACATTTTAGTATCTATATTATATTATCCTTCTATGATATATACGATTTAAAAATATAAAGTTTATTAGTTCAGCAGACTGTGCGAACAGAAAAGTGCACCTGGGCCAAAGTTTAAATTTGTCGACCCCAATCTTCGACTTCTCTCTGTGACAGATGGCACAAAACTGGCGAAGTGCACAAACAGAAATAAATTCTGTTGAATACATATTTCGCGCTTATTTTGGAACTTTAAAATTTTTAATTCAAAAATTTCAAATAAGAATAAAAAAATAAATAAATTTGCAGTTATATTATGGAAAAGCGGATCTGGGAAATGGTTGTGGAAAAAATGCATCTAACAATACTGTATAACAGTTGGCAAGAAAATTGTACTTAGACAGTAATTTGTTTTTGGATGTGGGGTAATGGACGATGCAATAACTTTGAAATGTAAAAAGTATGTACTTTCATTGGGGAAAAATTCCCTATATCTATCTTCATATATAACAAGTAAGAAAAATCATGCATACAGCATAGATTATGAAACACTTTCCAACACTCCCTGAAAGCTTTAACGAAACTTCGTTACTTAGGAAAATAAGGTAAATAAGATAACTAAATAAACATTTAAAAATCTGATTTCAGTAGTTATCGCCCATAGCCAAATATGCATTCCAATTCTTTTGAACAATATTCGATCTGTATGTTGATATATATACTAATGGGAAAATTTAGTTTAGCAAGCAAATGCATAACAGGTTGAAATTCATCTTTCAGCAATTTATACTAATAGATGGAAACATATTTGAATACTTTTGTACAGGCCTGTAGTTTACCAAGTACCTTTATTACATGCCACTATTTAGCTAAAATTTAATTCAAACTAAAACACGCTTAAAACTACTGAAATTACATTTCCAGAAATTATCACCCATAGACGGCGATGTATCCAACTCTTTGCGTGGCCCTGTATATTATTTTATCTATATTCTACAAATATTTCTTAGTACACTAAATTCAGTTCAGCGTAAAAATGCATAACTCCTTTAAAACCCACCATTAAGCAATTTATGCTCATACTCAGTAACCTTTACGAATTCATTTCTGTAGCTCTGTATATGAATTATACATTTATACGCACTTTATAGTATGCATAAATATAGTGAACAAGTAGGTAAGTGTGATCACAGATCGCACAGAGTGTTTCGTTTAATATTCCTTTCAAAACACTTTATCCTTTTAAAAAATCTCTTAGTTCCACATTTCGCAACCAGGAGCGCACTCTATTCTAAACTAACCTCTATCCGAACGAAACTCCGTTTTATATACTATCCGTAGATATATTAGTCGAGGGGATTGGGCCGATAGCACCCGAGATAAGTAGCCGCCCCTGGCGGTAAAAAGTGGAACTAAAATATGTAAGGCTATGGTGCATAATATGAAAGAATTGTCAAAGGGGTGTCGGCAAAAGTTGGAAAACTTTTCACCGGGTGAAAAGGGCGGAGGTCAGAAAAATTGCTTAAAATACACAAGTTAGAGCCCGGTAGAGTAAATAATATAAGACTTTTTGAAAATTTTATGATTTGCCGTGTGGTCTGAGGTATTCAGCTATACGTATGCAAAAATTCATGTCTCCAACTTAATTAGGGGCTCTCTTAGAAAGAATTGCTTAAAATACATATGTGGTAGCTCAAAGGGTTAAACAACGTAAGATTTTTTCAAGATTTTAAGATTTGTCGCCCGGCCCCAGGTATTCTGCTATAAGTATGCAAAATTTCAAATCTCCAATTTAATAAGGGGCTCAGTTAGAAAGAAATGCTTAAAATACGCATGTGGGAGCCCAAAGGGTTAAATGCACGATTTTTTCAAAATTTTATGATTTGTCGTATGATATGTGGTGTTTATAAGTATGCAAAATTTCACGCCTTCAACCAAAATAGGGGCTCACTTAGAAAGAATTGTTTAATATACATATGTGGGAGCTCAAAGGGTTAAATGTACGGCTTTTTCAAAATTTTATGGTTTGTCATTTGATGCGAGGTGTTCAGCTATAAGTATGCAAAATTTCACGCCTCCAACCTAAATAGGGGCTCACTTAGAAAGAATTGTTTAAAATACACATGTGGGAGCCCAAAGGGTTAAATGCACCACTTTTTCAAAATTTTATGATTTATCGTTTGATATGTGGTGTTCCGCTATAAGTATGTAAAATTTAACGCCTCCAACCTAATTAGGGGCTCACTTAGAAAGAATTGTTTAAAATACACATGTGGGAGCCCAAAGGGTTTAATGTACGACTTTTTCAAAATTTTACGATTTTTCGTATGATGTGGGGTGTTCAACTATAAGTATGCAAAATTTCAAGTCTCCAACATGTATAGTTTCTGAGAACGGGCTCTGTGACAGATGGACAGAGGAGCGAGACGAATAGGGTTTCGACAGATGAACGAAACCCTAAAAAAACGCATATCATAATTAAAAATGCATTTCGAGCAATCATTACTAATATACAGTAATTCGGATACAATATAGTATCTGAAATCTTTTCAAATAAACCGCAAACAATTTCCCCTATACCATTATGAACGGAAATCTTTTGTGTGGCCCTGTAAATGAACAATAACTATTCTTTGCATCGTATATTCAACAGAATACATATTTTAGTGGGCTTCTTAAATGAATATCAATTTTACTATGTTTGAAAGAGAGTAACACCATTAAAAATCATTTGAAGCGATTTTTTCCCATTGGCCGTAATGTAACGGAAAACTTTTTACTGTCCCTGTAAATGAACTAAACATGCTACAAACTTCATTTGTAATAGGGAACGTGCTATGGTAGAGGTCACTAACATCCAAAAATTTAAGAGCGATCCGAGCATATTTACGAGAGCTAGAGCGTGGACAGACGGCTAGACAAACCGAAGTCATAAACACTTTTCAACTATGTTGGAAAGTGTTAATTATTTATAGTATACATTAAAAAAGAAGAAAAATGAGATTGGTAGTATACATTTGACGACCCCCTCGATTTCCGCGCACGGGGCAATCGCCTACTTCGCCCTCCCCCCTTGCAAACTATTCTGTAGCTAAGTATTAGAGTATACGTTGGGCCGTAGTTAATACGTTACATATACGTTCGTAAAAGTATTTTTGTTTTAAATAAGATATGAGAAATTTTGATGAAAACGCTTAGAGATGCATTTGTATATTTAAAATATCTCTTCGAGAAATTAATAATTTTAACTTCTATTTTTTTCTGTTTTCATTTTTTACAGGATGTTTTTTTTCTTCGTTATAAAAATATTTCTAAAATATATACTTAATTTTATAGGAAATTTTACTCACAGCTTATCAAATTTTAACGTACAAAATATGAAATTAAGCAGATATTTTAGAAATATTTTAAGAACTAAGAAAAAAAAAGACACAAAATAGCAAGTTAAAATTATTATTTTTCTCAGGAAATATTTTAAATATACGAATGCACCCATAGGTTTAACATTAGTGAGGGAAATTCGGACGCTGAGTATGACTAAAAGCTTTAAAACTCTGTTCGTCTCATGCTTTTGTTTCATGTCAAGCAGGGACCTCGCTTACTTTTAATGAACGTTAGCAATTTGGCTAATCAAAAATAAAAAACTGTAGCCAAATGAAAAAAATGTTAGCAAAATAGATTCGTCGTGAAAAACTGAAAAATCGATCTTTGACCCCTTAATCTAACTTTCTTTCAATATACTCTAAAATAAACTACTTTTTTTTAAACATCTTATACATCAGTTATTCATCTAAATTCAATGATGAGCAACATAAACTATTTAAAAAAAAGTTCTTTTTAATGTCTTGCACAAGCAAGGAAAAATTCCCAAACCCGATTTAACTCATTAAAATATTATGAAACAAAACTTTACGACCGAAGTTTACTCAGGATTTTAAGATATTACATATAATGAATCCTGAAAAATCTTAAATATAAACAATAAAATATATATTGCATTTAAAAGATATATTTTTTCCAGAATTCTATGGCTTTTCATTGAAAACCATACTTCAAAGGCAGATTGAAAACCGTACTAATGATTCGATGCCATTGAACATGATAATCGGCAACAATCGTTCAGTAACGCTAATAATCTGTCGCCTGTACTGACACACACTCACAAAAAAAATGAGTAATCATTAAACATTCGCAATCAGGCGAATGTAATCGTTCCTTTACTCGCCAAATGAAGCATTTTGTCGCGATTTGGCGCAATTGTGAGTGGCAGCGAGAACCCTGGTGATAAGATATTAAAAATTCTTTAAACGACGCTTGTTGCGAAGGGGTTAATAGTCTAAAATGCTTGTTATGATGTTCTAACTGAGGATAACACTGTATTATTATTTATGAAATATAATAGACACACATTAAGTAAAAGTACTTACAAATTTTTTATATTAAAATATCTATGTTAATAAAAAAGAAGGGTTTCTTGTCCGTGTTTCTTCTGCGTGTTTTTTTGTTTGCTGACGATGGTTAGGGAAATCTATCGCACGTAGAGGTCTACAAATTTGGATAAGGATACACATAGACAGATTCAAATGAACCTGAGGCTGAGATTTTTCATTTTGTTATAATTAGCTTAATTAGTCTTTCCTTGGACAAATTAGTGGAAAAAAAATGTCCTTTGCACAAGCCTCTTGTTATGCGCGTGATTTTATCAGAGATTTATTCAATCCAAGCAACAAAACGAAAAAGGATTTGCACATAATTGTGAAAATTAAAGATTTTAATGAAAAATTCTTTCTTGTGGCTAAAATTATGCAGTTTTAAGTATAATTATGAAAGTAATTTTCAGAGAATCTGCGATTGTTTTTGTTGGTTAGGGATGCAGGGGCAAGGCAAGCAGGTGGCTTGAATCTGGGAAAAGTACTTTGAACGATGTATCATTTCATCACAGGAAATCAATGTGTCTTTATTTCTCATTCTGAAAAGAAGTTTTAAGTCTATTGCATAAAACTTTGGACTCTGAATTAAACAGAAAAAAACTGCAGCAAAATAACTGTTTTCTCAAACTTTACTTTTTATATACAACGGCGAGGGGGGGGGGGGGACCTTTTCCACCTATTTTTAAGGAAGGGAGATCGAATCCTTAACCCATCTTATGCTACTTGGACATATCGGGCATTTCTCCGCGCTCTCACAATAAAAATATCCTTTCCACTATATTCAGTTTTTGTGCATGAAATTTATACCTCAGCATCAATATAATTTTTGATAGAAAGTGAAGAATAGAGCTGTGTAGGGACCCGTGTTATCATGATTATGGGCCCAAGTCGTTTTTTCACGATCATAAATCTAGATCAGAAAAAAACCTGTCCTCAAGTGAGTTTAGGGAAAATTGGGAAGCAACTTTAATACCACGCTTCAATTTTTGTGCAAGCAGCAAACATGAGCATGACGATTTTATTTTCCATCAGGTTCAGTAGGTATAGGAATAGGATCAAGAGATTTTGGGGGAAGGCAGCTGATTTTGAATATCATTTTTTAATATTGTGTATATGGTGGATCTCATGTATAATGAAGTTATACGTAAGTTTGATATTTTAAAGGATAATAAAAATATACTAAAGTATTTCTGTTTTCCGAGTTTTTCTTTCCTCTCATAATATAGGTTAAGTTTAACTTCGCCCACCAGGAATACAAGCAGAAATTGGAGGCCCCGAACAGAGGTCAGGTGGGCCCTCTGTATCTCCTGTATGTACTATATGCATATACTTAAACGGTTCCTCACGGGGCCTTTTTCAGCTTAGGACACCGATACAACTCTCCGCCCTATCGCCCTCTGATCATGGCCCTGTTACTCGCATAATAATATTTTAGCCAAAATGATCTTTTGGTTTTTCATATAAGACGTCATAAGTGAGTAACACAGAGGGCCCCAAGAATGTCTATACTTTGGGCCTCTAATTTTTTAAATCAAGTCTTGATGACTACATCATGCTGACTTTAATATGGTAATGAAAATAATTATTTTGTGTACAATCGAAATCTTTATTTTTACTTATTTCTTAGGTAATTTTCTTTATATGTTCTTTATATTTTCTTTATATCTTACTCGTAACTTTTGTAAAATCAAAAATTTCAGTTTTTTTGTTCTTGTTTTCTTTTCTGTTATGCTTGTATCTATACTTTGCAGCAGATATAGTTAATAAGAACGTAAGGATAATAATAATAATAAATAAAAAACAGAAACAAAAGTTTGTATAGAATAAGCATAAATATAACAAGTATTATGTACTAGCAATTTAGAAAAAAAAAATCCCAATTAGACATTCACTGAAAGCTTATTACCTGATAATACCTGAATACCCGCGGAGGAAGAGAGGTAAGAGGAAACAATACTTTTGCGACATTGCCTCAAGGCGTAGGCATAGCTCCCTAATGATCTGGTCATTTTTCAGGAAGGCAGGAAGTTGCGAGCTATTTGTACTATGGTAACGTGAGTGGTCAACTATTTTACAGCTTTTAGTTCTCTCAGTGGGGAGGGTTTCCTGTGATTTTTGTCGGAAATCTTCTAAACTACGCTTCTAAGAAATGTATTTCAGATTGCAAACGAAAAAAGTATGAGCAAGATAAGATTTGGAATAGTATAAAATTCCTGTACTTTTTCCATCTGAAACCGAGCCCCTTTGGTCCCGGGCTCCTGGGAACTTGCCGTCTGTGTCGCCCCCCCCCCCACCCCTTCTCACCGGCCCTGAATAAAATTATAATTATTATTTAGTAATTAGGTACAGAAATTATAAAAACTGCAAATTAGTAGTTTCATTAGTTAATAGCATACAATAACATTATATACATTAATATTTTGCAATAATTATGTAAAACCATATTAAATACCAGTGATATTTTTATATATTAAAATTATTAATAACTGAATTTAATATTTAATTGCTAACACTACTTAAAATTAATAATTATTAAACAGTTAACTCTCTAATTAGGAACGTAATATACATTTTTATGCTTTAATTACTAAAATGATAATTAATAATTTAGTATTCATTCTAGAAAGAAAACGAAGCAGGATGCTAGTTCAAAAAACAGCACTATTCCATGAGGAAATATATTAGTAGTAATGTGTTTAGTAACGATATCAGAAAAAAAAATGTGTATAATTTTTTAGTATGATAAATAATCTGTCATTAATTTTTAATAATTTTATTAATTACAAATTGAAAAATACAATTAAATAACAACATGCTTTAATAATATCCTGTTTTTTTTTTTTTTTTTTTTTTTTTTTTTTTTTTTTTTCTAAAGAAATAAAGTCCTATTATTTTTGCAATGTCTTGGGCACACGGATTTAGAAATACTGTGGAATGGGAAAGTTTTTCTTACAAGAAATCTCTGGCTACAACTACAGGTGAATTTCACTATTTCTTAAAAAGGCAGGGTGCATTTTCCCAATTTCAAAAGGGGCAGGGCACATTTTGCTAATTTCAAAAGGGGCCCTTAAAAAGTGTCCTAGAGGAAAAAGTAAGTAAATTAGAAAATTAATAAAACTTGCAAATAAGTAATTTCATTAGTAGCACAAATAATAAAATTATATATAATAATTATATATAAATAATAAAATAACAAATAATATTGTTTGCAACTCGTTTTACATTTGTACTTGAAAAAATTACTGTTAATCATCTAAATATAAACTTACACAATTGTATGTGTATGCTAACCAAACAATTTATGAAAATGAGTTAAATCTATTCTTACACTCATACAGAGTAAATATAAGAATATCCGAAATCCACAAAATATTAAATAATAGCAATATCACATCCCAGCGGGAAATATTAGCTTTCAATGGTTCATTTTTAAGAAAAAAAGTTTTGCTACCTTTTCAATACCTTTTTTTTTTTTTTTTTTTTTTTTTTTGCCGTATGTGAGTTACAAAGTAAAAAAGAAAAAAAAAGTCAACCTATACTGAAGAAGCTCTTGTTGTGCTTAACTTTTGTATACTAATTAGTTCTTTTTCTCTTATACATCCTTTTACATTAACTGTTGAGCAGATGTCATTCTTTCATTCTTCTTTTGCTCCAATATTTGCTGTAAATTTATTATTGCATATGTAGAATAAGAAAAAAAAAAGTTTCTAGCTATTTTATTCTTTTACTTGCAGAAATTTATTATACTGCTATGCTTATTTTATATAAACGAATGAATTATTTGATTACTTAAAGAAAATTGTGACATTGCAAATTATATATTTAAATATTTTAAATCAAATGTTTTTTTTTTTTTATGTCATATAAAACTATCCTTTTTAGAAACTTATTGTACTTATTTTTTTATAATACTCAGAAATTAAGCTTAGAAGCAAATATTTAAAGCCTTTTTTTTTTTTTTTTTTTTTTTTTTTTTTTTTTTTTCTTTGTTTATTACTAAGTCCTGTAGAAACTTTCCAAATTATATTCATCTCAGATTTTAATTCCTTTTTATGTCATTTTAGACATTTAGAAAATTTATTATTTTAATCAATGATTTAAAAAAAAATCAGTTGATTAAAATCATAATTTAATCGCTAATTTAAATCAACTGATAAAAATCGCTGACATCCTAGAAAAGTATTTAGGAATTCATTCCCATACTCTCATAGAAGCGTATTGAGGTTTATACGTATTGAGGTTTACCATGGCATGTTCGGTGTTGGAAATGAAGTGTGTGTCATTTATATTTCGTTTACAGAGACGCTCAATATAATTCCACTACATTACGGTCTATGGGAAATGATTGTTTTAGTGCATTTTAGTGATGTTATAATATTTTTAACATACTGAAATTGATATATAACAAGGAAGTACATTACAAAATGTCTACTATAAAATGTGGTGTGCATAGTATTTGTAATTCATTTACAGGTACACACAAGAATGGAATATCTTTCATTTTTGGAATCTCACAAAATAATTAGGTTACAGTACTGTCTATGAGGGATAATTGCTGAAAATGAGTTTTCAATTGCAGTATGTTTTCTTATATTTAGCACTTTTTTTTAAATATTACTTTTTCTGTATAAATTATACAGATCATGTACAGGGCTGCAGAAAAGAACTCCATTACCTTATGGTCTATAGGTAAAATTCGTTTGCAGTGTATTTTAATTACGCTATACTATTTCAAACGTAATGAAACTGACATACATGACAGATGCGCACTACACATTGCTTACTGTAAAATATGGTGTGGTGTGCATAGCATTTACATTCTTTTTTTTTTCTTTTTTTTCTTTTCTTTTTTTTATACGGAGACGAACAAATGTATTCGGTTACAGTAGTGTCTATGAGCAATAACTGCTGATATTGCGTTTTCAATTGTGGCATGCTTTTTAAAATTTATCCATTTTTTTCCATGTCATTTGGTGTGTCTACATTTTATAAACATTACGCAAGGCTGCACAAAATAATTCAAGTACATTTTCGGATTTTGGTGGAAACTGATTAAATGGATTTTTCAACTGTGAAAAACCCTTTGAAAAATCGTTTCCAAGCTGAAATAAATGTTTCCATACTGTGTAATATATATATATATATATATATATATATATATATATGTATGTATATACAGTGTTTAATTTTCGCCGGAGCTTACCGAAGAACAACTCTGGTACTTCTTAGCTTTTAGTGATTATTTAAATGTTGGTAGGAATTCACCTCAGCTCATAGATAATGCGCTTTGGAGCCCTGCGAAACAGCGTTTCAAAATGCGGAAGCCTAAATTACATTTTCCTCTTCCTCCGATTTACAATCCTTTGAGTCTTTCTTCCAAAGGCCTTACATATTTGATGTAGCGTGTCGCACACATAGGAGCATGCTTCTATCTAGTGCTCGCAAATCTACACTCAATGGTTTTCTGTCTCAGTTGTTTTCAAATGGCGACGAGGAATGCCGGAATTATTCGCAACTGTATCCGCCGTTTTTACTTGTGGTTGTTTATTGTTTACTCACTACTTTTTGTTCATGTTTGTAAAATATTTTTAAAGATCAACTTTTTAGTTACTCACGGTGTTTAATTTGCATTGAAGCTCATAGGAACAGCTCCAGTATTTCTTAATTTTTAATCAATATTTAAATGTTAATCGGAATTTGGAACCCACCAGAGTTTGTAAATAATGCTCACAGAGGCCCTGGATGTTGTGCCAATATAAAGTAATGGGATTTTTGAAAATTTCCCACTCCCTGATTTAAATTTTTTTTCTCATTATTTATTAGATTATGTTTTATGTAAAGGAATATTAGATACAGTCAAAAAATATTTTATGTGTACGAGTGTATATATACATTTTTTTTCGAGTAAGAAATTGCTTTAAATTTTGCATACTATTTGAAATAAAAAAAATACAGGTACAAGGAGAGGGGAGGTTGTTGTAACGAAAGTTTTTATTAGTACAGAAAATTAGATATCAGGTGTTTTTTTTTTTTTTTTTTTTTTTTTTTTTTTTTTTTTTTATAAATTAAGCCCTGTAATCTGTATGTATATATATATATATATATACATACAAATAGATAGATAGCAGATAGATATGGGGCATACTCACAATCTTTTGACTTTCGGGAATAAAAATCTGGTGAAATTAAACTTACTAAAATAACATTTTAATCTGATAGACAAATGCCGTAATGATTCAGAATAAAGAAAAAATGGTCAGCAGCGATATTTTTGTTATTTAACTGAGGTTTAAGTTAAACTTGCGAGTTTAATTTTACGAGTTTGCGAGAATTTTGCGAGTTTGTATATATACATTTTTTTTTTCGAGTAAGAAATTGCTTTAAATTTTGCATACTATTTGAAATAAAAAAAATACAGGTACAAGGAGAGGGGAGGTTGTTGTAACGAAAGTTTTTATTAGTACAGAAAATTAGAGATCAGGTGTTTTTTTTTTTTTGCTGTTATAAATTAAGACCTGTAATCTGTATGTATATATATATATATATATATATATATACATACAAATAGATAGATAGCAGATAGATATGGGGCATACTCACAATCTTTTGACTTTCAGGAATAAAAATCTGGTGAAATTAAACTTACTAAAATAACATTTTAATCTGATAGACAAATGCCGTAATGATTCAGAATAAAGAAAAAATGGTCAGCAGCGATATTTTTGTTATTTAACTGAGGTTTAAATTAAACTTGCGAGTTTAATTTTCCTTACCATTTTACCACTCTAACTTTATATTTTCTTCTAAATTTTTACTTATAATGAATTTGCATAGTACCCACAAAACATTCAAATAAGAAATAACAAAAATGTAATATTTTTAGTACAAACTTTTCGTATAACATTGTCGGAAAGAAAAGGGGATGGTATAGGAAAAAAGGGACGGTAATGGAAAAAAAAAAAAGGATGGTAAGGATGGGACGGTAAGGAAAATTACGACTATTTTTAGACAAATCATGTTAAGAATAAGTGATAGTCACAATGTTCAGTGATTTTTAGAAACAGTTATTTACATTGGATTAAAAAAAAAATAATAATAATTTACCTCGAAAAGTGCAGAAATAAACCTTGGGGACGGTAAGACTGCCAATAAAGCCACGATGCTTGAAATTGATATTTAAATGCTGAATTAAATTCTGCAGTAAATTTCCTGTCAAAGAATCTTAGATATTCTTTCTCTAGCATACTTCTGCATCAGAAAAAGCTTAAAAGAAATTATGTGGCTGCATCTGAAGTGATTTTCTGTATAATTTTAGAAGAGGGACGGTAAGGAATCTAAAACCCAGGGACAGAGTTTAAAAAATAATAACAACCCTAAAAATGTGTGCAGTTTAATTTTTTGCTACAAATTTATATAAAACAATTGTCCCAGTTTCGGAAAAAATTACATCGAATTACTTTTAGGGTCAGGTGGGGGGAAAGTGGTGGTAATCTAAAAAAATGCACTTTTTTCACAATGAATGTACATATTTTTTCTTTTTTTTCAATTAATACATAATTGGAGTTTGTGACAAATATTTCTATTAAGATTTGTAAATCTGTCAACAAGTTTACTGTTGTTTATCTTCTTGTTTACATATATGTGCAGTTTCTTCTTAACACATGGCATTGATAAACTTTGTTCTTGATCCTTTCTCACTTGAAAAAATTTGTATATTTTGATACATTTCAGTAGAAGAACTTCTTAAAAACAGATTCATGCATCAAGGTAAGAATTATTTTATTATTTCAATTTTTTATGATTTTTTTTCTGAGGTGGGGGAAAGTGGTTTTATAGTTAGGCTTAGCTCAATGTTGTATGATGATTCAATTTTAGACTGTAGATGTGATTAATTTTTAAAAATGGGCTGTAATAAAAGTATTAATCTAAAAAAAATAGGCTTTATTTATAAATTTTAATCTTAATATGATCATACAATTAAATTAAAAGTTATTTTTTACATAGGGTCAGGTGGGGGAAAGTGGGCCCATGGGGTAAAGTGGGGGTATATTGAAAAAAGCCTATTTTCTCTTTTAAATTAAGATATTTTGTTAATTCTTTTTTAGAGACATATATTGAGATTATGGCAACTATTCTTATTTTAGTTTTAGAAACTGGAAACAAATTTAATGTTTACAAACTATCTTGTTTATGCTCATTGCATACCGTCAAAAAGTCGATCAGCTAAAATAATCGCCCAAGTGATAAAAATTAATACATTATATCACATAAAGCATTTGAATAAGTCACCATTGGGGAACTATTAGACTTTTCTTACTATTTGGTGGTGAAGATTATAGAGTTCAGCAATATATGCTACATACTAAGTGAACCTAATTTTGATAGCCATGGACATTATTTCTTTAATTAAATAATATCTGAAAAATATTTTTTTTTGTGCATTTGTACCTTTAAAAATAATTAAGATACATTTATTTCAGTGTATTTTTATTTAAAAAACAATATTTACACATTTTTATTTAAATATACACTAATTTTGGAACTACCTCCACTTTCCCCCACCATGGGGTAAAGTGGTGGTATCAAAACATGCTCTTTTAAATGTATCACTGTCAGAAAACAATAGAATAAAATTGAGTGGTTATGCTTCATGTTTAATCTATATGAATCCAACGTATAGAAAATGCATCAAAAGTTTCATTAAAATAAATTTAATAGTTTGATTTTAGGGCCTTTTCTAAAAAAAGCTTGATTTTACCACCACTTTCCCCCACCTGACCCTATTGAAACAATTTTATACAGACAGCTCCAAACTTAAAAATCAACATCAGGGACACGGGGCGGTACAGGAATTTTCCTGGTATTTGGACCCCCAACATCGTCCAAAACTTATTTATCTCGTTAATATTGTTATGCCATCATGTAGTGGGATGTTCCCCCAGTATATGATGTGAAAGAAAACACAAGAATACGTACTAAATTAAAAATTATTATTCAGGGACTTAAAAGTCAAAAGATTGTGAGAATGTCCCATATATATCATACTCTTGCTGCACAAAAGAAGTCGGATATTTTCTGACTATAGATGGTAATTGCTGAAAAAGGATTCATAAATGCTTTATACATTTTCAAAATTTTTTACTTAGACACCGTCTATCACCTTAATAAAGTATGAAGTTTTGTTACAGTTACTATGTTCAGCAGGGCCGAAACTAAGGGGGGGGGGCAGAGGGGGCATGTGCCCCGGGCGCCAGAACAAAGGGGCGCCAAATGAAGATTATACCTTTGGAAAGGATCATTTTCTTCTGGTGGACTGATGGCTTCAATTATTATGAAACAGCCATTATAAATGAACAAAAAAAAATTATGGCCATTTTTTTCCCCCATTTGGACCAGAAAATCAGAGTTCTAACTTTTTACGGCTGCTCTTTCATCTTCACCTAACACTTCATTTATAATGGCTGTTTCATAATAATGGAAGCCATCAGTCCTTCAGAAGAAAATAACTCGGTGAAAGCGGAAACTTGGTTAGGCGGGACTCGGAAAATCGGGACTCTACTGAATATGTCATTTTAAAAATGATTTTTAGAATATTTTTGTTGATGTCAGAGGGACCTCCCCCTTGGATCCACCACTGTAGATTACGTAGTTCAGTATTACATATTTTATGATTACATATTTTAAATTTTGAAATAAGTCGTCTATTATAAAATTAGTAAAATTCTCTTTGTAGATATACTTTATGGAAGAGGAGGGGGGGGGGCGCCAAAATCCATGTTTGCCCCGGTTGCAAAAAAGGCTAGTTTCGGCCCTGATGTTCAGTATTCAGTGTTTTATAATTTGAATTTGGCGCATTGTTTTTTTTTTCTTTTTTACTTACTACCAACAGTAAATAAATTGAAAACGAAATATGAAAATTTTTTTTAAATTGAAATGAGAAAACGTGTTTTATTATTTAAAGCTATTTGTATGTTTAAACATCCATCTAAATGCCCAAGATTTTACTCTGGCTCCAAAATAAGATTTGAATACATGTAATATTTAAAAATAAAAATCAGTCATTCACAGTATTTTGGTAAAGTGCCTTTCACGTGATTAACCAACACGTTAAACTATTTAAAAAAAGCAAAAATATAAATAATTAAATACAACAAAGAAATGTTTCTTTATCATTCCCTTTTTACACTAATTAAGAATGAAAGTTCCCATGGTATTACTAGTAAGGGAAAAAAAATCTCAATTGAAACGGCTCGGAAAGAATGAAATACAGGCCCTGTTCGGGACGAATCTCGAGAAAAAAATTTAAAGCCTGGGACGTTCTTCGATAAATGAAGTTCAGCTTTGTTCAAATCTTCAGAAAATATCAATACTGCCAAGCCCGGCTAGAGTCATCAGATTGTTATTAATTGTTTTCGTTGTGTGTTGCGTTGACTTTAAATGTTTCAAGTTAGGTTTTGACTCTTTCTGTGTGGAATCCGGGTCAACCTGATTTTTCAAAAATGTCCTAAATAGTTAATAATAATAATAATAATAATAATAATGATAATAATAATAATAAGCTGTGTATGAATATTAATGGGTTTATAATGTATTTAATTTTATACAAAAAAGGTAAAACTCATATTAATGATATCATTGTATATTACTTTTCCATAATTTTATTAAAATATGGGTTAATTTTTTCACGTCGGGTTCAAATATTTTGGTTTCTAACTTAAACTAAACCAGTTGCTTTATGATTCATTAAGTATCAAAGCCTGTACTAAACTTATTTTCTTCACAGTGGACCCCGAGGTGATATACCGAAAGAGCCCCTATCAGGTTGTCAGCCTAACGCGGGACCCTCAGTGTCTGCAAGCTTCGTGCGCATTTTATTGACCCCGAAGAGATGGAAGGTTGAATAAATCTTGCCTAGCTTGGAACCAAACTCTGGATCTGCTGGGTGGTAATAAGACGTGCTGACTACACGCCACTGAGGTTTAATATTTTGGTTTCGGATCGACGAAATTAATTTTTGCCGGGTTCAGGTCAAATTTAAGTAGAAATTTCGTGTATATCGGAAAAAATTTTGCTAATTTATTTAGAAGTACATGCCCACCACGCCCTTCTTAATTTTTTAGACCTAGATAATAGCCTCCCACACCCTATTTCATAGACTTCTGTTTCTTTAAGACATGGGGAGAATGGGGGGGGGGGGGGGGGGCTGGATTGGTGACATTCAATATAAGAATTTTCTCTTTTTATTTAACAGCACTATAAATTATAACCGACAAGTAGCAAGCTCTTTCTACGTACATATAGCGCGTTCTGAAATAAAATATGTAAATTTTTGCACACACACAAAAAAAAATTTGTTAAAGAAAATAATAATGCATAAGAATTTCATATTTAAAAATGCTTCAAACATTTCCTAAATGACGCAATTTTAATCAGGCGTGATTCTGTTTCGAATTTCAGAAAATTTAACGCATTCTGTTCCGAAAATTTTAAAAAACCGGTCATCTGTCCGAAAATTCTGAAAAAAAAAAATCACTGAAAAATATTGCGAATTTTGACAAATGGTTGCAATAAAAATCGTTGTTCGCATAAAAAACCACTAATTTCGCCAAAGAATAGCGGAAAAAGCGCGAATTTCATAATATTACCGAGAAAAAACACGTATTTCGTCAAAGGGCCATTGAAAAATATGAAATTTCGTCAAAAGATCGCGGAAATAACACAAGTTTCGTCAAATGATCGAATAAATAACTCCATTTCGTCAAATAAATGAAAAAAATATACGAGTTTCTTCAAAGGATAGCAGAAAAAACGCGAATTTCGTAAAATAGTCACGGAAAAAACCCAAATTTCTTAGAAAGATCATTGAAAAAATGCGAATATATTCGAAGGATCGCGAAAAGCATGCAATTTTGTCAAATGATCGAGGAAAAAACGTGAATTTCGTTTAATTAATGCGGAAAAACGCGAATTTCTAAAACTATCTTGGAAAAAACGTGAATTTCGTTAAAGGACTATTGAAAAAAGGCGAATTTATTCTAAGGATTGCGAAAAAAAATGCATATTTCGTCAAATGATCGCGGGAAAAAAATACGGTTTTCGGCAAATGGCAGTTGAAAAAACGCGAATTTTCGTTAAAGGATTACAAGCTATTATTTATTGTTTCACTAATTGGTTTATTTCTATTAAATGCTTATTTTTAAAGGCAGTCACATGATTTTTTATAGTAGCATCGTTCAGAACGGTGTCACATTTTTAAAAATACAGCATAAATGTGACTTATGCAATATACAAATTTTATAAGTGTTGATACCACTATTTTCGAATAGTAATTTCAGAAAATATCTTAAATTCTTGCTTAAGACATTTTTAAACTGTAGCATTCTCTACCGTTTTGCGTGCGTTTTTTTGAGGGCAGGATGGGATAAATATTACTTATTTAATATTAAAAATGTCATAAGTATTGATACCACTATTTTAGAATAGTAATTTCAGCAAATATTTGAAATTGATGTTTAAGACCGCCACTCCCTCGACAAATGTATCTACGGATAAGTTGTACAGACGAGTTTCGTTCAGATACACTTTTGTTAAGAATAGAGTGCGCTCCCTGGTGGTGGAATGTGGAACTAACATACCGCAATTTTATTTAACTTAGGAAATCCAACAAGGCGATCTGTTCAAACTTTAAGATAGTTTATAACACATAATAAAAAGTTTTTAAAAGAATGGCGCGAGGTGGAGAGGGGGGGGGGTGACGCAAAAGTTTTTTTTTTTTTAATTTAAAGTTTTTTACCATTTTATGACGGTTTATTGACGGAGTCCTGAGATAAATGCTACTTATTTAAAATAAAAATGTCAAAAGTTTAGTTAGCGCTATTTTCGAATAGTAATTTCAGTAAGTATCTCAAATTCTTGCTTAAGACCGCCACCCTTCGTGTAATTATATCTACTGGTAGGTTGTTTAACGGAGTTTCGTTCAGATACAGTTTTGATAAGAATAGAGTGCGCTCCCTGGTGTTAAATATGGAACTAACAGAACGCGATTTTGTTAAAATTAGGAAATCTAACAAGGCGATCTGTTCAAACTTTAAAATAGTTTATAACACATAATAAAAAGTTTTTAAAAGAATGGCGCGAGAAATTTCGTAGGGAGGGGGGTGGAAGGACGCTAATTTTTTTTCTTAACTTAACTTTTTTTACCATTTTATGACGGTTTATTGACCGAGTCTTGAGATAAATGCTACTTATTTAATATAAAAATGTCAAAAGTTTAGTTATCATTATTTTCGAATAGTAATTTCAGTAAGTATCTCAAATTCTTGCTTAAGACCGCCACCCCTCCAGTAATTATATCTACTGATAGGTTATTTAACGGAGTTTCGTTCAGATACAGTTTTGTTAAGAATAGAGTGCGCTCCCTGGTGGTGGAATGTGGAATTAACAGAACGCGATTTTGTTAAAATTGGGAAACCTAACAACGCGATCTGTTTTAAATTTTAAGATAGTTTATAAAACATAATAAAAACCATAAAAAAGAATGACGCGTCACATTCCGGGATTGAGGAGGGGCGCGAACAAAATTAGGAAATATAACAAGACGATCTGTTTGAAACTTTTAAGATAGTTTAGGGAGGGTTTACCATAATTTAGAAGGGGTTAAATGGCGATAAATGTACTGGGCGTTTTGAAAGGAATATTAAACGAAACCCTCTGTGCGATTTGTGATCACGCTTACCGACTTGTTTTATACTGATGCCAATTGAATAAACAGCATAAACAAGTACACATTTCTCTCAAATAAAAATTAATTAACATGCGACTACTAAAAATAGAAATGAAAATAATAATTAAATGACCACGTGTTAAAAATAGGAAATAGGGAAAATTGCGTCAAAAAGTTGTATTTACACGTGAATCATGAAAAAAATAAGAAACTTTGAAAATATTTTAATTATTTTGCTAGAAACGCGCTTAATGGGAAAAATTACGTCATATGTAAAATGCCGAAAGGATAAATATCGTCATATGTAAAATCCTTAAAATAATTAAATTATTACGCTTGAAAAACTTTTTCATGATTAAAATTTGGTCATATTTAAAAAGCTCAAATAATGATATTCCAAAACATTTTTAAATTGAAAATATTTTTTAAACGTGAATTTTAAAAGGGAAAAAAAACTTTATAATAATGTACATGTGAAATGCATTTAATGGCGACAATTAGGTCATCCTTGATGCAGCCTAGAAACATTTAAATTTATGCCCAAAATATTTTCGATTTATTTTGTACGAATTCTTATTCGATAAATACATATCAGAAAAGTCGTGTATATGCCTTTGAGGCATTGCGAGTTGCTTGGGGAAACGTTTATCGATTGTACTTCATACGTTTTCAGTATTTTTAACTTTTTATAAATTTTACTTTTTAACTGCAATCAAGTCTGTCTTATTTATTTATTTTATTTAGTCTTTTAAAAATTTCAAATTCAGACGTTAAATGTGTGTATATTGTAAACTCGTATATACTTATTAATAAAAATAAACAGTACTTTTCCATTTAGGGGGCCTTGGCCTTTTTTAAAAAAGCTTGGCGTAATTCGGGCTCAGAAAATGAGATTTGTTGCCAAATGATATAAACAGCTATTAAAAAAAAACTAATGAACTTTTATACTTGTTTATATATGAATTTATTTATATTTATAGGGTGATCATGAATTCATGGTACAAACTTTAAGGGTAGGTACAGGTCACTGTAACAATAATATATTGTATAGCAATCTATGGGCGCAAATGGCGCGTTGACGCGGAAACACCAGGGTGGCCAGTTTGCCACCATTTCTCTATTTTGCCAAGGCCCCTATAGTGAAAAAGTACCAAATAAACAATTTAAATTTAAAAAAATAATATGAAAATATGTATGATGGTTCAATAAAATATAAAAAAGATTTTATGCATAAGCTATACCTGTTCCTGAAAATATCAGAAACTAAATCAAAAGATAAAATATAAGCGTAAAATTTATAAAAAAAAAATGTTTTCAATACCGTAGTTCTGAATGCTATTCCTAAGAAGACGGTGTTTTTTAATCTCGATATCAAAGGATGAACATTGTCTACTCTATAGCATCGTTATAAAAGTGCTAGAGACATCAGAATTTTCAACCTTACCCTTTTGTGCAAGCTGATTTTAAAATGTGTAATTGATCTTAATTATCAATCCCAAAAATAGCCGCCAGCTGTCGTGATAGCGATGGATGAGGCCATTGTAAAAGAAAAATACACTATTCAAAGGAAAAGCGTGGCAACCCGATTGCAGAAGATAATCGCCATTCGTAATAATATCATTCAATTTTCCGTAACCTACTAATATTTGTAAAATAGAGCACATTGCCATGTTTTTAAAAGCTTCAAAGTCTGAACGGGGGTTGGCGAGCACAGCTCGCAGTGGCTGAGCCCTCTAGTACAGGTAAAATTTCACCCAAAATATATATCCAGTCTTCTTTAACCCTTTAATGCCCGCTGCCGTGATATTCATGGGCTGTGTTTTTTATTCATATTGATTGATTCCTAACAGTTTTGTAAAATAGTGTAACTGGCTTTATTATGGTATCATTTTACCTGTCATTAAATAACATGAACATTTCTTTTTCAAAAAAGTGGTGCCATTAAGCAATTTCAATTTTTAAACCGTAATTTAATGCAACTGTTAAGGGGTAAACAGAATCGTTAATTGTGTGTTTTGTAAAATTCGATTTTCTGTAGAAATTGAATGGGCCGGATCGGACTTGATTTAATTCATTTTGTCACGGGTCGCGCCTGTCCCGGGCCGAACTTTTAATTTTTACACTGGACCGAGATCAGGCTAGAAATTCCTGCCCGTGCAGAACTCTAGTGGCCAATCCTGAAAGAACTCTGAATCCCCTTTGTTCTGACGTAAAAATGACGTATGGGGACATATATCATGGGGTCGTAAATCAGGAATTCTTGAGAAAATAAAATGCTCTAGCACTGGATTTATGCCCCCTGATTTAAGTCCCCATCTACTCTGACGTCATCAAAATGACGTATGGGGATACATATCATGGGGATGTTAATCAGTATTTCGTCGAAAGCAAAATACTCCAGCACTGGATTTGTGCCCCCATTTTTTATGACGTCAAAATGACGTATGAGGGCATAAATCATGGGGACATTAATCAGGCTCTCAATGAAAGGAAAATTCTCCATTACTGGATTTGTGTCCCCTTCTGATATGGGGGCATATATCATGGGGATGTTAATCAGGATTTCCTCAACAGTGAAATGCTCGAGCACTGGATTTGTGCCCCCATTTTTGTGACGTCAAAATAATGACGTATGGGGACTTAAATCATGGGGACGTTAATCAGGGTCTCAACGAAAGGAAATTTCTCTAGCACTGGATTTGTGTCCCTTTCAGATATGGGGGCATATATCATGGGGACATTAATCAGGATTTCGTGAAAAGTGAAATGATCCAGCACTGTATTTATATCCCCATTTCTTGCGACGTCAAAATGACGTATGGGGGCACAAATCATGGGGACATTAATCAGGCGCCTCCCCTTATCTCTCATTTCAGTCTTGCTGCCGCTTTCATAGTAGAAGCACGTCTTCTTTTCTCCTGACAAAGAAAGACTCAGATCTTTCGAAAGACCAAGCGCATTTAAGAGTTTTTGATGGTGTTTTATGAAGATCTTTTAGTTCTTATTGATTCACATCAGTTTCAACTTATTTTCTCAGATTTATAATTTTATATCTGTACTATGATGATTTGTTATTTACGTTTTTCATTCGATAAGAGTATTTTTTATTTCATCCCAAATACATTATGGATCTATATCTCTTACTTTTAACATCTTATTGGACAAATACAGTGATGTTTTGGTATTGATTATTATTTTCAAAGTCTAACGATACTTTTGCAGCTCATCTTTTCTGTTCTCCTTATACCATATTTTCCTAACAATTACTGTCACATTCTCTATCTTTTTATAATTAAGTTGTCTGAGAGGCAAGAATTTAACTTGTTAGGTGCGTTCGTAATTATATAAATACGTAGCACCTATAGTCGTCGCTATGTCCGTCACTCTGCCTGTCTTCTGTCTGCATATAACAGCGCAAAAATTACCCAACCGAATGGTTTGAAGTTTAATATATATATCGTTGCATAATGTTGTCGAGATATTTCAAATTTTATGAAAATCAAATCAAAACTTAAAAGTTATTAATAAATAGTTCTCTTCATTCTATTAAATCCTATCATATGTCATTAATACAATGATATCCCATCATAGGAATGATTCTAGGTTGCCATGGTGATTACGTCCTATTTAAGATGGAGGCATATAATTTCCATATAACTGAATTTAATATATGTAATCGTAATAAATTTTTCATTCATACATTTTTCATAAGAGTGCAACAGCTATTACACCACTATCTTAATATTTTTAAAACTACTCATAGTACGAACGCACCTCATTTGACACATTTGACGCACAATTTACTACTTGTTTACTTTTTATAAAGAGCTAACAGCAAATTTTACCTTTAAATTGAAATCCAGTGCTTGTATTGAGTATTGATAGTAATAAATTTTTTTTGAATGTAAGAAATTAATAATAATATAATTTCGCGGACAAGATAAAAACGTAGTTTCTAAAATTGTATAATTATCCAAGCATAAGGAAATTGATGTGCATTACTAAGGTGCATTACAAACTGCTTTCTGTAGAATATGGAGTGCATATCATAATATTTATAAGGACGCAAAAAATGATACGGTTAAAGTAATTTTCTATAATGAATAACTGCCAGAAGTATATTTTCAGATCCGTTATGCGTATTTAAGCTTAACGAAATGCTAGTATAATTTTAAATCTCATAGTGTTGCATAAAAGAATTCGTAAGCATTATAGCCTATGGACGTGAATTGTTTTGAAATGTTTATCCTTAATTGTGCTATGCATTTTCAGACTTATTTATCTTTAGTTTACATTACGGTACAGTCGCGGAAAAAACTTAAACACCCCCTACTAACTCTGCAACAAATTATAGAAGAAGAAAGTTACTGATACCAATCGACTGGAAACAAAGACATAAATTAAAATGATGTACAGTCGTGGGAAAAAAAAAAGTAAACACCCCCTACTAACTCTTCGACAAATTATCGTAGACGGAAGTTACTGGTATCGAACGATTGTAAATAAAGTCTACTTTTAAATGATGTATATAAAATTTGCTTAGGGGGCCATCTACATATTAAAACGAGCCCAAACTTCATTTTTTTCAATACCAATACCTAATTTTAATGAGATATTTGAAATCTGCGGTTCAAACTATGCCCAGACACCAAATTGCAAGTCATTTGAATGATAAGTTTTTGAATTATAAACATTCAAAATTTAGTGCTTCTAATGTTAAATTACATTTTCGTATTTTTACTTATATCTCCTGAAATTATGCTCCTAATGTGCTAATTTTTTGTGTAGCAATATTACTAATGTGCCCAAACATAAATACGCTGAATTTGCAATTTTTATAATTTTATGATATGAATTATGAATTATGAAATTAATATTCGGAAAAAATTATGAATTGCAACCTACAATTTTTTT
Source organism: Maratus speciosus (assembly GCA_963932465.1). Classification (NCBI taxonomy): domain Eukaryota; kingdom Metazoa; phylum Arthropoda; class Arachnida; order Araneae; family Salticidae; genus Maratus; species Maratus speciosus. The sequence goes on from OZ010791.1 coordinate 339,569,885, forward strand.
GATGGATTTAGATTTATTAAGTCCTGCTTTATGAAAATCCGAAATTTCACATTTTTCTTCCAAATAGTTTTCAAATTATGCTAAAAAACGGCAAAATGATGGTTTAAGGGGCCGTCTATGATAGAAGTGAGTAGATATTTTGAAATTTATTCTGCTGTCCCGTTGTCTAACAGGCTTTATTGACTGCTTGAGTGGTGCTTAAGGTGCCTTGATCAAGAAGGAGGCTCTCTCGGTTATCAATTGAGTACCGAACTTCAATTTGGATACAGCCCTTAAAATACGCACGTTTTATAATAATTCATTTCTCAGAAACTTATTGTACGAATTGCATAAAAAAGTGTTTTTAGGCTAATTGAAGGGTGTAGAGTTCATTTATGCTGTCAGAATTGGGTATTGCCATTGAAAAAGAAATGAAGTTATGGTTTGTTTTAATATGTAGATGGCCCCCTAAACAAATTTTATATACATCATTTAAAAGTAGAAAATTTCTAATCGTCCGGTACCAGTAATTTTCTTCTACGATAATTTGTTGAGGAGTTAGTAGGGGTGTTTACTTTTTTTTTTACACGACTGTACATAAAATTTGCTTAGGGAGCCATCTATAAGTTAAAACCTGACCAAACATTGTTTTTTTTTCAATAGAAACAACCAAATTCGACAATATAATTTAAATATTCTGTTCAAACTATGCCTAGAAACGAAATTTGTAGTCATTTGAATGATAAGTTTTGAATTATATAAATATTCAAAATTTAGAGGTTGTAATGTTAAATTACATTTTCATATTTTTATTTATATCTCCTGAAATTATAATCCTAATGTGATAATTTTTTGTCTGGTTATAATACTAAAAAACGAAACATAAATACGTTGAATTTATAATTTTAAAAATTTCATAATATGAATTATGAACTATGAAATTAATATTCGAAAAAAAAAATATGAATAGCAACCTAGAATTTTAATGATAGATTTATATTTATTATGTGCTGCTTTATGCGCATTTTCAATTTAAAATTTTTCTTTCAAGGATTTTCCGAGATATCATTAAAAAATGTCAAACTGATGGTTTAATGATGTCTATGATGTGCAGAAAAGCATAGTTTGAAAAAATATATTTTACTCATTTTGTTGAAGTATTTGAACCGGCAATAGTTGAAACATATATCGCGAGTGAAATAGTCATATTGGCAAGAAATAGTACACTAATAGAAGTGAGATAGTCATTCTGTAGCATTTCACCAATTGAGTGCCGAATTTCAATTTGAATACAGCCTCGAAACCAGGCTCATTTAAAAATAATTAATTTCTCGGAAACTAATCCTGCGAATTTCATGCAAATTTCTTTTTAGGCTAATTGAAAGGTGTAGAATTTATTTATGGTGTCAAATTTGGATACTGCTATTGAAAAAAACGAAGTTTGGGTTGGTTTTGATGTGTAGTTGCCTCCCTAAGAAAATTTTATATACATCATTTAAAAGTAGATTTTATTTCCAATCGTTTGGTACCTGTAACGTAATTCTACAATAATTTGTTGCAAAGTTAGCAGGAGGTGTTTACTTTTTCCACGACTGTACATTTGCATAATATAAATTTACTAGAAAGGTAGCCCGTCAAAAATGACGGAAATTTAGATATAAAGATATATACAACTCATGTGCAAGAATATGAGTTTTCTCGCTTGTTCCGCAGTGATAGAGGAAAATTACACATTTTAAGAACGAAACACATTTATGAAAAATTGTGTACAGTAGAAGACCACTAATCTGCACAGTTTGGTTCCAAGTGTTATGCAGATTTGAGGCTTTTTGCGGTCATGTCAATTCAATCTTTGTTTACATTTTTTTAAATTCATATATTGGACAATTTAGATTGTTAAGCCTTAAAAATAAATAAATTACACACTTGAAGTAAGGTAAAAACTATTAAATTATCGTATACGATTTCATGAAATGATATTATATGTGTGTGCTTCACGATCTTGGTTACGACGGTGGCGAAATTGGCTGCAACTTGTCATAATCCTAATAGTGTGGGCCGCTATAACAAAAAAGTAACCAGTTTTTAGTAAAATTTCTGATATAAAGTAGTTTTCAAAAACTTGTGTAAAATTGCAGGCCGTTCTCATGTTATGTCAGTTCTAAGAATAATATTTCTAACACTGAAGTGTTTCCATGTATATGTGGAATTTAGAAAAGCTTCTCCAAAAGAAAGGTCCTGAAATGACATTGTAATTTCTCTAATTTCAAAGTTTAATCGGGCCCTGATGTTGTTTACTGAAATCTAATAAATACAGTTATTTTGAATATTACAACAGAATTAAACAGTTAAACTTATTTAACTTAAACCCGCTGTTACTTCCCGATGTTATTTTTTAATATTAAGAAAGAAAATTAGGTACTTCTTAGTTATCCCGTCGACCAATTTCGCCAAATTATATAAATCGCCAAACCACTCGCCAAATTATACACATTGACATAATTTTTTATTTTAAATAACGAAAGAACAAATAAATTAGCAAAACATTAATAAAAATACAAATAAAACGTCGAATTAATGGATTTATTGGCCATTAATGGCATTTAATCTTATAATTAATTAATTAATGGCAACCATTATTGGCAATTAATCTTGCAATTTGGCGACAGTAATTTGGTCGACAGGATAACTAAGAAGTAACGAAAATTATTAAAATTTTTCAAATCATGCATTTATAATTTTTTTCCGTCTTTAATAACTAAATAATGAAAAAAATATGCTTTTGTTCTGAGCTCATAAATATGACAATAAAATAATGTAACTAAGAGACATTGCAAAATTAAATCTTTGTGATTTCAAACCATAAACAAACGATACCGCCACCATTTTACCTACTGTGACGTCATTAGAATATTGGTCATTGATTGTTGGAGAACTTACTTTGTGTATGATTGCCTCAATGATTTAATATTTTTTACGTTTCACGATGAATGAATCACTTGTGTTTGTATAGGTTTATGGAATGAGATATTAAGCTGTGAACCTAATTTCAACTGAAATTATCCAAGGATATATGTATTTTTAATTGAAATTAAAAACAATGCTTTGATCTCGAAATAAAAAGTTTTAGTTTGTATAATTGGTTATTTCTGTTAATTATTTATTTAGGTACTTTCCAATTATAGAGCATTTTTAATAAAAGCTTGACGCAATTCCGGCATCAGAAAGTGAGATATGTTGCCAAAATATATAAACAGCTATGAAAACAAATCTAATGAACTTTTATTTTTGTTTATATATGCACTTATAGGAACAGATGTCATATTCGCCCCGTATTGGCGCGATTTTTTTCTGACGCCAAATTATATAGGCAAAGGGTACTTAACTTGCGCCAAAGTGTCGTTATTTTGCTTGATGTGGTAACCCGGATTATGTTGTTTATGCTGTTGATGTTTTCGCCAAATTGGCAACCGAAAAAAATCGCGCCAATATGGGGCGAATATGACATCTGTACCCACTTATATACATAGAAAAAAATCGTTTCTAAATATATATAATATTTTTTATATACAAATTACGGCACAGATTTCAGGTATGAACTGGGATACCTAACTGGCGCCAATATGGTGTTATTTTGCCTGCTATGGTAACCCGGCTATTGTTTTTTACTTATTAATAAATTGTTTATTTACTTTTATTTTAATTATATAAACTGTTTTGTTCTAAAGTTATCATTCAAACTTTTATTTATTTATAGTTATTTCCTTTTCAAAATGATAGCAAATAATTAAAAAATATATAAGTAACTGGTATTCGAAAGCGAGATTTCTGCCAAATTGGCGTCAGAGAAAAACATGCCAAACCCGATGCGTATATGACATCTGTGCAAAAATTACTTCTGTTTCTTTATAAAAATGGGTAAATAGCTTTTTTATATTAAATAAATTGCATACATATGGAAAAAATTGCTTGTGAGCATGAAGCAGTAAATAGGTTGTCAGAAAATACGTTGGCAAACTTCTTTCTCGCCAAGAAACTTTTCTCGGAAATCTGGTACATAAGCAATGATTGCTAGAAATGCATTTTTAATTATGATATGCGCTTTTATGTTTTACTACATTTATGCATACTATACTGTGTGCATAAATGCTACAGTTCATATGCAGGGCTACACAAAAGAATTCATAAGGGTTACTGAGTATGAGAGTAAATTGCTTAAAGGTGGTTTTTAAAGGAGTTATGCATTTTTACGCTGAACTGCATTTAGTTTACTAAGAAATGTTTGTAGAATATAGATAAAATGATATACAGGTTCACTCAAAGAATTGGATACATAACCGTCTATGGATGATAATATCTGGAAATGTGATTTCAGTAGTTTTAAGAGTAGTTTAAATTAAATTTTGGATAAATAGTGGCATGCAATAACGATACTATTGGCTATGGACGGTAACTGCTGAAATCAATTTTTAAAATTTTTTATGCGTCTTCTAAAATGTTTACTTAGTTATCTTATTTACCTTATTTCCCCAAATAACGAAGTTTTGTTAAAGCATTCAGGATGTGTTGGAAAGTGTTTCATATTCTATGCTTAACGCATGATTTTTCTTTGTTCTTTAGTCTTATTTTGAATTTATTTTATTCTTAATTTTTTAGTCTTATACTGCTTTATAGAAACTTTGGCACAGTTGTCATATACGCCAATTTGGCGAAAACATCAACAGCACTAACAACACATCCGGGTTACCATATCAAGCAAAATAACGACACTTTGGCGCCAGTTAAGTACCCGTTGTGTATATTGCATTGGCGTCAGAAAAAAATCGCGCCAATATGGGTCGTATATGACATCTGTGCCGAAACTTTAATATTTAATGTTTAAACTCTTCGCTCCAATCCCCTTGCATATAGTACAAACTATAACATAGCTAGCGCAAAATAATAGACAGTTTGGTACTTTTCCACTGTAGGAACTTTGGAGGGTTTTTTTTTTTTTTTTTTTTTTTTTTTTTTTTTTTTTTTTTTTAAAGCTTGGTGTAATTTGGGCATCAGAAAGTGAGATTTGGTTACTTTTCCGTTATACGGATACCATTGTCGCCAAGCGTAATAGTGGGCGCAAAATGAAAATCACGTGAATTTAAGCATTTGAAAAAGAAAAGAAAAACATGTCGATACTAAAGTGAGCATTTAAAAAATATAACATTTGAAAATTCCAGACTTTTACAAACTATTTCATTAAATCACAAATATATACTTAAAATAAGTGAACAAATAAATGTTATAAAATAAAGCAATAAAATAAAACTCATATTAAACTGCTAGCATAAAATTACAAATATCTTTTAGCATTTTAAAATAATTGGCGCATTAGCATACATTTTGGCATGGTGTCCGTATAACTGGAAAGTATCGAGATTTGTTGTCAAATCATATAAACAGGTATGAAAACAAACTGGATGAACGTTTTTGTTTGTTTTATATGTTTATTTTATATGTATATTATTGATGTTTTTATGTACAAATTACATCTGTTTCTGTATAAAATTAGAGAAACGGCTTTCTTATGTTAAATAAATCGCATAAATATCGAAAAAAATGCGTGTGTATATAAAATGAAACAGTGGATAGGTTCTCGGAAAATATGTTGCCAAATTTCCTTTTTCGCCAAGGGACCTATACTGGAAAAGTACCTAAAGCACATTAAAATCGCACAGTTAGGAGCTCACACAGTGCAGTGTCGTCTATTGGCGGTTATTTTATTAGTATCATCGGGAGGAAGATGTAAAGATGTACTTTAAATTCTCACTCATAGATTTTGAAAAAATATCTTAAAAGAGCGGAGTTTAAATTAAATTTTGGAGACCTCCTTTATGAAAGATTAATGGTTTTAAATGAGAATTTCGCCATATTAGCCAGCTGTCACAAAGCTGGCTAACATTTGGCGCTACTGTGGTAACCCTGCATTAGTATTTTTTAACAATTACTCATTTCAATGAGGTGGTCCTACCGGAATCGTGAGGGACACACAGAGACTTGGATTTTATATAAATAGATATAAAGGGCAATTAAAAAATGTACATATGGCTGCCTATCCATGGTAATAGTTGGAAGTGAATTTTTAGTTGTGTTATGCGATTCATAGCTGAGGTAAAATTTAGCTTATTATTTGATGTGTAACAACTTTGAAGATTATATACAAGAATAGACAAAAATTTCGAGTTAACTTCTATGGGCAGTTATAGTTGATTTAAAACGCTAATTTACAAACGTGTTATGCATTTTCCAGCTATCTAGTTTTAGTAAACTAACATAGTATTGTACAAATGTATAAATCATATACAGGGCCATTGAAAAGAAATCTAATATCTTATCGAGAATGGACGCTTATTGCTGAAACTGGGTGTTCAACTCTGTTACGCATTTGAAACATTATTTATTTTGACTTTTTAAATTTTTATCTTTAGATCACTTATCTTCGTTTATTTTATTAAGCATTCTTTTAGTACTTTGGAAATGTTGGAAATGTTTCATAATCTACACATGACGGGTGATTTTACTTTCCAGTTTTACCTTTAATCATTATTGTTTTTCATAAAATTTAGCACTGAAAGTGTACGTATCGGGAGGAATGACCATATTTCACTGTAAAAAATGATTGTCAAATTCACTGCATTTACTGCTGTATATTGCAACGGAACATTTCCGTATGTAAAAATACCGCAAATATAACAGTAGATTTAAAGAGTTTTTCCGATGTCAACATCCTTTCATGCGAACAACTAGTAAGATCACATTCATTTTACTGACCGACGTCTGCGCGCGCAAAGACATGCAGCAGGTACATTGTTTCGGGGCCCAAGGAGCTCAAAGGGGCACAGCTCATACAATACACACTGTATGTTATTTTTTTAAATATTTATTTTCTATGTATATCATAATTAAAAACTAAGAAAAAAATGTCTATAAATGTTCTGAGAGACGAGCCAAGTGGTCACCGAAGTCGGCTAGTTATTATTAAAGATTCGCATGCTTTTTATGATTCTCGAGAGTGCGTGTGTGTGGGGGGGAGGGGGGATGTGTGGTTGATCCTGGGCTCGACACGGTTCTTGGCGGCCTTGAATAAGTGTCGTCTTTCTTGTCGGAACTTGTTTGTAACACTTTTTATTTATTGCTGATATACAAGCACTTTTCTTATAACGCATGTTTGTTTATTTTTTTTTTAATCCTCAAAGCGCATAGCTGTCACCTACTGTGCCTTTTATATTATTTTGTATGCTTCTTTTTTAGGTATTTTATTTTTTATTATAAAAATAATACAAGTACAATTTCAAAAGTAGGCTATTCGTTTTTAATTAGAGACACCTACGTATATAACTATATACAATAACTATAATAAACTTATATAGCTAATTTATGTTCGTGTTAACATGTTTGTAGTGCGTCAATATTTGAAGAAATGTACACATATTTATGACTTAAATTTAATAAAAAAATATTTTTTTAATTAAAAAAAGATCAAAATAATGCAACTTTTAAAACCTTTCTTTAGAGTTTTATTTAAGTGGAATACATTATTTTTAAGACAGGAAGCTTTAAAATTTCTTACTTGCTCTCAATTTTTTACCAGCTTTAAAGTAATTTCTTACAAAATTTCTAACAAACTAAAAATATAAATCGATTTTGATGGAAAGGTATGAGAGATTTAAATCATAATTTTGTTGGATATTTTTTTACTCACAAACAAAAAATATCAACTCCCACCACTTTTTGTTAGAAGCTTCTTATAAACACATATTCCAGCTTGCTTTAACTGTCATGCTATTACAGATGCCAGGGATTTCTTAAATCTTGCATTGTAACAGAGCGAGACTGGAGTACCCTTGAGCATAAACTTCTACTTCCACCGTAGAAGGAGTTTGTGTTGGCACACAGGATTAGTGGTGCTATCCTTTCACCTCTGGCACACCCTGAACGAGGTGACGCCAGTGGGACAAGCCTTGTCCCGAAAGTAAAATCTCAAATCCTTCATTATTTTTTACGGAGGTTTTTCCGCTATAATCACATAATTCTTTCAGTTCTTTTACGGAGAATTTGCTATTAAAATTACAGCATTTATTATGGTAATTTGTACGAAAATATTGCTGTGAAATTTAGTACAATTATAACCGTTGAAATAAAGGAAAATATGCGATAAAATTTACATCGAATTTTACTGCAATTTTTACGTAAAAACTGCTGCCAGCAGTTTTTGCCGTACATTTAACAGATTTTTTTTTTTTTTTTTTTTTTTTTTTTTACAGTGTGGTTTTTAGCTTGAGAACTAACATTATTATTTTTTTATTATTATTGATTTCACAGCCTCTCTCGCCTTTTCTGTTCAGATTTATTATTTTTACTTTGCTCAAAAAGATTTCGCGTTTAGTAAATATTAAATAGGTTTATACGAAATTTTCCTAATTCCGTCGAGGAATAAAAAAACTTTGAATACTTCATCTAAAAAGCATTTTTGCAAAATATTTCAACTGGCTGTAACTTTGAACCATCATTTTATCATGATGGCAAAATCAGTTAATAATACGTATTTCACTGACAAATGATTTTATTGCGTGTTTGTTATCATTTATTTTGTGTAACTTGCTATTTACAGCAGAATTAAAAAAAAAGAATAACTTTTGTTTGAGTAGGATTGTGCAGCTTTGCTTTATACAATTTTATGCGTGTTAGGTTGGAATTCCTGGAGGTAAATTAAAATGACAGATCAGTGACCTCTGATTTTGAAATTATGAATGAATGTGTTTGTTTGTACAGTATGTGCACTTGCAATTTTTTTTCTGTTTGCATTTATATTTTATGTTTAAATACCAAATGTTGGAATGATGTTTTTACAATATGTCCTTTTATATTTTATTGATCTTAAGTAAAAAGAAAATATTTTTTTCACATGCACTCACAGACACCTGATCATATTTTTATAGATAGAAACGTGTTTTCAAAGTAAGCCTTGCAAAATAACTCTGCATCTCTCTGAAAAGTTAAAGAAATCTAGTTTTTTATTGCAGATTTTAACTATATACTAGAGCGTCTTGTGCAGCCGAATAGTTTTTTTTCTCCATTTTAATATAACCACTGAGATAATCTCAAAAATTTTTATGAAATTGTTCCTTATACCCAAATAATTAGAAATGATTATATGTTATGTATAATTAGATTTCCTGTTACATTTGAAATATTTGAAAAATTGTTTTGCTTAATGTGCCACACACGAGATTTTATGCTATTTCTTCTGTTCGTTATTTATGTATTCTTGAAAATTATGAACGCATTATCTAATAAATATACCGCATGATCTTTCTTCCTTTTTTGTGATTATATTCTTTACTTTTTAGTAATATTTTTTCATATGTTTAGATTTAATGCTGCTTCAATATTTACTGACATAATACTCATTATTATTATTTTTAAGTACTTAAAATATTCAGTTTTATATTTGTATCATTAGTATAAGTATAAGCAAGAAATATAACTTCCTAAATGTAAGTAAACTTTCTTCCTCAAACTGAATATGATTTCAAAAATACTATGACAGGCATAGTTGATGTCATTGGTTGTTATTGTTACAATAGCTTATATGTTTCATGCAGTTTTGCAAGCGTGCACTGGCACAAAACTAATATTTATTGTTGTAACTATTGTTGTCATCATAACTTTTGTTTGTCTTGTTTCCACGATATTTTCCGCTCATACGAAAAGCGGATTTTTTTCCCCTCTCGAATCCACCTTTGATGAGGCATGACTCTGAAAATACTTGTATGTTACATTACCATCGATAATGAACTTTTATGCAAAATTTGGGGAATATTGGTTCGATGGATGTCAAAATTCGACTGAGACATTCGATCCTAAAATACAAAGAAACAAAGCTAAACAAGTAATATAAAAATTTTATTCTTAAAGTCAATTCCTACTTAGGTCATCAAAGAAAAAATTAATATAATCCCTTAAGCCAATATTAGTTTTTGTTGCATTAAAATATCTCAATTTGTTGGTTTTCTATAAGCTAGTAGGTTTACAATGGAAGTCTATGGGAATTTGGCGAAATATTAGAGATATCGCCAAGTTGGCGACTCAATTTGGCAGCCAAATTTGGCGATATATCGCCAAGTTGGCGACAAACTTGGCGATATATGGCGACAGAACAGAGTCTCCCCTATGGTAACCCCTTATTGAAAATACTTTAATTGATCTTCAATAACCAATGGCCGCCATTTTGTTTTCCATGCAAAACAAAAATTAATTAATTAAAATTTAATTAATTAATATTTGAAAAAACTGTATTAACATCAATTGCCATCTAGTACAAGTTTTAAAAAAATTATTTCAACTTGATAGGATGAATAATGAGTATCTATATTATAAAAGACAAACATATCTGTGCGTAACGCATACGTCATTTTGCGAATGGCAACACTTTGAAATTTGAAATAAAATTTTGGTTTTGCAATTTTCGCTACTGTAAATTTTTAAAGTTCTAAACATTGCATATTTTAAATTTTTACACCGTCGTATAAAAAAAAAAAAAAAAAAAAATGCTCTTTTAAATGCAATTTCTTTGAAATCTGTATCTCAGTTTATTTTTGAGATATTAATTTTTTTGTAGTTTTTAATACCATTTTTCTTATCGTGGCAACAAAAGTACCCCCTTTCTATTGAAAGTCATCGAAAGTAAATGGAAAATAGTCGAAAATACGAGATACTGTATCTTTTTGTAACCATTTTTTCATAAAAACTGAAAAAAAAAAAGTTGAAATTATAATATGGGCTATGTCAAGAATATCGTCTGTTATTCCGTGATAATGACGTCATATGCATACATTTCTATAGACGATTGTAAAAGTGGACGGACTGTAAAAGTGGGTTGCTTTAGCAGATGCAAATGATGTCATTTTATAAAAAAGCACGTATTTTAATTCTTAAACCTGAATTATGTTTTGTAGAAGTGCGTCATTTTCATTGCCCAGCTGCTTTGAAATTCTTCACAGCTGAAAATATTTCCCTTTTGAAAATAATTTAATCGAAATCACACACTGATAAAACGCAATGTTTTACAAAACTTTAGAGTGTCTTTATAGAAGAGAGGTGACATGCAAGTGATAGCGATTTATATTACAGAAATTGATGATTATCACATGGATGGATTTGCTTCGCCGAGTTAGACAAGCAAACAAATAATACGTGGTTTAAAATAATATCATGTTGATGTTGCAGAAGTTTTTGTCCAAAATTCTCTCGAATAATGAAATTTCACTGCTATTTTTTAGGACATTCTACTATAATGTTATCAAAATAACATAATGTGCTTAATTTAATTTTTCCTAATTTTATATAATCTATATAGTAAAACACAAGTGTGCTTTTTAGTCATCTGCCCTGATCTTTCTGCTGAACCAAATTTACTAATATATATATATATATATATATATATATATATATATATATATATATATATATTTATATGAAAGCTCTTCATTTGTAGATGTGATAGCACTATCTGTTTTTTTTTTTTTTAAATCGCCCCACTTTTATATTTTAATTTTAAAAGCATTTTATGAAATTTCTTCAAAATGGTGAAAATTAGATACCTTTCATTCTTGCAGACAAGAGTGAAATAATGAGGTATTCTTATTTTTATTCATGCTATTTTCTGATAAAAATTCAAAATTATTGATAAAAATTGTTGTATAGGGTTTAGTGGCGCAAAATCCCATTAGGAGCAGAATATTATATTAACGCATTTTTCCTCATAAATTTTCTATATTGTTTTTCCTTCTGCATGTATACTGATACCAGGGATGAGAGAGCTCCGACACAAATGATTGATTACTACCACTAAATTTTAATAGTATTTCAAGAATTATTTAATGACAGAATTTGTGAGATTTAATAAAGCAAAGAATATTATTAAAATTTAGTGGTAGTAATCGGTCATTTGGGTCGGAACGCACTCATGTCTGCGATACTAAGTTTCAGACACTAGGCGAAATGCTTATTTAAGTGAAAATGGAGTCATATATATAAAAAAAAACGATGATTTTCTTAGAAAAAAACTAAACATATTAATACAAATGCGTCTAAAAAGCATAAATTACGGAAACTTTTACTCTCCGGAATTGAGATTAGAATCTCACGTAAAGGATGCGTCTGTTCACATAAAAGATGCTGCTGACAATCGTGACTTCAAGTTTTGAGATAAAAGGATTTTTTAATGATAAAAAAAATACAATTTTTAAAAAAATGATGAATATGGTTATGAGAAGTGCGTATGCAAATTTTGAGGAGGTGAAAATTGCTGTTTTTCATTCCGGAATACCGGAAGCATAAGTGCCTCAGTTGATAACCACATCCTAATAACTGATCTTTATTATATTTCACTGATTAAGTATCTATATTGTAAAGAACAAACGTATCTATGCCTAACGCTGACATCATTTTGCGAATGGCAACACTTCACGATCAAATTTCGGTCTTCAAATTTTCGCTACTGCAATATATTAATCTTCTGACCATCGTACATTTTCAATCTGCGTCGCATAGGGAAAAAATTTACTTTCAAATGCAATTTGTTTAAAAACTGTATCTTAATTGACTGATGTATTATATTTTCTAAAATATTTTTTAAGCATGGTTTTTTTATCACGTGTTTATCTTATCACGTGCCGGTTTCAATACATAATAATAATAATAAACATTTTGCACATAAAGCAACAAACATTTTTCAGCATTTGTTTCTGACTATTTTTGCCTAACGAAATTAATACTTCCTTTATAAACAAATAAAAGAATAATATAAAAAAAAAACAATCCAACATATTTGTGAAAGACAAATGAACGCAATTAATACTTATTTTATAAACAAATAAAAGAATAATATAGTATAAACACAAATCTAACATATTTGAAATCGCACAATTTAAATTTTTAGATCACCAAAAAGGACTTTTTTTTTCGAATGGAATTTGTTTGCAAAGTTCATCTTAGTTTACTAATTCTCTATGATTTTAAAAACAATTTTAAAGCATGAAATATTTTTTTAATTTATCTATATCGCGCGGAGCTCGATTACGAAAGATTAATCCGTTTGCCCTTAAAACAAAATAAAGAGTTCATCATTTTCTTACGGCTAATATCCATTAAAAAAAAACTTCCCTATGAATAAATAAATAAAATAATATGAATAAAGCACAAATTTAACAGACATGTATAAGCTCTGAAATTATCAGAATATAAAAGGATGCCATAAGTAGCAAAATCTTGGTCAAATAACTCTTAGCATGCGATGCGGCTAATAAGAAAATATCGCTTTTGATAAATTTAAAAGATTTATTTGATTGTATAATTCGTATTTTCCATATGAAAATTGCTTTTTTAATGCAAGTGGGCAATCTAGAAAAAATATTGCATATAAAAAAATTATTAGTTTTCAATTAAAAAAAATGTTTTCTCCTATATTCTTTAACCCGGGAAGCCCGGGTACGATCCCCTAGTTTTATTAACGATTGAAAATTTGAACAAGATATACAGTCGGACCTCTATTTAACGAAGTCGCTAAATCCCGAAAAAAAGTTCGTTATATGGAAAATTCGTTAAATAGAGAGTCACCTTTTAGAACACTTTAAACTATATAAAACATGTCCATAAACACTAAATATAATTTAAAAAAGTAATTAACCACCCTTTTTTTTTTTATAAATTATATCTATTTGTTTTATTTATTTTGCCCATCCAAAAGAAATCTGCAAGGGAAATAAGAATGAAACAAAACATTGTCTGGAAATACATTGTATTTTCAGTTTAAAAAAATGATCTTACATTAAAATCACGATTTTTTATTATGGTTGATAAGCTGTTTGGAGGAATACCAAATTTTAAAACAACTTCCTTTTTCTTCTCTCCTTTACCCACCTGATCAAAAATTAATTTTTTTTCTTTGATACTCAAACATTTTCGCTTTGACATTTTCGAGCTACAAGAACCGAAATTACCAACATGACTGATCATGGTCAACAATCTAGAAAATGGGAGACTCTAAGGACAAGGGGCAGCTCCATTGAGGTTTAAAAGAGGATATTGAAAGTTTGCACTTCGTGGATGAAAAGTAAAGAATCACAGCAATTTTACTGTTCTCGGTGAGTTAGGTGCCTGGTAAGACCTGGTCTTTGTCACTGATCATCATAAAATGTGTTAAAAGAAAGAATAAGTTTAAAATGTCCAGTAATATTTGCGAAATAGTGAGAAAAAAAATTTAGATCCCAAGAAAAAGTCGTTAAATAGAGAATGCACTTCGCTATTTAGAGGTTATTTTACGAAGAAATTTCCAAAATGTTCTTCGATCCAAGTAAAAGTTCGCAAAATAGAGAAATTCGAAAAATAGAGGTTCGTTAAATAGAGGTCCGACTGTATAAATATATAAATAAATAAATAGATATATAAATAGATATAGGGAGAGTGTGAACTAATAGTAGGGATTGAATAAAAGAACGTAAAAAGTTAAAAGTTTCATTAATATCATGCGTGTTATTCTGGCTGTTTTTATCATAAAATAGCTAAAACTTTTCTGACAAAGATTCTATTTTAAAGTAATAAAAATATATATATATAAAATATGTAAATTAAATAGTATCTAACTAAATAAATTAATTTGAAATTCTTGTAATATTAAAATAATTGATTTATGTTTCATTAGATTTAAGGAGCTTTAAAACAAAAAAGAAATTTTGTTGGAAAACTGTTTTTTAAATATATTTTCTACATATTTTAATGCACCAAAATGTGCACAGGTGAATGCGAAATAACTGCAGTCAAGCTGATAGTCAAAGTTTAAACAAAGTGCATACGCATAGGTGAAATAAAGATATTATTTTTATTAACGTACTAATAGAAATTATTCACATTCTCTGCAGCCAGGAATTTTTAATCGCTTTTTCATACTGATCATCAGCAGGGCAAGAATATTAAAGACATTTGCATTTTATTGAATTTTTCCCACTTCGCTCCGTGAATTTTAATATTCTGCTCAATATTTTTGTATTTTCGTAGCACGTTTTAAATCTTTCTTTTCAGTTTTCCAAATTTTATTGAAACAAATTGATAAAATAACATTCTTATATAGAAAAACTCAAAACAAAAATTTTCTGAAGGATAAAGCAATTTTTAAATGTAACTCGTTTTTTACAGTTTTAGTGAAATCATTCTTAAAATCGGGAAAGCAATCACAACTTTAGGCTGCATTGTATTTTTTAAAGCAGAAATTTATTTCATATACAGCAGGTGCAACTATTTTCCACTCTTCAAACCATCTTACTAGTTCGAAATCGAATTGATGAACATCTTCATTAGTGTCTTCTAAACTTATCTGCAGTTTGCAGTTTCACCAGACAGTGCATGTGTTGAAAAAACATTGTTCATCTCAAGTATCATTCTCGGTACAGTATTCTGATCACTCTGAATGATCAATTTGAGGTCTGCGTTGGAGACATTGTCGTCAGAAATGATATTTGGCTCACTGTCTTCCAACACAGCATATATCATGGCGAAATCTTCGGAATTATTAACATTAAATCTTCTTGAGACCCTGCAAAAATAAATATAAACACCAGAACTGAATTTCTGTTTTACATATTTGGACTACTGACAGATCTAAAACCTAAAAATAATAACACAAAAAATGAATAATAACTGACAGGAGAGGAAGGATGAGTTTTCGTATACCCAAGACACGCATTATGATTCAATAGCTACTGATTAGACAATGAGAAAAGTTAACAGTACATGTCATAATTAACATAGTAGAGAAGAGAAATTAGATGGATGGTTAAAGCTGAACCTGATACAATCTATCATAAATAATAGAAAATATACATACTTGGGTCTCACAGACCCAACCTGTGTACTGGCGGGTTAAGAAACTATAAAACATTTGCTTAGAAAATTCAACGAAATTGCTTTAGAAATATTTTTTTTCTGACTCTAAAAGTTTTTAAAGTATTCAATAAACTTATGCTTTTTTTGTTATGAGATATTAAATGCAAACAATTTTTAACTACATCTTTTTCTGTTTGCTAAACTTGCAGTATCTATTCTTATATATATTTCTGAACCATAATACGCTTTAATGAAAATCACTATTAACCTTTGCAAATCTACAAATATTGCTGTTTGAGACGCTCCTATAAAATAAATTCCCAACTGAAAAACAAATTTAAATACGTATTTTGAAGATTTTAACAGTTTCCAAAATATATTCTTCTACTTGCTTTAATAATTTTTTCTGTTCAATAATTTTAGATTTTTATTTAAGAGGTTTACTTTATATTGATGAATTTTTTAATTTAATATAACGTTATAAAAATTTTAATTAAAAGTTCTTCTAAATGCAATCAAGTATCTAGGCATTTCGTGGGAATTCGGAACGCTAAATAAAGCATCTTTTAAAAGCATTAAAAATTAGGATCACGTTTCCCGTTTGATTTTTTTTCCCTTAAAATTTTCTTTCTTGTGTTCCGATTTATGTAGTTTATTATCAGGTTCATATCAGGTTTAATAAAAGCGATTCTATTGCCGAAGGGAAAATGGAACGTAATCCACTTTAATACTTTTATTCTATTTATGGTAATTCAATTATATTTTAATGATATGCATTAAAAATGTTTCCCAAACGATTTAGTTTTTCTTTTATATTTTCTAACTCTTTGTTTGATTTTGCTGGTTTATCGTTCAGAAGTATATTTTTTGTTAGAAGTGTATTTTCTTTAAAGATTTTCTGAAGCCTTTTGTTTAAAAGATATATTTATAACTGCAGAAGTCCCTCGTTATATCACGTATGTCAGAAAAAAGCGCGATGGTTACGAAAGTGTGATATAATCGAGGACATTATGATACTAAGAAGGAAAATACCCTATTACACTGGTTTCAAAAAATTAAGGAAAAACAACAAAAATGGCAATTTCTCAAAATGTTACATGTAGATTTTAATAAAACTGATCCACAATATAGAACACTTAGTAAGGTATAAAATAACATTAAAATAAATTACCAGACGATTATGGTGTTTTATAACTTAACACAATTATAAAATAAACAAAATAAATGTGTCACTTTGGTATAGGAAAAGTACCTTTAATATGAAGTATGATCTCCCCTATCTCTCCTGGGAAGTGCGAACCATTGCTGTTGTAAAGGTGTTATAAGCGTGGCAAGGGTCTGAGAAGGGGGATTGAGAGCAGCAACACATCTTCCTAAGACACCCCAAGCATTCTTGATGGGATTCAAATCCGGTTATTGAGCTGGCCATTCCATGCGCTGAACTGTTCGGTGCTGAAGATAATCTTTCACGATGCAAGCACTGCGTAATCTAGCGTTGTCGTCATGTAACAGAAAATTATTACCTATTGCGCTAGCTTAAAGGCGCACATAAGCATCAAGAATGTCATATCTATAAACGTGAGCATTCACAATTTTACGTGGAAAGACAGGGAGGTATTTACGTCCACCCAAAGAGATACCACCCCAAACACGAAAACTGCCTCCTCCGTATGAATCTCTTTCATGAATGTTTGATGGATGGTAGCGTGTTCCCTGTTCTCTCTAAATCAAACAACGCCTACTATTGCTTTGCAGGCTAAACCGGGACTCGTCCGTGAATAGAACATGCCTCCATTGTTCAGCCGTCCAGTGGGCATGTTTACATGCCCACCTTAAACGCTTCCTCCAGTGACATGAGGTGAGCAGCACACAAATGGCCGATCGCCTCGCATAAAGACCACCTTCATGAAGCCTTCTACGCACAGTAGATGTTGATACCAACCTTTCAGTGGCTGCAGCAAGGGATGCTCTAAGATGAGAGGAGGTTGCTGTTACATTCCTTCGTACACATAACTGCAAATATCGGTCATCGGCACTTGCCATAGCTCTTGCCCGTCCTTAGCTGAGCCTTCTGGATGCCGAACCAGTTGTTTGAAATTGTTGCCAAAGCCTATGAACAACAGAAGGAATCACATTTAGTCATCTGGTCTCCTCTGTCTAACTTTGACCTGCCTCCAATCTTCCAATAGCTCTATATCGCAGTTCGGCGGGAAAATTATACCTCTATGTCATACTAATGAATTGGCTCTCTCAGTTTTCTTACCTTATAATCACAGCGACACCTGCAGCCATACTATCTAGCATGCATTTTTATGCTCTTCACAGATGACGCAATCCGATTTCTGCGCCACTAATTTACATTTTGTAATTTTATGCAACATCTTTTAGTTAACAACATATGCAAATTTCATACGGTTTGGTTTCTTTTTGAACGAGTTATCGCTCTTTTTGTGATTTTTCCTTAATTTTTGGAAACCAGTGTAGTTAATTATTAGTAGAGATAATACTAAAGATAATATAATTACAATTTTCTTAATAAAAATTAATCTTAGTGACTCTTGTTTAATCGTTAACCCCTTTAGAACGAGCGTCGCGTATATATGAGACGCAAGTTGCTCAGAATTCTTCTTTATTTCCACATTCTTAATTGTAAGCTTTACCGTATTTAATCAGGGCTGCCAGTTTCACCTCCATTTTTATCCCGGAATTTCGACTTCAGATAGGAACTTTTTGATGTAACTTTTTGAAGTTTTTATCTGTTTAAAAATACTTTTTGTATTTTCTGGTGTGAATCCGAAATTTTTAAATAAAAGTAGAGGCCAAACTGGTAACCCTGTATTTAATTAGAGCATTTATGCGATTCAATTGCAAAAAAAAAATTTCTGTTTTTAAAAACTGGTGGTAAAAGATTAAAAAGTATGTAAAGGCACTCGTCGCGAATGGGTTTTGGCTGTTAGTCAGGCAATTTCTGAATTCACCTCGCTAAAGTTAAATCTTTGGCCGTAGAATGCATTCGTATATATAAAATATCTCCTCGAAAAATTAATGTTTTTAACTTCTTTTTCATTTGTACTCTTCTTAAAATACGTTTAATTTTCATTATTTCTGTAAATAGTTCTAAAATTTAATATATAATTTAATATTTCATGTGTTAAGAGCTGACGAACTGTGAGCAAAATTTTAGCACTTCACAGAAAATTATGAACATATTTTAGATGTATTTTGACAACTAAGAAAAAAAGACATTCTTTAAGAGGAGTTCACAGAAAAAAAGAAGTTAAAAATATTCTTTTCCTGAGGAGATATTTTAAATATACGAAAGCACCACACGCCCATAGACTAACATTAGCGAGGGGAAGTTGCCTGAGTAACAGGCTTAAGTTTTCTTAACCGCCTTAAGTATTTCTTAGAAAGTGTGGTTAAGGTAGAAATTGTTTTAGGCAGTTTAGGAATGGAGTTTGGAATGAGTTGGGAAATGGAATAAGATCGATAAATACAAACTAGCGATATAACGATGAGCGAATTCATAATTTATAAAAGTATATTTATCCGAAAAAATATTTTACCTTTACAAACATTTAATTACAATTTTATTTCAGAAAAATAGGTTTTAAAAAAATAGCATATATTTATATATCTCGATAAGCTAGACAGGAAGTTAATCTGGTACAAAAGGCTTCGTGTAGAATCCCACCACGCCGTGTCTTTCTTACTCTACGAAACTATACCTACGAACGGAACTATACAATAACTTCTCCCAAGTTACTAATGATTTCGAAAAGCGTCCTTTGTCCATAAAAAACTCAGAAAGAAATATATTTTTCAAATTTAAAGAATCATTTATAAAACAAAAAGGTTTCTTTTACTGCCACTGATTTTTGGAAATGTTTCCAAGTAGTTTTTTACACTGCATTAGTCAGTTTTCTCAAACCGGAATATTGATGCTATTGATACGCATTTCAACATTTTCTGTTGCCAAATTGACATCATACATGCAGTTGTATCAAAACAATATTAATTTTAATGTTAATCTTATTGTTGATAATTTATCACGTTTACCTGTAAATCATATTTGTTGAATATGAAAACTCGAAAATTGATATCATCTGAAAAACTTCTATTCCGGTTTAATAAAATTAATTAATGTAGTACTATAAGAACTATTCCGAAGCGTCCAAAGATCAGTGGCGCGAAAAGAAGTTTTCTTTTCATAAATAATTCTTTAAATATCGAGAATGTATATGTTTCGGTGTTTTTAAAAATAAAAAAACGCTTTTCGGAATCGTTTAGCAACTCCGAAGTGGTTTGTATATTTTCGTTCTTGGTATATTATATCATTGCACTGGAAATTTTACTGAAGTTCCATTACCTGCGAATTATTCTCTTGAGATGATTTATATATCTGACCAGATGCTATGATCAATGAAGTTACCTGGATAAATTTGGACCTCCAGGTTCGTCCGTGATATCTCAACTTCCAGAGCATTGGCATCTTCAGCCAAGAGATCCCTGGCTCGAATCCTGGTTCGGCCATTTTGCGCACAGTTGTAAAATTACTGGAAAAAACTGTTGGAAAAAACTGATATATTATATTTTCCTAGATTAATAAAGGCTTGTCTTTTATACGTTACATGTAATAGATTTTTTTTTGTACTTCAATTCGGGAAACTTCTGGAGTATACCATTGCTCTTTTTTTCAGTTAATTTTCTTGATTTGATATCCCTATTTTTTAGTACAACACTACCTGTGCTTTCCTAATTACAGATCGGTTAGGAACCAATAACATCATCGTAACTCGAAAAATAACAGATGACAGAACACGTAAAATAATGATATGAACAGGTAGAGGTTACTACTTAGATGAATAAAAAGGTTTTGTCATTAACCCTTATCGTTCTCATGTCCCTTCCCACGTGACATCGGTAGTATGTCGTAACAGTTGTACGGCACGTGTGAGTTGATAAGATTAAACCGTTTCGCGACCAGCATACCTTACACGAATTTCATTCGATTTGCACCGGTTTTTTTAATCACTAGTTTCATTCGCACTTTAACAAGAAAAATATATTACAAAATTTATTTTAAAAATATAGTGGTGCAAATAGAATATGTCTATAGCAGTGCTGTGAATATTCACTGAATACAATAACAACCTAGCAGCGAATAATGTATAAAAAGCCTGCGTTCGTTCGATAAGGGTTCATATTTACAGCAGAAATGACAATAGGCTTGAAATTCTGCACTGTCAAAAAACTTTTCGCTAAAAAACGAAAACATTCCGGTAACAGAAGATGCATAAATCTTGTCTGCGTGATATCACAGAATTTCCGTAAGTCGATTAGCGTATTCCCGGTTAAATTTAGCTTCGGAGAATTTCCTGCTGCTTTTTGCTTCGATTGAAGGATCTCCGGTGAATCGAGGAAAAATGTCAAATTAGAAATTCCGTAAACAAATAAAAAAATATTGGCTACACAATTGCCGTCCACCCTGCATGCTTTCACGGACATATTGCTTAGATTAGAGTTTTTTTTTTTTTTTTATCAATTACAGCTCATAATTAAGAATTATACATGGATTTTGTAAAAATTAACAAATAGAAATGGGAAACGGCCAATCATTATTATTGGAAAAATGTGCGCCAATCAAATGTTTATTGTATGTACAAATTATTAATCATTTAATTTTAGGTACTTGGTGAGGATGAATCAAGGACAATAGGGTAGTCCATTTTATCCTCTGTTTCGTCGTTAGGGTTGTCTTTTAAAAAAAGATATCAATCGTAGACTGACTATTTCAATTCTTCTTCAATTCTTCTTTCAATAGTACTTAAATTTGCCTATTAACTCTTTAGACGCATTCACAATTTTATTATATATATATTACTTTTTTTGTGTGCACTGTAAAAAAAAAAGAGAGAAATGTTTCGTAATCAACGAAAATATAACATAATCACGTACGGAAATATACAATAACCTCTTCTTTGTTACCCATGATTCCAAAAATTTTCGAGCATTGCAGAAGGATTTATAAAACAAACTTTTTTATTTTGCTGCCACAGATTTTCGGAAAAGTTTCCGAGTGATAATGTTTGCGATTAAAGCAGTTTTATCAAACCGGAAGATCGGTTTTTATGATGCTATAATTTTTAGTTAAACAGTTTCAGCAGCATAACTGAATTTATAAATGTAAGAATAGCAAAATAATATTAATTTTTATGTTCATTTTAAAGCTGCTAATGTATCACGTTTGTCGGTAAAACATGTTTGTTGAACTTAAGGACTGACAGCATCGGAAAAGCATTGTATTCCGGCTTGAGAAATTTGATGAACATCCTATTAAAACTACCCGGAAACGTTTCCGAAAATCCGTGGTAGAAAAATAAACATTGTTTGTATACATGCTTCTTTAAATCTTGAAAATGTATTGGTTTCTTAGGTTTCTAAAGATAAAAATCTATTTTCGGAATCGTGGATAATTGGGATAAGGCTATTATATATTTTTGTTCGTTATTATATTGTTTTTTCCTAGAATTTTTTCTAGATATTTTTTTTCAACGTGTCTTTGTTGATATTGGAAAATACAAATTGTTTGTTGTAAACGATTTTTATTTTTCTATACAGGTTAATTTTCTTCTATATTATTAGCCCCCGATATGCTGTTTCTATCGGGCAAAAATTAAAGTGTCATCTCTAAAAAAAATAACTCTCCATTACATAAGCCAGCCGTAAAACAAAGCAGATGTATCACTGTACGGTTAAATACGGACAATCTCTTCTGTAATTTTTAAAATTTCTAAGCTTCGCACATTTTCAATTTTTACACCGTCCGGTCGTACAGGGAAAAAATGTTCTTTTAAATGCAATTTGTTTGAAAACTGCATCTCAATTTATTTTTGAGATATTAATTATTTGTAGTTCTTAACACCATTTCTCTAATGGTGGCAACTAAAGTACTCTATTTCTGCAGAAAGTAAAGGAAAAATAGTTGGAATATAGTAGATTATTGTATTTTTTTTTGTTGCCATAACAACTAAAAAAAATTTAATTAAAATACGTGCTATTTAAAAAATATATAAATGATTGATTCCTGATAAAATATGGAGCTATTACACATTATATTTAATTTTAAGTATCCATATTAATTTTACTAACAAATGACAGCATATGAATCATTATATAGCCGATTTTTTTTGTCGAGTTTCTTGAATGACAATATTCTTTTTTGCTGGCTTCGTGTATTATTCTACGATAATAACATCATATGTATACTTTTTGGTAGATGTTGCTTAAAACTCTATCGTAAATGTAAAATTCTTCAGTGAATCGAAAGAAGTTATTTTATTTAAAATAAAAACGTGTTTTTTGAGTCTTAAAAATGAAATATATGTTTTTTACTATATACATATATTTATTGTTTATATACATATATTTATTGTTTATATACATATATTTATTTTTCATCGGGGGCGACACTAAATTCTGAAAAAGCAGAATTCCTTTTTTCTAGTTAGTTTTTTTCCCTCTTCCAAATGTATTTATAAAATATTTCAATTCAAATTATTTCTCGACTTTTTTATCGTCATATTCTGAATACAGTTGGTGTAATTTTATTTTACAGAAAATAAAACCTTCTCCGTATTAAAAATACAGTAAGTAACATTACTGCTAAAAATCAATTACTTTTTTGGACACACTACAGTCATTTCCTACAGTGCATATTTTTGGTTTCTATTTAGAGGCAAAAATTGGTTGAACTATCACTTATACCGATATTCGTTACTTGATTATTATTGTATTTATTTCGTCCATTAATCTTTAATGATTTTAGTCCGAAATTTAAAGTGCATACCATAATTTCTGAATAAATTAAATCTGTGAGCAATGTCGATGAAATATTTTTTAGAACAAGTTACACAGAAAAATATATTTAAACTTAAACATTTCCATAGATGCAACTGCAATAATTAAGTCAAAAGCGACGATAACGATTAGATGGTGAAAACTGCTGAAGTTAGACCATTTCAGTTTTTAATGTATTTACAGGACTTCCTTAAATGCCATATTTCGTAAACTGGTTTTATAGTGGAGAACTTCTAGCTGTATTTCCATTTCCAAGCTTATTATTATACTTACGTAGAATATTTAGGAAATGCCTGAGTTTAAAATACAACTTTCTGCTAAGGCAAAGTCTATAAAATATTTGAAGGACCTACTAATTATTTAATTTAAATTCAGACAAGTGAACGCAGTTTGGAAATTAAATGACTCTACATTTTGTTAGATGGAAGAACATTAGACTCAGCTGTTTGATCATGTATTACAAAATCGATATCCATGTAGAGACATTTTAAATGGTTAATAGAAATGCCTATCAAAAAGTTTTATGCTTGTGCAAAAACAGATGCAGTGCAGTCATGT
This sequence comes from Maratus speciosus, assembly GCA_963932465.1. NCBI lineage: Eukaryota > Metazoa > Arthropoda > Arachnida > Araneae > Salticidae > Maratus > Maratus speciosus. The sequence continues at coordinate 339,594,200 of OZ010791.1, forward strand.
GTTGCAAAAATGGTACATTTAAAAGACTAAGAAAATTCACGGAAAATATGTAAGTTTATCTATTACTTTCTTTTTCGTATTTTGATTTGACTGTTATTTTTGACATAAATAATTTTATCTATCAAGTTAAAACCGAAATATTTAGTTTACTTAAAATAATAACCGAACAGTGGGACTTCAGTAATTAGAACAATATATTTAAAAATACAAATGAAATCGAGAATAGTAATGTTATTTAAAAATAGCAAATAAAGTCTTTGTGCTACAATATTAAAAAGCAGAAAAAAGTAATTAATTACCTCAAAGCTATTGCTGTTGATTGTGGTTATTTCTCTAATATTATTGATTCTATTTATAAGAAATTGACGAAATCCGTCCATTCTGAAAAGCATTCTAATTCCAACTCTAATACTTTAGTTGTGTTACCATTTTTTTCCTAAAATCAGTCAGCAAGTTGCTAAAATCCTGAGAAGGTTTGATTTTAATGTTATTTTTTCTCCTGTTAATAAAATCACTTTTTCAAATCTCAAACACCCCGTTGATCGCCTATAACTGGGGTATTTACCAAATCTCTTACCAGTATGGCCTTTCTTATATTAGCCAGATTAAACCTGCTCTTAGATTTCGTTTGAAGATTATGTTAAAAATCAAGAGCTCAAACGTTCTTCTATTGCTCGACATTCTTGGTCTTCTCAACATAGGTTCTATTTTTCCTCAGCCATCATTATCCAAAAATGTTCTTCTAACCTTGATCTTTATTTTTGGGAAGCTTACCACATCATTAAAAATTCTCACTCTTTAGTCAATAACTTAGCTGGTACTCCTGATTTTCCAAGTATTTGGAAAGCAATTTAATTTTCTATTTTTTGGTTTCTTTTTCTCTCCTTCCCCGGTAGATGTCGCTACTTGTCCACACAGTCGTTTCCACTGCTTCTCTCTCATTGGTTGTTTTTGGCGCCTTCGCTACCCGCATGGGCTGTATAAGCCAACGCATCTCTGTCTATGATTTTGCTCACCCTTGCTTTTTCTAGCACGCTGTTCCTTTTTCCCTATCTTGCACTGAAGAAGAATCTCGCTAGTAGATTCGAAACAGCTGTTTTCTGATTTTCATGTATTATTTGTGCATTTTAAACGTTAGTTTTTCTGCTTTTTAGTAATGTTATTGTTATATTGCTGATGTTATTTAATATTTGATTTTGACTTCTTGCTGTTTTCGCTTTTTTACTGGCATTTTAAACTGATATCATATTTTCCCAATCAATCTTTTTCATTGTTTCTGTTGATTTACACACAGGAAAAGCCCGTGGTTTTGAGCGCATGTTTGTTAAAATATGAGGGGCTCACAACCATAGTAGACCAACTCTGTAAACAAATGATATGCATATAAAAAGTATATGAAAACAGACTTGGTTTACTGTGGGAGTGGATAAAACAGATTTTATGCACCTTCTAAATGGACTATCTCATTTTTTTTTCAATTTGGACTTGGTCTACCATAGTTGTGAGCCCCTCATATAACATGTAGTATGTGTGTTTCCACTTACTAAACGCAAAATCTATTTTTTTTACTGATAATAAATATGTTTCTAATAGAAGCCTGATAAAATTATAAAAGTAATTTTAATTTATATCGTTTATATCTATTTACATGAGCATTTGCTGATGATTTTTAACGAATTATTCATATTTACTTCAATGGACAATATCCCCGCAAGTGGCTACGAAGATTTTTAATTTTCTGAAAATAATTTTATGTTTAGAAAATTCATATATTTTTTTAATTCACGAATCTTTATATTAAATAAAGATGGCGTCTCATTCAAAATAAACTATGCATTTTAATTCATGAATTTGAAATAGTTTATACTGTGACTTCGATAAAATGGCATAATTTTTACTAATGTTTCATTTCACTAATACTGAGATTAAAGATTCTAAAAACACACACACACACACACAATTTTAAATAATTCGAGTGAATCAAAATGTTGAAAAATATTGATTAAAAAAATAGTTATTGCTGAAAAACGGTATCACGAGAAAAAAATGTAAAACTTTTGTTCCCAGATTCCATGTTCTAAAAATCTGAAACAAACAAACAAAAAAAAAAACCTTTTTTGATAAATTGCGCACATAATTCCAGGCCACTGAAAATCCCATTAAAATATATTCAGTGATTTGTTAATGATGTTCTAACAATCCACAGACTTACAATAATATCATTAGAAACACATATGTATGTGTGTTAATATATACTAATACTAATTTCTATACTAATACTATATACTAATTTCTAAGTTTCTAACTTCAATATTTCAAATTAACATTATTAAAATGTTATATCTAAAAAATAATAATAATAATAACTTTTTATAAATTTTATAACTTGAAAGTCGTTTTTCTCCTTAATCAAAGAGTGAGTGATTTAGTACTTGAAGTAAAAGTGACTTAGTGAACCACTACGCCATAAAAGAAATTTTTTTTATCAAATATAGAGTTTTAGGTATATAATTCACAAATTAATTCCTACGCCATATTTGGATTTGATAAAATCTGATTGAGGATTATTAATACGTACTCTATTCAGGTTTCGCAGCGTTCAAAAAATTTTCTACATTCCCTACCACTTTTTCAAAACAATAATCTCTGTGATATATTTAAATAGTTTTATGGTCAAAAGTGACTTTAACGATTAGATGGTGAAAACTGCTTAAGTTAGACCATTTCAGTTTTTATTGCATTTGCAGGACTTCCTTAAATGTCATATTTCATAAAGTGGTTTTATAGCAGAGAACTTCTAGCTGTATTTCAATTTTCAAACTTATTATCATACTTATGTAAAATGTTTAGGAAATGCCCTAGTTTAAAATGCAACTTCCTGCTAGGGTAAAGTCTATAAAGTATTTGAAGGACCTACTAATTATTTAATTTTTATATGTTTGAGGAATCTACTACGAAGATTCCCTATTACTCCGGAGGAAGTAGTAAATAGTATTATTCTCCTATTACTATTGTTTTGAAATAGTGCTAGTAAAGATTTAAAAATTTACGAACTCTGCTAACTCTTCCTAAGTATATCATGATACTATGACATATGTATGCATATGCCTACTGCATATATGAATTTGTCCGTTGTGATAAATTTGTATGCGCTATATAGCAACACATTAAATTAAAAAAATATTACTTTTTTATTCTCTCATCCTGTTTTATTACTTCTTTGTATTATAAACAAACATTTATTTGAACAAAATTTAAAGAAAGCATTCTATTTTATAAAAAATCTATACTTTTGCCTCTTTTCATTTACTGACAGATTATTCAAATTTTATCTTTACAATCAGAAGATAAATATATATATATATATTACGAAATGAGAAGCAACTTAATGGAACCTCTGTTAAATATCTTTTTCGGAGAATTGAATACGTGTTTTTAAACACTCAATACTCATTACATATTTTTAAACACCTTTTTTATAATCCCTAATAGCTTGTATTTCCTACATCTGATATTTTTCTCCAACCAGTCATTATATTTTAGCATTACTTACTTTATTGTAACATTACTTACTTTTAATCCATTAAGGAACGCACCTTCTTATACTTGAAATAAATGAAATAAAATTTTATGTTATACATATTAATGACTAATTAAGAGAACAAAAGCGATATTATATATATTTTTTAATTTTATGGGAGATATGATAATGTCGTAAAAACTCAACGTCAGAACAAATGCACTACATTTTTGCCATATGAAAACTTTTAAAGCTTTTACTGTGTAGCGGTACATTACACATGCTACACATAGTTAGGGGCTACTTTTTTCCAAAACTTTAAAGATAGTTAAAAAGTAAAAAAATTAAAAAAATGCCTCTTTAAAACCATACAGTGTGCTTCATTGTTTCATGTTAATTGTTTACAACTCAATTTCGACATTGAGAAATCATATATAATATTTTTTAATAATAGAAATGCTAGTGGAACCAGGAAAAGAGAAGTAGACCAAAGCATCCCAGGTTGACGATACTGTATATTTATTTATTTATTTATTTATTTTGCACATACAGTAAGGATTTATCAAATTTTACCTTTACCAGAGGAAAAATTCATTTTGAAATAAAAGCGGTTAAATTTAACTATTATTAAGGGGTAACGCTGCTTACAACAACTGCGAATTTTGATATAAATATACATACATATATATTGAGAAATATATACACCGGAATGAAAATGGGTTTACGGGTATTTATTATATCAGTCTATAATAATATAATCAGTATATAATCAAAAAATATTTTTTTTCTTTGTAAGAAATTAAGATAGCGCTGTGGCAACATGGCTGTACCAAAAAGTGACTTGTAGTGTTATTTTAACAATTTCTATCTGATCACTTCCAAATTTTATACACTTATTTTCAGCACTTTTCTCAAGAGAAACTCATTAGATCATTAAAAAATATTTATATTAGTGAAAATGGCAAGCATTTAAAAAATGGGTACGATTTTTTGTTAAAAATTAGATTTGTGCATCATTTAAAAGTAAAAATATTATATGAATTAGATAATAATTCTTAAAGAGAAGGGTTTTGGAAATATGTGGTTAAAATTTCGATACATATCCGATTAAAAATATTATGCTGCAATCCACAGTTTTGTCATCACCATTTTGCCACAGCTAAAACGCCACTATTTTTACTTAATATATATATATATATGATAGCAATATTAAATATTCGTATAAAAAAACCTTCAAACTGATTGTCCTTCTGATGTAAAGTTTTATCAAATAAATAAAGAAAAAATCAGAAATTTTTCAGGCGACGTAAGAAGATTTAAGCCTTAAATTTCTATTTCAGATAACGGAATACTTGTATTTAAATACTAAATATTCACGAAATATATATTCAATACCTTGTATCTCAATTGCCTTTATACAGAGGATATTGTATGGAATAAATTTAAATATATAGAATTTTTTTTTATGAAAAGAAACTAAGTTTGATTGCACATTCTATTTTTTTTTCGAACATTTCGACATATTTCTCAAATAAATAAATAAATAAATAAATAAATAAATAAAACATTACATCTACACCAAACTTTTTTATTCATTTCCTTGACTATAACATCTAAAATGTCATCTGAAAGGTTAATTAAATTATGTTAGCTATTATTTGAGACATCATAATAGTATAGACATCAAATAGATACCTTTCGCATAACAATGTTGTTTGTGAAAATTGCATTTAAAATGTAAAGTGTAGGTAAAGGCATAGCAGATAATGCATTTAAAATTCGTTGTATTTCTTTTTCTAATTGATTTTTTGAAGACCACCGAAATGGAGATTGCTTTGGGGCCAATAGCTACAATGGCTGTCACCTCGAATGATCCTTTATTTTCTACAAAACATTAATTGCACAAACTATATATACAATTTCGCAACATACAAGGACCAGATAGCACAAGAAAATTTATAACACTAGAGAAATACTGCCGGGAGCTCCACAAAGAGTGTACAACGGAGCCAGTATGAGTCGAACCCACAGACCACCTACGCTCTCAAGCAATCTGCGGCATCGTGCCTTAACCACTCAGCTACGGAGGCCCCTTTCTAATTGATGTACAAACAAAAAGAACGGTTTTGAAAACTCAATAGTTTGACTAACAATTTGACTAACAATATATACACATATATAGTGAGAGAAGACGTTCGTGTATTATGGAGTGGTCGGACAATATGGAACACTTCAATATCTGGATCATACGGTGTTGCAGCTGCAATAAGATTCCCCCATGAGGAACCGTGCTCAATTCTGTTTGGATAACTGTTGTTGAGCGACACGGTGAAATAAAGTCTTATTCTCCATTTTTACAATCTTTTGATGGTAAATTTGATAAAATTCGTATTAATTATGAAATGTCATTGTCAATGATGGTAACCAAGCTCAATATAAAGTTGAACAGTAATGTTTGTTGTTGTGTTAGTCAGTGTCTTTTATGCTAACTTATTGACGAGTGAAAAGTTTCTGTTTTACAAGATGGTGTGTCGGCTAATATAGAATATTAGATAAACAATTGTTTCAAGACGAACCTAAAAATTAAAATAAAGTTTCAAAGAATCAGATGATTACAAATGATGTACTAAGGTTTACTCATTAAATATCTTTAGTTATTCTTTTAAATCCTGTCTTTTCTTGCAATTTTAATATTCCTTATGACTAGTCCGTATTACCGACTGGTTGTCATTACCCGAAAAGTGTTTTTAAAGCTAAATGTTGATATATATTTTTTTCATTCACTTTAAACGCATTAAAAAGGTGTTAAAAATAGTCAAAGTTTATTATTTACTAATTTTAGATGTATCTCAAATTTTTAATGTTGAGTTAAAAATAAAAATAAGATTGTATTCGGTAATACCTGAACTTCCTCTCTCTAAATAAATAAGCAGATATTCGAAATACAACTTTCCAAAGGTGGTCAATTTAAGGAAGCTTTATTCTGGATAAAATTTAAAGAAAGAATTCTATTTAAAGTAACAATCGATACGTTTCTTTGTTTTCTTACACAAATAAAAAAAAATATTAAAATTTTACCTTTACTTTTAGAGAAGAAAAAAATTTTTGAAACGAGAAACTACTAATGTGAACCTCTGTTAAATCTCTTCTCTTAACTACTGAATATTCATGAAATACTTATTCAAGACCTTGTTTGTAATCCTTAATAGCTTGTAATTTCATGCATCTAACATTTTTCTCCTACCACTCATTATATTTTAACATTTTGTTACATTCTTTTCTTTCTAGGAATGTCACGTATGACTGGAACTGAAATTTCTTTTGAATCAAATTAGATAGTCTCGATATGGTAAGTATATGAATATTGATTATTTCATTAGCTTATCTCAGACGACTTTAAAGGACTAAATTTATTCGCCCAGTGGCAGAATTGTGAAATTTTAAATATTAGTTATATTATAATTTGAATTATAATATATTATTTATTTATTTATCGCTCACAGCTGTTTTTAAATGTACGATCCTCCAAAAGAAAATTATAGCATTTCAAGAATATATTTCTATATTTTAAACATTCATTTATGCTATGTTCTTCAATATATCATTAAAAGTATTTCTGTCAAAAATAAAAATAAAATAAAAATAAAAAGACATTAGTGGTATTTTTGCTTCAAAGTGGCTTATTTGTTACTCTCAGATTGGTTTAACTATCTGCTGGATCAAATCTCAAAATGTATGAATTTCAATCTGATTAATGAACGTATGTTTCAAAATGCTTTTCCTTCTCCATTTTAACTTGCTGTCCTTTCTTTTTTGCTTTTTCCACAATATTATGCTCTTTACTTTGACGTATTATGTAAATAGCACGTGTGTTTACACTGTAAAAAAAAACGGACTAAAATACGGAAGTTGTACTGGCAATCGAGACGCCAGTACTATTTCTGTATTTTAACGGAAAATTTCCCCCATAAATTCCAGAAAAACGGAAAATTTTCTGGAATTTACTTGGGAAAATATCCGTTAAAATACGAAAATAGTACTGGCATCTCGATTGCCAGTACAATTTCTGTATTTTAGTACTTTTTTTAACAATGTATATGTATGCGTATGTTTGAAAAAAAAGCATACATATGTCTTATTCTACGAATGTCAGATCAAATGTAAAACTGTATCTATAATTGAATGTAATATGTGTGCGTTCTCTTCCGCTGTAATTACACTATTGTTTTAAACCTACAAAGCTGAACTCCACGGCTTGGTTACCAATCTATCCATTTATCTGTCTCATTAAATAGTATTGAGATGCAGGTTTTCATCAATTTCATTCATACCTGAATTGCAACTTATAGTTATAAAATATATGACATTTTTGGTAATGCTTGATATACTTCATCACATCCTGTATATTATTCGTGGAGATATTTTGTTGATAAATATTGACGATAGATCATTATCTGTTTTTCGGTATTATATGTACTGTGTCTTATACCCAACCGCTAAATATCTCGACTGTGTTCATAAGATTTCGAATCAATGGCCGGCAAATGAGCACAGCATTTTGCTTGTAATTTCTTTTGTTTATTTCGTATGAAGACAATCCTACTGATTCAAGTTTAAAATATTAGTCGTCTAAAATAGGTTTAGCAATATTCCATTTCTGAATAAGCGATTAATTAATCTTTCATTTATCAAAAGCAACAAAACTGCATTCATGAAACCGTTTTTCATAGTGGATCTCCAGTATCCGGGTCAACTTTAGAAAAATCGATTATATATCTATGTATTCACCTGGACATAACATCAAGCGATACGGCAGGCTATCAAAGTACACTACAGTTCAGGCATGCTTTGTGGATTATCGTCGCGACCATATATTTCAATCTATCTTTTATTAACTCTTTTCCAGCAATAAAATCTGCTATTTCGCTTCTAGAGGTAGTATTATGATGACTACGATTCTCTCCAACAGGTATCATGCTTGCATGAAAAATAATATTAATACCAGACACATTTGGTGGAATATGTTTAACCCTTTCAGTGGCAAAGTACTTCTTCTCGTAAATGCTGAAATGATTGATTGACACCAGATTTTACAACCAAATTTTTTTTGAAAATTAATAAAAGCTTTTCTTCGTGTACTTCATAAAAGGAAAATTTTGATTCCATATTTCTTGTGCGTATAAGACATTTAGGGATTAAAATTAAGTGGTCCAAAAAACAACCACAGCTCTTAAAGGGGTTACAGAATGCATAATAAAGATAAAGCTCTACCGATGGATTATGAAACTATATTATATAGAATAGATGCATGTATTTTAGTATCAGGTAAAACATAATTTTGAAGAAATTTATTATTATCGAATTGAAACGGAAGCAAGCTATGTGCTAAATATTTACTTTGACTTTTAATTTTCAATGTTAGTATTGAATAATTGAACGATGGTAGCCCTTAAATGGCATCATTTGGAATACATTCGGTTAGTCGTCATGTATTTTACTTGAATTGTTTAGACTTAAGATTATTTCCAAAGCTAAGTTAGTAAAAATGTTCAGGAGAAAGAATACCCTGTAATTTAATTTTATCCTTTAAGAATTTTATACTTTTACATGTGGCCTTCTATTCGTCCTTCCATTTTAAAGAGCAAAATACTGACAGATAATAGTAATATTAACATTTGAAATCATAAGGTAATTTTCATAATCAATAGAAAAATTGTAATGCATGACAAAATACTCTATATTTTATGACAAATTGTGATCCCTTTTTCTCGTTTATTATTTATTTATTTCGTGCGCCTGGTTCGATCTAGAAGTAATTTGTTCTTCTTTCAATCCAAGACACTTTTTTCCCCTTTATGTTGTGTAAAGATGAAAAAAATATTACGTTAAGCCGAAATAAAACTCTTCCTTTGTCTTCTTAAGGAATTTCTGTCACTGCTGTTTGATAAACGGTTTTTACTTTCTTTTTCATGTTCGCTGCTCTACATGGCATATTAAATGTTTGTCGTCTCTTGTGTTGCAACCAATATTTGAGATTTATCTTGAAACACCGTACCTAGAATGTTTTTTCGAGTGAAAGGTGGTTGCCTTATATATTTTAAGCTTCAACGCTGAATACAAATGTACAAAAATTAAATATTAAACAAAAGTAGATCCGTTAATCACTTTCTAGACCCAACTCTATCTCTTTTGCATACTTGTAACACGGAAATTATAAAAATTCATTAATTAAAAAAAATTAAAAAATATCTTTTTTTATAACAAATTTCTGATATCAAATTCTTTCTCATCCCCGTGTTCGATTTCACTGCCAACGGTTAGCATCAAACATGAGCGATACTGGCAAAAAATGTAGTTGAATGTATAAACCAGATCACGCAAGACTGTTCAAAAATCCTGTAAAAAGGGAAAGAAGACAAAGTTAATAAAGATAAAGAAAAGGGAAAATACACTAAAATTAAAATAAATGAAGATGTCTATAGAACACTGAAGATTTATTTCATGAAGTAAGTTTGAATGCAAGTTTTTTTTCAAAGAGATGGCTATTCTTTTAAGACCCGATGTATTTGTAAACAAAGCTAGTCATGTCTGTAGAAAGTAAAACATGGACTGCAATCGCTACCTGTTGATAAAAAAAGATACTTTACGGTATCTGCAAACCTGAACTATCATTTGATTCGAGTTTTTATTACATACGACTCAGAAGCAAATATTTAAAGGAATGTCTAACCCGTACGATCGTGCGGGTTGGGTCTTAAAGAGTTATATTATAGCAATATGCACACTAAAAAAAAAAAAAAAAAAAAAAAAAAAAAAAAAAAAAAAAAAAAAAAAAACGGAGATTCTACCGGCAATCTAGACGCCAGAAATATTTCCGTATTTTTCCCCATAAATTGCAGAAAATTTCCGTTTTTCTCATTAAAAACGGAAATTGTTCTGTAATTTATGGGGGAAATTTCCATAAAAAAAAAACAGAAATAGTACTGGCATCTAGATTGCCAGTAGAATCTCCGTTGTTTAGTCCGTTTTTTTCCCAGTGCATAATTATAAAATCTCGTAAACATAATATTAGGTTAACATTAAATTCTAAAGTAAGAATCATTGCTACAATAAAAATTAGGTTTTGTTTACTTGAAAATGTAAATCCTTTTGAAAAAATTAAAATCTGACGCGGTATTTGAAAACGAAATGTTTCTGTCGGTAAATTTATATGATATTTTTAAAAAGTGAACATTAAAAAAATCAATCCTAAAATTGAAATACATAAATGAAATCCAAATGACTTCATCTTCATTGCCTTAGGGCAATCCATTTCAAATCACCAAGGTGGTGTCACTCGACATTTTTAATTTTTCTAATTTTTTGACCAAGTTTTCTTCATAGTTTTATGGGTTTAAAAATATGATTAATTTCTTTTTATCATATAGTTTTTAGTGCTGGCCATTTTTAACAAGCAACACAGTCATTTTTGGTGAAAAAATGTGTTTTACGGAAAATGCTGTAACTGCTTTATTTTTATACGTATCACGATGAATCAAAAATCAAAATGTTCAGCATAAAATTGTCTACATTTTAGGAAATTAAGGATCTAGGTCGAAAATATGTTTGAAAACTGGAGAAATAAAATATCAAGCACCACATTTTGCTACTAATATGAACTTATGAAGCAAATCAGACTCACCTTAAACATTTTGTTTTCTTACAGAAATCTCTTATAGGTCTTATAGCTGCTTTCCCGTTATATATTCATTTATTCTCCTCTCCCCTCAAAAATCAACTTTTAACCTTACTGGTTCATTATAAATTGTCATTATTCTCCCCCTCCACCCTCAAATAAAGTATTTAGTTTAAATTTTGACATTTTATACTTAATTTCATATGGCTTTAGTCATTCTCTCTCCCCCCCCCCCCCTCACACTACTGTAAGGTTCGCTTTTTACATTTTAAAGTTAGTTTCAAATGCAGGCATCATTTATCTCAGTCCTCTTTCACTTTCACACGGATAGAAATATATCTTAACCCCAGGAATATTCCGTTGAGATAAAATAAAAGAATAAAATACATGTGAATGTTTTTCGAATCGCAGCCGACAATATGTAATGCATATTTTATGTGTAACACACAAATGCGCATTAGATCTTTCTCGGCCTCTTGGCTTGCTGTAATAATCAATTCTCACCCTTGAATTTTGTCAGGTAAAAGCCATATGCCCCTTGCTGACTAATTTCAGCTGCCGGTAAATCTGTAACGTGCATGTAATATCACGTGTTGCTATTTCTTTAAGCCACTCTCACTTACCGCTAGAATGTTATTTATTGTAACCCTAAAGAGCCCGCCATGGCATAGTTTTTAACTCAATGTAAAACTTCTTGATTGCTTTGTCTACCCAATTTGTTTTTCACCAAACATCTTACATATGGTTAACTAATGTTTGCCAATCTGTAAGTATTTGTAACAAAATCTGACTCACTTTTGCTCCTGACCTCGAGCCATGTAAACCTCAATTAAGGCCCGCTCTGGGCTTCTGCTTTTGGGCAGTGATCGAAAACTCTCGTCATCCCTCTGTACTTTTCACGGCCCTCCTTTAAAAGTTCTTTACAATAAATCTTTAAGTCTCTTAAAGTATTGTGTTGGAGTTTTCTTTTTATTCATTTATGAATCTGGGTACACGAAAACACCATTACAGGTCTTACAAGTTTCAATACTGGAGACATTTTCCATTTTTTTGTACAGCTCACAAAAAGCCGTGTTAAGTCTGTTTTCGGCAGTTTTCACTAATTAATATCTTAAAAGAGACTGACTAAAAAACTCTCGTCCCTCCACCTTCATCTCAAAATAAAAATACTGATATTTTGGGATGATATCGAAGTCGATTAAAATGTTATTTGGTGACTTGATGAAAAATCTTATTTTATATTTAAAAACTGCCGAAATATGATGAATGAAAGTTAGATTTTTTTTACATAATCACACACATATTGAAAAATTAGAAAAAAAAACATGATATTATTCAAAATAGCTTAAAATTTTCTATCATACGAATTCGTTTTATCCTCGCTTTAAAAATATTTGATTAACATTGAAATGAAATTTAAAATCAAAAAAGCATTACATAAACATGACCCCTGCTGAATAAACTTTTAGCCAAGTATCATATTTAACAATTTTTACTCCTTAAAATGACTTTTTCGTATGTTTAACTCTTACGTATTTTCACACCTCTTAGGAAAATGTTTAAAATTTATTTTTTGTTCGAATTCATTTGTAATTTAAAATTATTTCGACGGTCAAAATTTATTTTTTTGTACACTTTGGATCATAACATTTTTTATTTAGAATGTGCCGTACAATTTATAGAATATTTGAGTATTGCATAATTTTATATTTGACTAAGCAATAATGCGAAATATTTGAACGTACCTAAGCAAAAAGTCACTGCAATGCTATGTATCTGGACCAAAAGAAAAAGAAAGGAGGAGGGGGGTGCATTTTTAGTGAACTTGTTTTAAAAAAACGAGTTATGTCTCCCTCATAAAATTTGCAATGTAACTTTATATTACAAAGATGTTCATTATCCTAAGTTTTCAGAATTCTTTAGTCAGTCCCTTTTGAGATATTAATTAGTGAAAAATTCCAATTAGGCTTAACATAACTTTTGATGAGCTGTACAAAAAAAAGGAAAAGGTTTTCAGGCTTGAAACTTGTGAAAAGAGGTAGCTCTATAAGAGATCTGTGTAAGAAAAAAATATTGAAGATGAGTCTAATGATGCTTCATAAAAAATATTGATAGCAAAATGTGGTGTTTCAACTTTTATTTCTCTAGATTTTAAACGTGTTTTTGACCTAGACCTTTAACTCTAATTAAAATTCTATAATTACCTAAAATATAGATAATTTTATGCTGAACATTGTGGTTTTTGATTCGTCTTTATGTATAAAAATAAAGCAGTTACATTGTTTTTCATAAAACACGTTTTTAACGCTAAAATTTATGTGTAGCTTCTTAAAGTGGACACCCACAAAAAACTATATCATCAAAAAAATTTTTAATGATGATTTTAAACCCATAAAAGTATGCAGAAAACTTTGTTTAAAAAATATGGCAAATTAAAATGTCGACTGACACCACCTTGGTGACCCTTTACCGTTTTCTTAGTCCTTGAAACATTACATAATGATCAGGATTACAGATTTATTTTCCTTATATGAGCCAAATGTTAAATCGCCAAATGTACTTTCGATCGTCATCCTTCGAACTATAACATTTTCTTTTTCTTTCCATGAATTTTACAAACTCTTTGCCCTATTTAAATTTTCTTTCCTTGAATGTTATTTCTCCCTAAAACAGATGCTTGCTTGAGTATTTTTGGTTGTTTGATTGTTTCATATTTCAAATTGTCAACTGTTGTAACTTTTCAATATTTATTTAAGTGCAGCATGGACAAATTGAAAAAAATTGATTGTTGGCAACATTTTCGCCCGAAAAATGGGAAAATACCAAATTCTATTACGAAAAATTATAATTATATTGGTATATTACACATAAAAATTCTCCTGGGAAAACGACTTATCCAACCAGATAAAAATCCATCTAGGAATTCGCAAGTAGTTTCGAAATGAGTGCAAACATACTCTAGTGTAACAACTCTTAATACTTTTTGTTTGATAATATTTACGATACATATATATACATAAACGGAGAAACATCTAAAAATCTCCCTCTTTTGTTTACATATCTTAAACTTTTACAGGTAATTAAGGTCAATTTGTTCCTAATTAAGGGCATGTAACTGAAAAATCATTTAAGACATTCATTTATATTGACTTTAAAAAATTCCTACTCATATTAAAAGTGCTTGATATTTTGAGATAAAAATTATATTACAGACATAAAGAAGGAAATATAGAGAATCATAAAAGCGATCTTTTTACCATTTTTCACAATTCAAAAATTTAAAAAAGGAATTCAAATCACCCACTATTTCTACAATTCTATGGACAAACTTAAGACGATTTAGTATATTAAATGAACATAAGAAAAAAAAATTCACTTGCTGTATCTCGTTAAACTCTCATGTTTCTGTTTGAAAATATTGGCTTATAAATGTAAAATTAGCTTGAAGTAAGAGCACAAAAAAAGAAAGGAATTACTTCCCAGTGAACTATAAATTACACTATGAACATAAAATTCATGATTTTTTTTATTCAAAAAAGTATTTTCATTTGAATTTACAAATTCTCAACTTGAGTTCCACATATGTTTAAATTTAAAAAAAGGAAATCTGTCCTATGTTTCACTTCTTTGCTTATCATTTAATATATTCACCACTGCACACTATCATATTTTTTAATCTAATAAAAAGAAAGTTATTAAAACGGTCTAATGTACCAAAATCTGGGTACGATAAAAATCCTACATAAAAGCATTTTTTCTTCATTTTACTGATTGATATCTTTAAACTAGATCATTAGAAAACGAGATACGTAATAGTTAAATAAAATAAAAACAATAAAATAAAAATAATAAAATAAAAATAATGAAATAAAAATAATAAAATAAAATAAAATAAATCTGGATTTTAATTGAGTTTTTATATAATTAAGCCTAAAACTCGGTCATTCCTTTCTGTATTCTCGTTTATACATGCATTGTGCTGTCTAATGTATTTAGATGATAATTTTTTTTCCTTAAAATCGATATTTCAGCCAAGTGTTTTAAACCAGAAGTTCCATGCATGTTCCATTTTATTCTTCACAAAAATTTCACGGAAACATGGGATCTCAGAAGCTTCAACAAAGGCCTCTGTGTCCGATTTTTTTAGTTAGTAAAGTTGTAAGAAGTTTAAAAATGACCAGATTTCTTTGATTTCGGTTCTGAAAGGATTTTTTTTTTTTTTAAATGGCAGTAGTTTAAAAATAGAAATTTTTAGGAATAAATATTTAAAATTTAAAAATCTTGGAATAGTTAGAATATTTTTATGGAAATAATAATTTTATTTTGGATTGCAGAAATAGATTCTTGTCGTGTCTTTAATCAGTTTACAAATATTAACAAAAATCTTTAAAAAAGAAAAATATATAATTGTAACAGAAAATGCAGTTTGGGTTTAAATAAACTTGCCAGATAGTTCTTCATCTTAAAGGTTGGAGTAACATAGTTGAGGTTTATTCCAACAGATCGAAAAATGTCCAGGGCTGGACTCGAATGTGGGTAGCTTCTCGAACCTAGGTACAGCCGTGGGGGAAAAAAAGTAAACTCCCCCTGCTAACTCCTTAACAAATTATCGTAAAAGAAAGTTACTGGTACCGAACGATTGGAAATAAAGTCTACTTTTAAATGATGTATATAAAATTTGCTTAGGGGTCATCTAATCATTAAAACGAACCCCAACTTCATTTTTTTCAATGGCAATACCCAATTTTAACGAATTATTTCAAATCTTCAGTTCAAACTATGCCTAGACATCAAATTTCAACTCATTTGAATGATAAGTTTTTGAATTATAAATATTCAAAATTTAGTGCTTTTAATGTTAAATTACATTTTCATATTTTCATTAATATCTCGTGAAATTATACTCCTAATGTGCTAATTTTTTGTGTAGCAATAATAATAAAATACCCAAACATATAATACGTTAAATTTCCAATTTTTATAATTTTATGATATGAATTATGAGTTATGAAATTAATGTTAAAAAAATTATGAATTGCAACTCACAATTTTCTTTTGATGGATTTAGATTTATTAAGTCCTGCTTTATGGAAATCCAAAATTTCACATTTTTCTTCGAAATAGTTTTCAAATTATGCTTAAAAAACGGCAAAATGATGGTTTAAGGGGCCATCCATGATAGTAGTGACTAGATATTTTCAAATTTCTTATGCTTTTCAGTAATCTAGCAGTATTCAACGACTGCTTCAGAGGCGCTTAAGATACCTTGATCAAGAACGGGGCTCTCTCGGTCAACAATGGAGTCCCGAACTTCAATTTGGATACAGCCCCTAAAGTACGCTTGTTTTAAAACAATTAATTTCTCCTAAACTTATGGTACGAATTGCATAAAAAAAATTATTTTTAGACTAATTGAATGGCGTAGAGTTCATTTATGCTGTCATAATTGTGTATTGCTATTGAAAAAACAAAGTTATGGTGTTTTTAATATGTAGATGGCCCCCTAGACAATTTTATAAACATCATTTAAAAGTAGGCTTTATTACCAATCGTGCTGTACCAGTAATTTTATTCTACGTTAACTTTTTGCAGAGGTAGTAAGGGGTGTTTACTTTTTATTTTCCACGACTGTACCTTGGCTTACCATGCCAGCGATTTTCCTACTAACTATGCCACTCGAACCTTGAATATGACATATCTAGTTGGAAAATTTGCCTTTTCTTTATTATGACATGATTACAAAGTATACAGGAGTTTCAATGTTATCAGCAGTTTCATCATGTAAATGCTACAGTTATATCTCGGATAAATTAAACTAGTGCTGAAGTTCTCAGCCATGTTCAACAAATAAAATTGAATTTTTCAGCCAGGTATCGTCAGGGTAGCACAGTAAAAACAGCATTGGCACGGCAAGGCAGGCTACCCAGATTCGACTCCTGGCCTGGACATTTTTCGTTCAGATGTAATAAACTTCAACTGTGCTACTCCAATCTTGAAGATGATTTATATAGTTGACAAAAATTTGTTCTTTTCATTACGACCTAATTACACGGTAATCACACATTTTCATCATGTAAATGCTACAGTTATAGCCCTGATGAATGAAACTAGCTCTTCAGTTCTCAGCCATGTCCAACAAATAATATTGAATTATATCAGACAGGTATCGTCCGGGTAGCTCAGTAGGAAGGACATTGGCAAGGCAAGCCAAGCTACCCAGGTTAGTGTCCTGGCCTGGTCATTTTCTGTTGTGTTGGACCACAACTATGCTACTCTAACATTGAAGAGGATTTGTCTTATTGAAAAAATTTACCCTTCTTCATTGTGACTTGTCAAACAGTTTTTTATTGTAAAATCCCCCAAACCTCTTTCTCGTAATTGTACTTCTTCTTTAATATATGCAATGAGCAAGATGTATCATCATCTGGTATTCTGACACTTTTATTTCATTGTAAATTCCATCGTCTTTTTTTCCCTTTATTCTGTTATTCTCAATACAAAATACAGGTGGATATGAAAATAATGGAAACACATGTGGATAAAAGTGACATTTAAGAATGCGCTTCATAAGAATATAATTATAGATATGACATTAGAAAAAAAATTCTATCTACCAGTTTTTAATTAATATAACCAGTATATATCATGGTAGTATGAGGTAGCTTTCGTGAAGTTGTATACGTCTTAAATTTTTGTGAAACGTGTAAAATATCAGACCTCACAGACTTTCAGAGAAGCTAAAATGTAAGAGCCCGGCTAGCTGGAGCAACTTTGACCGAAACATCCCAGCTTTTAGGCGTGTCTAATGGTATGGTGTCTAAAGTGATGAAAGCGTGCACACAGCGCCGCAAGACAAGCTCATCAAAGCAAAATAGTGTCCGAAAGGAGAATCTAAGTGAAAGAGATCAACGGGTATTGAAGCGGGTTGTGATGTCTAAAGAGAAAATAACTGCAGCCAAAGTGACCGCAGAGCTGTTTCACCTCTGTATTCTCCAGTGAGACTAATTACAGGTAGAAGACAGCTTCATAAGCAGAAAATTTATGGCAGAGCAACGGCGATCCCAATTTACGGAGATCCTAAGCCTCTTGTCGCAGCTGTTAATACCAAACGCCGTCTACAGTATTGCCACAACCACAAAACCTGGTCGATTGATAAGTGAAAGACAGCCATATGGTCAGATGAATCATCTTTCATACTTTTCCACGCAACAGGGCAGGTTCACGTTTGAAGGACACCTCCACAAGCATATGATTCCGATTGTCTCTGTCCAATTGTCAAGCATGAAGGTGGATCTGTCATGGTATGGGCTGCTGTGTTGTAGTTTTCTGCTGACCCAGTCGTAACCTTGAAAGGAAGGATCACTGGGTAGAAGTATTGAGAAATTTTATCTGACCAGATCCATCCCCTGATGCAAACTTCGTTTTCTGCAGAAGATGAAATTTTCCAGGATGCTAATGTTCATATTCATGGTTTAATGAATATGAGGATCAAGTGCAACATCTACCTAGATCCGGGCAGTCTCCTACCTCAATGTAATCAAACTGTTATTGTCTATTTTAGAGCGTTCATTCCGGAATTGATATACTCCGCCGGCATCTCCCCCGGAACTTTCACAATATCTCCACAAAGGCTGGTCCAGTATTCCTCTAATCACTATTTAGCACTTGTATGAATCGATTCCCAGGCGAATCCAACCTGTATTATATGCCATAGGCGGTCCTACGCCATATTATTAAAATATTTCTGATAAATCTAGGGTGTTTTTCATTATTTTGATAACAACCTGTACATGTCAATGTGCTTAAAGGGATTAAAGGCAGAAAACAATTCATTTTCTAAAACTATTCCTAATACAATTATATTTTTCGTTTACAAAATACATGTCAATGTGCTTAAAGGGATTAAAGAAAGAAAATAATTCATTTCCTTAAAACACTCCTAATATAATTATATTTTACATTTACAAACATAGTACAAAAAATAATGGAACTTTCTAATATGGAAGAAACGTTTACGAAAATTCAGTGATAGTTTTCTGAAAACTTTTCTCGTATCTTCAAAGACATTTAGGAGAAGAACTAATCAGAAATCCCAGAAAGCAGTAGGTAAATGCTGGTGTCATTAAATTATTTCAACATTCTATGAATACACGTACCTTGCCTCTGAAAGGGTTAAACGAATTTGGTACCACTTTAACTCATGCTTTGACAATGTGTTCAAGAAAAATATACTACAAAGTTCTCTTCAAAAATATAGCGAAATTGCTGCGAATAGATATAAAATTTGTTGTCTGTGGCAGCCAGGGCTGTAGCTAGAAGTGAATACTAGGGGGTGCTCAAGAAAATGTAGGGGAGGCACATTTTTTTTTCTCTAACTACATTTATACTTGGAATTTTTTTTTCAGAGAGATGGCCCGGGTTCGAGTCCCGGCATGGAATCTTTTTCACTAGGTTCGCCTTTGCGCCTTTTAAGCAATTAGTTTGAAATTTGATTTTCATTTGAAATAGTAATAGGTTTCTGAAATTAATAAAAATAACGACTTTTCTTAAATTGCAAAGAGGACCATTTTGTTTTAGAAATATGTCTGTATACCTCGAAAGCGTATTGTTTTCTGAAGTGTATAACTGGGTTTTTCCAATTGGTTTTTAACAAACGATAACAAAAATGCTTCTGGAATCCTCGATAACTTAAAGGTTACATTGAATTTTGGTGAACAATTTGTTGTATTATAGCTGCTTTTGTGCATTTTTTTTCAGAGTACAAAGTAATCTAAAAGGATAATACTTGAGAGACTATTTCCCAACCTTTCATTGGCCATGCTCCGCCAAAGCATCTGTAAAATCATGATCCCCCCCCCCCCCCCATACTCTGTAACACACATTTTTATATTATTTAAAAAGTGAACTCTATTCAAATGGAGATAGCCTAACAGAGACTTAACAATAACTATTCATTTCAAATTATTAAAATTTATCAAAGAGGTGATTTTTCGGTCACAAATGTGTTTTTAATATAACTCTATAAATGCAATGAAGCATCTCCACCTTTATGCCAAAAGTAGTTTTGTTGTTCCTTTCCAACTTATCCCGATCTTAGACAAAATTGTTATGTGGTCTGCGTTTTTATTTTAAGAATTCTATTGGAGAGACTCTCACATTTAACATAATTTAATAAGATTGAAACATTTTATAACTCATTTTAGTAACTTATTAAAATGTTAGGAAAAGCTTTGGACATCAAATTTTCTAACTGTGTGTTGACACACTACACGAGAAGCATTTCGAGATTTTATTCTTTATTCATATTAAGTAGCCATTATTACGCATCAAAATATATTTTTTTGTTTCCTACCACTATTTTTGATAATTGACTGCCATGTATTATCTGATTTTAAAATTTAAAATGTACATGTCTTAATCTATATTTATTTCATGTGTTGGAAGCTTGCATCAGAGCCATCTATATTCCTTTTCTTTTTGTAATGCTATTTAAAATTTATAAATTTTATAAACTTGGTAGTACCTGATTTATATATATCAAATATTTTTCAAGTTAAATATGTTCAAGACAGTCAGATTTAAGTATACCCTTAACCAGTTTCACGTGTAGAATTTTCTTCGTGTGATAAATAGGAAAACAAAAATCTCGTTGCATAAAAAAAGCAAAAGAATTGCGAACAATTGTAATACATATTAATAACCAGAAAAATACAGATATTTTTGAATATATTCGTGTAATTATTTTTTTTTAAGTTTATCCATATAATTATTCTGTATTTAGTCTATTTTGTAATTTTGATCGGAACTTTTTTTAAATTTAACAAAAATACATTTTTAAATTTTGCCAGTATTACTTTTGCTTTTAATCTCGAACATTAATCTCGAACATCAATCTCGAACATCTCGAATATTCCAAAAAAATCTAACTGTGAAATGGTGGGTAACAAATTCGGAATCCCCACACCCTAAAAAGGGAAATTGCCACTCGCACTGATCAAATGTAAAATTTGCGTATCTAAACAACCATGACAGTTGTTGAAAATCTGCAGCAGCAAATTTTTTTTATTGTTGAAATATGTACTGCATAAATTCGAAATGATACTGTTTTTTTTTTTTTTTTTGTAATATTTTCATAACATGTATTTATTGCGTTTATTTTTATTTTATTTTTTTTCTTTTTTTCTCTGTGTAAGTGTAATAGGCGAAAACTTTTTTATTGAACTTGTTTCTTTTACTAATTATCTTCCTGAAAATGTGACAGGCTATAACCCAGTTCAACTGTATTTTATTTTATTTTTGTTTATTACAGACTTCATGTTAATTAAGCTAAAAGAAGAAATCAAATTTCGCTTTTATTTCTTTACATACATTTAAAAGGGCAATTTTGAAAATTTTGCATAACTTAAACATAAAACTTTTTCTTTTTATACATCTCCGTGTTTATTCATGCACTAAGTTGTCCACAGCATTAATGCTTCAATCTTTTTTACTTAAAATCGATTTTCAGAGCAAGTGTTTCAAAACAAAAGTTTCATGTTTGTTCCATTTTATGCTTCATGAATTCTTCTCAGAATTTTAGTTAAAAGCTTCTGTGGCCCCATATTTTCTGTTAACAAAATTGTTAAGAAGTTTTTTGAAGGTTCGCTTTTGTCTGAATTTAGAGCAGAAAATGTATTTTTTAAAAGTAACAATTGGCCAAAAAATGAGAATGTCTAAGGATAAATACTTAAGTTTTAAAATTGAGAATTGTAAATATCAGAGTGTTTTTGTTGAAGTAACTAATTTATTTTAATTTTGAAGTTCATCGTTCATCGTTTATCTTTTTCTTTTCCATGTTAAATTACAAGTATGAGTGTTGTTAAGGAGATTTTAATTTAAATAACACGTACAAAGAAATATTTTATAAAATCTGAAATGTTTCTGTTGATAACGTATACTATAACATGGGATACTAGCCAAAAACGGGCTGTATGGAAGAGAAATACCACAGCCAAATACGGTGGTATTACTTTTCTTATTTGTTAATTTAATATTACAAGTACGTTTTATCTCAAAATTGTGCCATTTTTAGAAATAATAATAAAGCATAATTACATAAATCTCCATAAAAATAATATTCGTTTCCTAATTCCTGAAGCAATAAATGTTTCGGCAGGTGAAAATGACGCTATGCTTAAATAAAAGATTGATTTTGAAAAAAAAAAATAGAACATGAAACCTAAAACTGGAAAATAGATTTAAAAAAAAATGGCGCCATCGAGATTTTATCTTATCAAAATTTCACGTATTTTGTTTTCTTATCCAGCCGAAAATGATAAATCTCCAAATACTGTTCATTCGCCTTCATTGACATTGCAAACTTTTTAATTCAATGTCAGTGGCGGCTGCATTGACATTATTGTCTTCATTGCGGCGACAGTTCCAAGCTGAGTTCTTCCGTTTGCGCATTTTGCAAACATTGATTTCATGTTTAAATTAAATGTTTGTGTTTTACAGTATAAGTAAACATTAAAACATGTGTTCTATTATCGTATTTTAAATAAATTCATTAATTACAATACTAGTACATTTTAAATATTTTTGATAAAATTGTTAATTTATTTTGTGTTTGAAAGTCGCTTTATATCAAAAAGTCTAATTGCACATTTGATTTCAAATACCTGATTATTTAAACTCTATTTTCAGCATTACAAATTATTTTAATGTAATACAAACGTGTGAAAAATTATTGTAATTGACTAGTCTAAAGTATTTGCTTGGATTCTTTGGATCAAAGTGTAATTTGTTTCGCTATAGTACAGTAACTGGCATTCAATCAAAAAATAAAGAAAATACCTAATGTTAATAACATGAGTAATTTTTCACAATTGCAAATAAGTCGTGGAATAGAAAAAAGTCACTTTCAGCGGTTGTTTATAATTTAAAACTTACTTGTATTCCTGAATTATCGCTTTTCTTTTACACTTATTTCACTTTAACAAATGAAATATTTATGCCTTGTCATGCAAACAGTAGTTTATTTGTTCAGTAGTTAAATCGCTGAATTACTTTTCGATGAACTAATGGTTATTGGTTTCCATAGTTCATTTCAACTCAACAGCAGTTAGATTTATTATTCTTCTCTGTAGAAAATTGATTCTACTACCCGACAAATGGAGCTGTTTGGAATAACTAAGATTATATTAAATTAATCTGATTTTCTGTCAGCAGCAGATAAATGTCATCAGATGTATTTTTCTTCTCTATGTATGGGTAAATCCCTATAGTTCTCAAAACTGTCAAATATTTATATTCTCATGAAGCTGTCTTAGGAGCACAGATAACATAAATGCTTCACAATTTTTAATTTTCGGTGTTGCTCTAAAAATATTAAGCAGATAATTCCGAAATATAGTAGTTTCACTATTTAATGTATATATAAAATGCAAATGAGAATTTTGTTTCTGCTGCTTATCACTTGAGTTCTGCTGATTGGATTTCGATGGAATTTGAACTGTTAGTTAAATAAATTTCCAAGGAAGGTTTTAATTTATAACGTATTGTTCTACGTTGCTTAGTTATACAATTATGGGGAAAATTTCTATAATCAAGTCAACTCGATTGTAGAAGATTAGCTTTTTTAATCAGTTCTTTCTGGACGAATTTTGATGAGCCTTGCATTGTTAAATAATTTTTCAGAAATGGTTTTAGTATATTGTATTTCGTTCTAGGAATCTTTATTAGATAATATTGTCAATGATCAACTAAAAGAGTTTGTCCTTAAAAGCCGATGTCTGACACATTAGAAATTTCAAAAATACTATGACATTCCCATCGTTTTCAGAAATGCTGAAGGACGTTTAAGCTAAAGATCCGTATTGCTTTAAAACACAAGTTCAAATTTACCAATATATTTCATTTGATTCAAGGATCGTTTAGAGAAATATACCAGTGTAAAGGGCTTAGTATATAAACAAAATAATACCGAGTCTTTATGTTCTAGAATAAACAATGTCATGAATGTTTGTGAAAATCAATTTTCAATTTTAATCAGAATACATTTTTTATCAAGCTTATTATAGCTGTAAAGTTCAAACATTACCTGCTGCTTATTTCATACTATCTAAAATCATTAAATGTAATATTACAAAAGATACATTTTAAATATTTTATCGTTTATGATTTTCTTAATATTTCAGTAATTACTTTTTTAAATTCCTTGTATTTTGAGAGAAATGAAATAAGCTTTTTCTTTTTATTAAATTACACACTTTCAACATCCATGCGGGATTTGAAGACGTATTCTGACCATACTTTTTTAGAAAAGTGAACCTACATAATAGAAATTCATAGACATTTACAGAGAGGAAATAAAAATTAAACAAGCACAATGAACAAAATTCTGTACTTAACTAGTACTTTATGAGTTATATATGAATTAAAATACATTTATTTTAGATGATTTTTTTTCTTGTTTATATTAGTTTATAACTCTTTATAAATAAATGTATTGTTTATATATATCATGCTAAATCTGTTTCTGTCTTTCTATCGAGATGTCATCTGTGTCTTTAAATTTCCACGCATGAATACTGCAGTACTAATATTAAAAATTAATAGTTGCATGTGTAAATTGCCCTTTTACCACTTTTAAATTCCACTTTTAAATATATCCTCACATACAGGGTGCAAAGGAAAGTCCCTTTAACCTGAAAATATTTGCGAACGGACAGAGCTCTATCTATGCAAGTGAGATAACGGTACAGTAAAGCGACTACGCCTGACCTAATGCAAACGACAGCAGCGCCCCTAGTGGCGAAATTTGGAAGATAGTCATTGCAAATCGAAAACGAAAAGAGATAGAGCAAAATTTCCAATTAGAAAGTTTTAGAGCATCAATTAATTAGTACGAAACGACATTTGGTTCACACGGATAAGATAAATCGTCGCCTGTGTACCCAAAAATGTCCGAAATTGATGAGTCACTATTCTACTTTGCATATTCACATTCCGGAAATGTAGCAGTGCACAGTTGCAAATTGTGACGTTGTACTGTGCTGTAATGTCTGTAAAAATTTAATTTCTAATGCATTTAAAATTTTAGATTACCCCTTTCAGGGGCAGAAGAATTCTGTTTGTAAACTGATGAAATAATTGACTGACATCAGAATATTCAAACGAATTTCTTATAAAATAAAAACGCGCTAATTTTCACTTTCATTACAAAAGGAAAATTTTATTAAAATATTCTTGGTGCCATATGTCTTGTAGTTTTGGAATTAAAATTAGGTTACTAGATCGTCTAGCCACGGCCCTTGAAAGTCTTAAATCTATGTCGTCGTATTGAAGAGGCTTGCAATAGACGTTCCATGCTGAGAAATGTGCATGCAGAATTACTCTCACGAATACAAACGTGTATCGTTAGCAATGGCGAACTTTTTAACATACTGAATATTAACTTTTTATCACTGAGAGACAGTTTTTCTTTTTAGTTTTTTTGTGTGATGTTATCAAAATGTATGTAAGTATAAGTACGTATTTGTACCATAAATTGTGCGTATTTCTTCATACTTCTGGCTATTCCCTTCAAATGTTTACACAAAAGGAAGTGCATCGATTTCGGACATTTTTGGGTATACAGGTAAAAATTTATCTTATCCATGTAAACAAATATCGTTTCGTACTAATTAATTGATGCTCTAAAACTTTCTAACTGGAAAAATTGCTCTATCTCTTTTCGTTTTCGATTTGCAATGGCTATCTTCCAAATTTCGCCATTAGGGGCGCTGCTGTCGTTTGAATTAAATCGGGTGTAGTCACTTTACTATACCGTTGCCTCACTTGCATAGCTGTAGCTTTCTCCGTTCGCAAGTATTTTCAGGTTAAAGGGACTTTCCTTTGCACCTTGTATATATATATGTATATATACATATAAATGTATATACAATGCTGGCGCTCGGCTAATCAAAACGTACCAAACAATTTAAGGACTTTTATATATAATCAAGCTATGTACGTATCAATAATTGAAAATTAAGTCATAATTATCTAATCACGTTAAAACTTTCTCAAATTTTCAACTGTAAGTGGGCATTTTTAGATTCAAAAAATTGTATTTCTTTGTAGTAGATAGCCATTAAAACTCTCGCTTTGATAAAACCTTCTAGTGGCACTTTGTGCACGTGAATCCTAAAGTTTGTATTTTTTAATGTAACCAGTTAATTAGTTTCAATTTAAAATTGTGGATTTTTATGATGTCTAGAGTAGACAATCAATATTTTGGATTTTAGACGTTACATACATTACCACTGATTGAATGACTGTGAATTTACAGCATTTTCTGTGTTATAATAACATTTTCCACATATAATAAGGTACTGTTGAAAATTTTGTTAAAAGATATTCGTAAGTATGTGGTGGCGTACCCGTTGGTCACGGCAAGTAATTGAGTGGTCACTGAAACAATATTTAAGATGAAA
Source organism: Maratus speciosus (assembly GCA_963932465.1). Lineage (NCBI taxonomy): Eukaryota > Metazoa > Arthropoda > Arachnida > Araneae > Salticidae > Maratus > Maratus speciosus. The sequence continues at coordinate 339,620,853 of OZ010791.1, forward strand.
ACGTAAATTTATTTAAAAGCAATATTTAAAAGGTCAATCCAGCGGAGCTGGGATATTACGTGCATAATTAGGAACTCTGACAAACAAGAAATGAACTACCGAAAGTGGGAAGTAAGGTTATTAGGTTATTACCCCAATTAGTCCTGTAAGTCGAAAATAAACTTAAAACGGTGTATTTTCTAATCTTATATATATATATATATATAAAACTTCTACATAGAAGATCACTGATTGCACTGAAAACCCTAATAGCATTTCGAAAATACGTCTAAGTCACTAAATAGACGGAATCCCATGGACTCCTAATTCTCTGTATTCGAAGTACTGTCATTAACACATTACCAAAAGGGACACTTCTAGGCTGCATAAATCCAATTCCACTCTTCAGGTCCAAATAGACGTATTATTTTTGTCATATAGCATATCGGCTTTTTTTAGGCCACGTTGTGTATTTCATCTTGTTGGCTTTAAATGGAAACTGACGGATATCCTGAAAGAGGGAAATCTTTCCTTCAAATTGATCTAATCTTCTTATTTCCTGACCCATTGTTGAATGTCCCAGTCCTTTTGTGAATAAATTACAGAAGGCTTGGAAAAAATGCTTTTTCTGGAAAAGTGTTGAATGATGACAAAACAGGCTTTGAATGCAGCCTTAGTTTACGTCTAAAGTTACAGAAAATGGCATGAAATTTGAATAGCTCTCCGAAAGCTTCTTCGTAGAGCCACTAGGTCCGGACTTTGCAAAATCTACTCGATCCAACTCTTACCAGCGTATTTATTCTTACCAGTAAACCACAGCAACCTCATTAACATGTAAGTGCGTCGAACAATCGCCACGATCAGACTCTTTTAATGATAGTTGCAAAAGTAAGTGAAATGACAGAATAGGCTTGTTCATACACAAATCGTTAGAAACCAGATAACACGCTCGCACACAATCCATTTAGTCTTAGAATACACAAATAAAAGAGTAGATAGGCACTATGGCACAAGTGTTGATGTCATAAAAATGCGTTCTGATTAAATCGATACACAATGAATTTTTATAATTGCCACAACCGCGTTTTCAGCTAATAATAATAATTAACTTCATGCACTTAAATATGTGAATTATATTGGTTTTAAAACCATGATTGTGATAATTATAATAGTATACACATAATCTGAATTTTCTTCACCACGTTTTTAACCCATAATAATAATAATTAAGTTAATACACTTAATTATATGAATTATTTTGTTGTTAAAACCATGGTTGTGATTAATTTAGTAGTATACACATAATCTAAATTTTCTTCACTAGTATTTCATTTTTATGTATTTTGTATTTTTGCAGGGAAAGGCTATCCTGGTTATCAATAGTAAAATAGTTTGCTCTAACGCTGTTTTACCTCTGTGTACACTTCGTACTAAAACACTCCTTATTTCTACGTAAATTTGAAAAAAATTATTTTTCTTAATATTACAAAATATTTTGATGATTATTCGTACTCTGAAAATGAATTAAATGGGAATGCTTTAAAAATTTTATTATATACTGAATTTAAGTAGAATAAATTAAATAGAATATATTTAAAACCCTATTAAAGGGTAAACATTTTTTAATATGAAATTATTTATACATGAAAATCGTTGTTAGAAAAATATGACTAAAATTTATAACATTAGATGGGGAAATTGGCAAAAATAAAAGTCCACAAAGGAAATTTTGCATTCATGTTACTGTAAAAATTTTTGGAATAAGTCCATACTAATCGAATTGTCTAAAGTTAAATTTAAATAAACTATTTCATGTCAATGCTAAAGTTTGATTTGAATTTTACACTTTTATTTATGACTTTATTGAAAATTTTCTTGTAACACCTTGCAGTTATCGTGTGGGAATTCTATTGAAATAATTTTTTGCAATAGATAAACTTTACTTTTTAATTTTTTTTCTCTTTTTTTTTTTTTTTTTTTTTTTTTTTGTAAAATATTACTTTAAAATGTTTCATATCTAAAATTGCTCAATGTCTTTCTCTGAAGATTTCTTTTTCTAAACATTTTTTTACTTAACACATTCTTATCATTTATTCTCACTGTCTGTTCAGTATGTAAAGAATACCTTTCGAAGCAGGTGCTGTCAATTTCATGCTTCTAATTTAACAAGCTGATAAAGTAATAGGAAAATGGAGGATTCAGTTCATTACATATTCTATTCTTATGTATAATGTATTTTTTTTTCCTTTTGGTGTTTTAGTAATAATTCAATATATCGTAATGAGATGCAGCACTTATTAAAACCTAAAATTTTCACAGCTGCCGCAAACTTTTTGTAATAAGATATTTATTTTTTATTAAAATTATCTTAACATTTTTAATGAAAACAGACTTTTACATATTAGCAAAGATCTTTATAGTGTTTTACCGTTATTGGTTATCACACAAATTTTATATTGACTTTTAAAATCTAATATTATACATACACACATACACACATAAACATATGTGTATCTAAATATATTAGTTTTAATTCCTTGGTTATTGTGTTACATAAAAAAAAATGGATTTTAGATATTTTACAGTGTTTAGTGTCATTGTCAATCTTTAAACTTCATAGTTGGTAATTCATGGTAATATGGAATGAAATGTCATATAATACTACAGTAGAACCTCTTTTATCCGAAACAGTTTTATCAGAAACTCTCGGTTAAACGAAATCTTTTTTTTTTTTTTTTTTTTTTTTTACTATCACATTCTTTGTGTGCATTATGAAAGTTTTTTTTTTTTTTTTTTTTTTTTTTTTGTTTAAGAATCACATTCCTTGTGTGCAAGCGGTCCTTTCCGAAATACGAGTGCATGTGAATATTTTCGATCCCCTATCTTAGAGTTCCTTTGAATTTAACTTGAGCTCCCGTAAGCTGCGGAGTGGAACGAAGAAAACCAACAAATTAGGAATTCTGAAGCTTTTGAATGTTTTGAAAAAGGTTTGGCTTGGTTAGAGCAGAAGAAAGACTGTGTTACTAGTGAACTGATAATACTAAAAAACTCTGTGATAGAGTTTCAAAGCAAAGGCAATCGAAACTGCGACAAACAAAACATTTTTAAAACACCTGTGATACATGTAAAAGGTACTTGATTTCAAAATTAAAATTCATATAATTCAATTTGGTTTCTATTTTGGTCTTTATTTTATTAAGCAGTTGTTACCATCATAAGAAATGTTGCATATATTTATTTCTCCTTAATCTTAAAACTGAAGCATTCTCGATTATCCGAAAATTTCAATTTTTCGAAATAATGTCTTCCCAATTACTTCGGATAATCGAGATTCTACTGTACAGTGAAACCTGTTACATAGCCATCTGAGGATTCTAACACATTCAAAATATCAGTATTATTATTATGATTATTTTTAATATTCCATCTCTCTTATTGGTTTGGATTTTATCGCTTTATCAATTTTATCATTTTTTCTTTGATTTTAGTTCTTTACAACATGTAATATGTTATAATAAAACACTCATACTAGAATATATATTAAAATACACATACACACATAAATAACGCCTGCATTCAACAGTTAAAGGTATATATAAATATTATACAGACATACAGACAGTTGGGTTTATTGTATTTATTGTTTGTATGTCTGTATAATATTTATGTAATATGTTCATTGTTTCTATCATGTTTTACCTTTAATTAACCAACCTATTTCTTTTAATCTAAATTTAATTGATGGTATATTATGAAATCTCATTTTATTTCCCTTTTTAGGGTTTCGTTCATCTGACGAAACCCTATTCGTCTCGTACCTCTGTCTGTCTGTCCGTCACAGAGCTCGTTCTCAGAAGCTATATATGTTAGAGACTTGAAATTTTGCATACTTATAGCTGAACTCCTCACATCTAACGACAAATCCTAAAATTTCGAAAAAATCTTATATTTAAACCTCTGGACTATAACTTGTGTATTTTAAGCTTTTTTTTAACTCAGCCCCTAATTAAGTTGAAGACTTGAAATTTTTGCATAATTATAGCTAAACACTTGCTATCAAACAACAAATCCTAAAATTTCGAAAAAATCTCATATTTAATCCTCTGGGCTCTAACTTGTGTATTTTAAGTTTTTTTTTTTTTTCTAACTCAGCCCCTAATTAAGTTCAAGACTTGAAATTATGCAAAATTACAGCTAAGAACTTGCGATCAAACGACAAATCATAAAATTTCGAAAAAATCTTATATTTAATCCTCTGGGATCTAATTCGTGTATTTTAAGCTTTTTTTTCTAACTCAGTCCCTAATTAAGTTGAAGACTTGAAAGTTTGCAAAATTATAGCTAAGCACTTGTGATCTAACGCAAATCATACAATTTCGAAAAAATCTTATATTTAATCCTCTGTGCTCTAACTTGTGTATTTTAAGCAATTTTTTATCCTCTCCCCTTTTCCCCCGGTGGTCACTTTTTAAACTTTTGCGACACCCCTTTGATCACTCTTTCATATTATGCACCATAGACTTACATATTGTAGTTCCATTTTTTACCGCCATGGGGCCCCTACCTACCTCGGTTGCTATGGCCCGATTCCCTCGACTAATACATCTACGGATAAGTTGTAAAACGGAGTTTCGTTCGGATAGAGGTTTGTGTAGAATAGAGTGCACTCCCTGGTTGCGAAATGTGGAACTAACAGATTTTGAAAAAGGATAAAATGTTTTGAAAGGAACATTAAACGAAACCCTCTGTGCGATCTATGATCACACTTACCCACTTGTTTTTTTTACATTTTTCATTTATGTTCACACATGTAATTCCATTATACACAGAAATAGATAGATAGAAATATAGACCGACACACATATAAATATACTAACTGATATTTCAAAAAAGAAGTTCAATGTATATTCATATTAAATATTATAGCTAAATTTAATGTTTGCTGATTTATTGTGGTAAATACATACAGGATTAGCATAAATGAATGACCAGTTTTTTAAAAATTATAGATTCAAAATTATTACACATATTATAATAAGTGGTATGTGAAAAGAAAGAAAAAAAAAAGAAGTTTTTTTCTATGTTGTTAAACGCTATTATTTGAAGTGCGAGTAACGATTATTTACCCATAAGCTGCTATTAGATGCACCATATTTTCGAGCAACCAACTTTTTAGCCGATTTTACCTCCAACCTTTTCGCGCACAAAGTGAAAAAAGGGTTGCAATTGTCGTTGCTAAAGTTGGAGAATAATCCGATACTACTAGAACCAGCAGTTACTATTTCTCATCCATTCCAAGCAATCGCTCGGTACGGCTGTGCTCGCCGCAAAAACATATTTTCTAATCTACAAGCTTTTTTTCTGTGCAAATCTCTATTGCTATCGACAATATGGTACACAGCAAATTATATCGTTGAATGATAAAAAAAAAAAAAAAAAAAAAAAAAAAAAAAAAAATACTGTTTAGCAATTCTAATGTTAGATTTAGGTGGTCGAAAGAAGAAATATAAGAGCATCTACTTCAGCATTTTTCTCATTGTAGCGTCGGCCATTTTAATAGCTGGGAAGCGAATGACGTCGCAAACACTTATCTCTGATTGGCTGAAATGTTGGATGTTGGGTGAAAAGTCATTGCTAGCTGGGAATGTTTTAGAGCTGTGACTAAAAAGTTGGAAATATTGTTGTTTACTATCGCACTGGTTGTTGAGAGAATATCTCGCGAAAATAGGCTGAAAAATTGCTCGAAAAACTGGTGAATCTGATAGCAGCTTTTTTCAAATGGACACCAAGATCGCCGTATCTTACGCCATGTGATTTTTTTATGTGTTTACATAAAAGATCTTGTTTATGAGCGACCATTGCCGAAATCACTCAAAGATCTTAAAGAACGCATCAGTGCTATATTAAGAGCCATTGACAGTGTAAAACTACAATATGCATGGAACGACCTTGATTTCAGATTAAGTGTTTGTCGTGTTACGAAAAATTTCCACATTGAACATTTGTAACTGAAGATAAAAATCTTGGAATGTTTTTCTTTATTATTACATATCACTATTATAATACAGTAAACTCTGTCTAAGGCGGAATAGATCGGGAACGAGGCAATTTTCCGTAGTTAACAATATTCCATAGACAAATTTTACTCTATGTCTATGGATTTGCATGGACGTGATTATCTTTCCGAGTTAGACTGATTTTCGTCTTACACAGAGTCCGCCTTACAGAGAGTTTACTGTGTAATAGTTTTCAAAATGAAAATTTTTAAAGGGCGGTCATTCATTTATGCTAACCCTGTATATTAAATACCCATTTTATATATATATAAATTTTTGTTTTAGTTATAAAATTCTAAATCAAAAATGTCGACAATAACCGTTAAGTTTACTATGATATGATTTATATATAGCTTTATATTTATTTCAAAAACGATACTATTCAAAGGATGATGCCATTTGTAAAAACCGCAAAGCTGAAACGAAACTTGGAACTCAAATCACTCTCTTTAAAGAGATTTTTTGATATCATACAAGACCACTTTAGATACGTCAGTTAAATTAATATACCTCTTATAATAATAAATATTTATCAATTTCTTTAAATTGATTTTTCACTTATTTTTTAGATTTTTTATAAGTTCTCAATGTCTGTTATTTTAGTAGTTTTTCTTATCACTGTAAATCTTCACCGAACTATGAAATATTTTGCCTTTTAACTCAATTTTTTGTTTCTTTTGTAGGTTTTCAAGCTTCGAGCTCATGTTTTTTATAAATCACCAAGAATATCTGTATTTTTATCAAATGCTGATGATAGAGGATAACACATCATGCCTTGATGGACGGTTTTCACCTTAGGGGATCCTAGTATTCTTCTCGGATCTTCTGTTGCTTTCAAGACTGTTGGTCATGGAAAGTTATGATAGTCGTGTTATAATTAAAGATAGTGATATTAAAAACCCCTTAGATGGTAAAAAGAGTTTTGGAAATGAAAAAGATTCTTCCATTCTTCCCGTTACTCGCAGTAATAGCGTATCGTATAGTAGTCTGGAGTGCAACGAAGATATTTTCTGTAACAAAAGAGATTATTCTCATAAGAAGCCTTTCATGATGCCTAACGAACTGTATATAGGTTTGAACTCAGACACCTCTCAGTCTTCTAATATGTGTTCTAAAACCGAAAGACTGGACTTTTTTGCAATCAGTTGTCATTCAACTCCAGCTAGTCCTGAAGAGACTGAGAGGACTCGAGGCAAACAAATGAAGAAAGAGTTATCATCTTTTCATAGTCCTAGCATCGAGAAAAAGTTGCCTTTCAGTTATTCTACAAGTTTTGTTAGAACTTCTAGAAGCGAGGATCATTTACAAAAGTCTTCGTTGACAACTGTAAATATAGATATAGAGGATGAATTGGCATCGTCGCTTGACACTTTGTTAGATACAAAAGCTGATGAGGTTTATAACGAAATTGGGGATGAAGAGTGCTTAAGTAGCTCTTCATCTGGCGTTGCCTACACAGGGAACAAAAGTCCCGATCACAGTTCATCGAAAAGCGACGTGTCGCACACTTCCAGTGACACTACTTCGCGTTCAAAGGTTAGTATTAAAATTACAGATGCTCAGAATGCGAGGCGTGCACATTCAGATCCTGTAAGTGAGTCTTCTGAATCTGAAATAATTCCTTCAGACTCTTCTACAACTATCAGGAAAGACAGTGAAGGAAGTAATGACTGTGAATGCACAAGTGAACAAATTTCTGCAATTAGCAGCTTAGACGATGCGACAGATTTATCTAGAGCTACAGATTCTGATTTAGGATCCCCAGATGGCAGTCTATCTCCAGGTTCAGAAATAAACTTAGAGGACGACTGGGTTAAAGATATAGACAAAAAAGAGAGTGTCAGTGATGTTTTTCAGGACATTACCAACAAAAGTAAAATTCTAAATAAGACTATCAGACAAGTGCCACAACATCTTGAACTTAATTTAACAAACACTTGTGTTCCTGAACCTTATAGACCGGTTTCACTCCAGGTTGGGACAGCAGAAAAATCCCCAACATCTCGAAGTAGTTCTTTATCAGTGCCTAAAGTATCGGAAGAAAAAGTTGATGTAAGTGCGGAAAGTCCAACATCACAATGCTCTGAGGATACTTTTGCAGATGTTTCGTATCATGAACTTACTGAAAGTTATGATGAAGCATCTGCTGCAACAGAGTTCGATGAACAAGCAGCAGAACCTGTTCAATCTACACAAAGAAGTGAATCTCCACCAACGGATGACGAGTCAGATATAGAAAGTTTACACAGTTTTCATTACAGCCCGAAAGCGGTGGATTTGCCATCTGCTGTCAGATTATCAAAGCGACTATACGGTCTGGAGGGATTCAAAAAGACTGATGTTTCACGACATCTTTCAAAGAAGTATGCTTCACTTTGTTTCTTTTTTACTTTGCTTTTATAAATGTTTAATGTTGTTAATTTAATTTTCTTTATTAACTTACTGCGGACGTGAATGGAAATGAAAACGTGCGGAAATTAAAATTCTCGTTTTTAGAATGTGTGCTTCATATAGGCTTATTTACAGTAAGAAATATCATTTAATAACAGCTAACGCAGAACATTATACTAAATTTCTTTTATTGAATAACATTTCGTAATTCTAAACACCATAACTATTTTACCTGGACTTTAGCTACTGGTTTGCAGTATGTTAATTGTTTATGAAATAGTTCATACGAATAGTCAATAATGTTATTTTTTTCAGTTTATTTTTACTTCTAAGTTTATTTTATTTTATTGTACTTTTCTCTCACTTGAACAATGATAATTGTATACTTTATAATTTGGATCAATCGTTAAGTTTGCAAAAAAGATTAAACACCCTCTAACCAGAAAAAAACTTATTAACTTAAATTTTTTGCTGTTTTAAATATATGAGTAAAAAAGAAAAATTAAGGCCAATTAAAAATCATATAAAATTCAGATTTATCAACTAATCGATTACACTTAAATAGGAAAAAATCTTTTACTTACAATATTATTTAAGATTTATAGTATTATTTTCCAAAATTACAATTGTAAAGTGAACCTTTCTAGTGTAGGTTTTCTTTGAAATGCAGTGTATCTTTCTTATTGGAAAACCCCTAAGCTTTTTTCTCCTTTTAACTATTGAGCGTGTAGTTCTAATTCAGAAAAGCAATTTAAGGAAAATGCAGCAAAATCCGGCATTTTTGTCAATTCTTTTTCCTAAGCTTAGATCCAAACTAGTATGTGATCTAAACTCAAAGTGAAATGTGAATCCTGTACTTATTGACCCAGGAAAATCAATACGGAAGAATATTGAATCAGCAGGTTAGTACAGATTTTTATTTTAGAACACATTATATTGGGTGTTTAAATTGAAAAGAGTACTTTATAAATCTCCTTTTTTCAGATTTTAAGAATATTTTAAAACATGAAAATAACACACCATTGTTAAATTTTCAATTTAGACAAACATTGAATCTATGACTTTCGTTTCATAATTGAAATGACGATTTTAATATTTAGAGCAGACGGATTTTCAATTTTCATTAAGTCGATTCTTGGAGAAATCAATTTATTTATAATTTACTTAAACAATCAGAAATTCCAAAAATTCGGAGTACATAAAAAAGGCAGCAATAGTAAGAAAATATTGCTTTTCTCTAAAATGTAAACATTTCATATTAACTTTCATTTTCATGCGTATCATCCTAAAACAAAATGTGAGAAAACTTTTGTATTTAGACAATTTAAAGTGCATTTTTTTTCACATTATCGCACTTTTGTTAATATTTTTTTTTATTCGCAGTAAAAAATTAAGTAGTAATTAATTTTTTGTTTTTTCATGCATATATTCATATAGGAAGGATTTCACATTATCTACATTGTACAGTCGTGGAAAAAAGAGTAAATACCCCCTACTAACTTCTCAAGAAATTATCGTAGAAGAAAGTTACTGGTACCGAACGATTGGAAATAAAGCCTACTTTTAAATGATGTATATAAAATTTGCTTAGGGAGCCATCTACATATTAAAACAAACCATAACTTTGTTTTTTTTTTTCAATAGCAGTACACAATTATGACAGCATAAATGAACTCTACACCCTTCAATTAGCCTAAAAACAAATTTTTATGCAATTCGTACCATGAGGTTCCGAGAAATTAATTATTTTAAAACGAGCGTATTTTAAGGTCTGTATCCAAATTGAAGTTCTGTACTCGATTGTGAACCGAGAGAGCCTCCTTCTTGATCAAGGCACCTTAAGCGCCACTCAAGGAGTCAATGAAGCCTGCTAGGTTACAGGACAGCAGGATAAATTTCAAAAATCTACTCACTTATATCATAAACGGCCCCTTAAACCATCGTTTTGCAGTTTTTTAAGGATAATTTGAAAACTACTTGCAAGAAAAATGTGAAATTTCGGATTTTTATAAAACAGGACTTAATAAATTGAAATCCATCAAAAAAATTGTAGGTTGCAATTCATATTTTTTTCGAATATTAATTTCATAATTCATAATTCATATAATAAAATTATAAAAATTGCAAATTCAACGTATTTATGTTTGGGTATTTTAGTATTATTGCTAAAAATATTAGCACATTAGGAGCATAATTTCAGGAGATATAAATAAAAATATTAAAATGTAATTTAACATTAGAAGCACTAAATTTTGAAGGTTTATAATTCAAAAACTTATTCAAATGACTTGAAATTTTATGTCTAGGCATAGTTTGAACCGAAGATTTGAAATACTTCGTTAAAATTGTGTATTGATATTGAAAAAAATGAAGTTTGGATTCGTTTTAATATGTAGATGGCCCCCTAAGCAAATTTTATATACATCATTTAAAAGTAGACTTTATTTACAATCGTTCGATACCAGTAACTTTCTTCTACGGTAATTTGTTGAGGAGTTAGTATGGTATTTTACTTTTTTTTTTTTCCCACGACTGTACCTTACTATGGCGCACTAAATTATTTTTTCTAAAATGTTGGCATTGAAACCAGAATCTGTAATAAAAAATCTTTACTAAATATTTCTTTTAAGACCGGGGGACTGCCAAAAAATTTAAATTTCGTAATTTTTAACCATTTGGAAAAATGGTTATTGTCCTCGGTCAGGGTAGGAAATCAAAAACATATTTGAAGCGTTTTATTAGTTGGATCCCGCATTTTATTCGTTTTCTGGTTGGTATATACAGCAATCCGTATTTTCCCTTTACTTTCAACAGAGATGGACACTTCTGTTACCACTATGACAAAAAAGTAATGAAAACTACAAAAGAAAAATTAACTCAGAAACAAACTGAAATACAGCTTTCAAACAAATTGCATTTAAAAATACATTTTTTTTTCTCTATACGACGGTGTAAAAAGTAATATTGTGGGATGTTTAGAAGTTTTAAAATGAAATTTCATTTAAAATTGGTCCAGGAATATTAATGTTTAATCCATGGCGTACGTAATGTATGACCAGGTCCGTAGAAGTTTTAAAATTTACAGTACCGAAAATTGTAAAACTGAAATTTCTTTTAAAATTTGTTCAATATGGGTCCAGGAATGTTAATGTTTAATCCATGGCGTACGTAATGTACGAGCAACTCTGTGCGATTTTTTATGTCTTAAATTTTAATCTTTGAAAAAATCATTTTCCAAATGGTTGTTGTAATTTGTTAAATTACATTTTTTTTTTTTTTTTTTTTTTTTTTTTTAGAAATGTTTTTATTGATTAGAAACGACTTTTAAAGTAATTTTTAATTTCTTCGATCTTTAAAAGAAGAAAGTATTGGATTCGTGAAAATTTTCGACTTCCGGTTTTTTGGTGGATTTATACGTTTTAGAATGTCCTGAACACGATTTGATGTTTTTTAGAAAATGTCTGTCTGTGAGTCTGTATGTCACGCTGTCAATCTGTCACTCTGTGAGTCTTTATGTGACAAAAACTTTTTGGGCGCTCTATCTCAAGAACTAATGCACGGTATTTCACAAAACTTCCGATTCAGTTAGTCCTTGATATAATTTGGTGCTGATTACTTTTTGGTGAAAATCGTTCAACAGGTGGTGCTGCTGTGCTGCATTTTTCGCGATTTCCGCAATAGCTCTATCTCAAGAGCTAATTCATGCATTTTCATCAAGCTTCAGATTCTGTTAGTCCCTAGTATAAATTGGTCCTAATTAGTTTTTGGTGTAAATCGCTCAACAGGTGGCAGTGCTATGTGGAGTTTGTCAGATTTTCGCAATAGCTCTAACTCAAAAACTAATGCATGGATTTTCATCAAACTTCAGATGCAGTTACAAGTTAACATAAGTTGTTGATGATAGATTCTGGTGTAAATCACTTAACCGGCAAAGCTGAGATGCTGCAATTTGCATGATTTACACGATTTTAGTGATAGTCCTATCTCAAGAACTAATGAACAGAATTTTATATCTTTAGAATCCTCGTGATGGGCATGGATTGCCATTGGATTTGAAGCATGGATTTGAAGAATTAATATGTATGAGATAGAAGAAAGTTTTGGTATTGACATATCCGACTAGTTTACTTAAATTAAAACATTTTTGTAATTGGAATTATATGCCTTTGCCTAACGGTTTAGGAATTAGCCATTGGACACCTTTGGTAGTGGACGCCCTGTATAACAGTATATACAAATATACAAAGTCAAAAGGCACCAAAGGACTTTGGAACTATATACCTCTGCCTAATGGTTTAGGAATTAGCCATTGGACACCGTTGGGAGTGGACACCCTGTATAACAGTATATACAAATATAAAAAGTAGAATGTCAAAAGGCACCATAGGACTTAATATCAAGAACTAGAAGTGATGAGCTGTTAAAATGTAAAACGAAATAAGAAACAATTATAATATCATGTTATCATTATTAACGCATTCATTTACTTTAAATTATTTTTATTTTAATCTACCTTTTCAGTATTTTCAGCTTTAGTATAAATAAGTCGCTAGTCCACCTTTTGCGAAGTTTCATTATCTAACATTTTTTAATCTATTTTACAGTTTTGTAATGAAATATTCACTATTTATATGATAAAAAAAATTATTACACAGAAATTTATAAATCAGTTTAATAATATGATTTCTTCTGTTCGTTATAAAGATTTTTTTTATTTATTTCAAATGCTTCAAATGGCTTTGAAGTTTTGGTTTAAAATAAATTACAATGAGCTTAAAATACACGTAAATACATTTTTAATTACAATAATGAAAGTTCTTTCATTATATTTTTTCATACTTTAATTTATAATATTCATTAACGGTTGTTACAGTAACTTCAGATTAATGATGTCTAGACATCATTGTTCTATTAGGATGTTTCTAACGTAAACCACACAAAAAAAAAATAAATAAATAAATAAATAAAATAAAATAAAATAACCATTACAAAGTTAGAACAAAAACCTTTTTTTTTTTTTGTTAAAATAATTATAATCAACAGAAATTACTTTATTGCTTTCAAAAATTCAATGCAAACTTAATTTATTTCTCAAAAAAGTTTTAATAGTTATACTAAGTTATGAAAAAGAAATTCAAAGCCGATTCTTTTGCAAAATCAGCTAATTAACATATTAAAAAAGAAAAAAAAAATACTTTATCACATTTAGCACCAGTGAAGCTCGCCTGAGCATGTCAATTTACAAGTACATTTTTGTATATGTTTCACGTTATACACAGTTGTAAATGCGTTAAATTAAAAATGCGATATTAAATGTGTTTAATCCTTTCGGGTCCGCGTTTCTTTAGATTTTGAGAACAAAATTATTTTTATGTTAATAATGTTAATCGTAGCTGGCCAATAAAATTATTAATAATAAATATTAATTCATAAACGTGAATAATAAATTTTGCATGGTGAATAAGTTGTACATCCATCGCCACCTAAGCTTTACAGATATTTAACCTAAAGTTACTAAACTAAATGGTAGATTTAGGGAATTAATAAAAAGTCTGTAAAAGCATATAAAGATAATAATCAAATTTATGAAATGTAACTAAAACAGTCAAATAAAAAGGAACTTAGTTATAAATCTCTTCTTTTGACCTGCATTAATACTATTATTGATTCCTAATATATCCTGAAACATTTCAGAGTAAGATAGATAGCCTTTCAAGATATAGAAGAATGTATTCATTGGCGCAGCGGGAGATAGGATTTAGGTGTTAAAACCCCACCAAGAGCATTTAAAATTTAATAAAATGCATACAAAATCAGTTACGATAAATACATGATGTATAAAACCAATATAAAGAGAAGCATAAGCAACCAAAAAAATGTAAGTACAGTTGTATCAAGTCTTCATAATAGGCGGAGGGTTCTCGCTGCCGCTCGCCATTGCGCCAAATCGCGACAAAATGCTTCATTTGGCGAGTAAACGAACAATCAGATTCGCCAAATTGCGAGTGCTCAATTTTTGCTCTTATGTGTGTGTATGTGCCAATACAGTCGAGATTCTTATCCTCGTTGCTGAACGATTGATGTAGCTTTAAATGTTCAATCGCACCGTTCCATTTACATTGGTCTATTTATAGAGATACTGATTCAACACCAATTCAGTTTAGCAATAGTCAGAGACGCAGAAAGGATTATGCGATTATTTCCCTGTTGTCAGTAAATCATTACCTATGGTCCGGCTCGCGTCACGCCAGTAAAAACGCAAACAAAATTACTCGCATCAAGCGCCAAATAGAAAACAGTTTTGCTGGAATGCGGTGTTAAAATTAGCCATTTACCATACTATTTATTAGTTGTAAGCAAAACATCACTGGCCGGCCAATTTTTTCTATCGGTTAGAGTAGAAATCTCATAACAATTTTTAGTGTATATTTTCACTATGGTAAATCATAGTCCTCATCATCTGTTTTAAAATTAGTTTAAACTGCTATAAGAATGTCTGAAACATTTACACATTTAGGAGACATTTGTAATGTACTTAATTTTTAACAGTTTGTGTAGCGGATAGTCGAATTTCTATTTTATAAGCAATTACAAAAAAATAGGTTATTTTAGAATATATTGAAAAAAAAAAGGGATACAATAAAAGGTTAAAGATAGATTTTTCACGCCGAATCTATTTTGCTAAACTTTTTTTTTTCATTTGGCTACAGATTTTTTTATTTTTTATTCGCCAAATCGCTAATGTTTGTCAAAACCCAGCGAAAATCCTGAATAGGCGCCTTTTCTTCAACGCAAAATTAATAAAAGAATAAGGTACACAATAGCAGCAAAGTAATATGTATGTTATTGCAATTCCTGTTTCCCTCTCTTTCTTCTTCTTCTTTTTTCCTGTCTGAAGATTAAAAGAGAAGATCTTTCATGAATCCTTTAAGTACGTAATAAATGTAAAATTTGTCATAGTTGTTTATGCTTATCACTACATTGGTTTTTACGCATCACGTGTTTACTAAACACTACCTTAAATTTGTTCATTATAAGTTCTGTTATGTTTGCAGCTTTTAATGAGTACGTGGAATGCGTCTTCAAAGTTCAGTCATATATGCATTGTTTGCTTAATAATTTGCACTCACGTCTTGACTCAGTGATAACTGATATTTATAAACAGTAAAGTTCATAGCAATAAATGCACAGTGTCCCATTTGATGCGATGCAGCTCAAATCATTTCGAAAATTTCCAAAGTAAGAAACAAGAATTTTGGAATACACATAGCTTCGGTCGAGTTTCGGTTCGGCTGAATTTTCAGCAGAATTTTTGTCAAAACTCAAATTTTGGGCCGAGAACGAAACTGAATTTTCGGTCGATATCTATTTCGAAACGTTTTGAAATTTTATATAGGTTTACTTGTTTACATTCAAGATTTATAGCAGATTTTTAAATTATGTATATAGATGTAATTAATTTGGTGCTTTCTAATCTACAATCTTGAATCTTTCTTCTCATTTAGCAATGAATTCAGTCGGGCTGTTGCTGAAGAGTACTTGAAATTTTTTGATTTCACAAACAATAGTTTAGATGTTGCACTTCGGAAGTTTTTAATTTTGGGCCGAAAACGAAACTGAATTTTCGGTCGATATCTATTTCGAAACGTTTTGAAATTTTATATAGGTTTACTTGTTTACATTCAAGATTTATAGCAGATTTTTAAATTATGTATATAGATGTAATTAATTTGGTGCTTTCTAATCTACAATCTTGAATCTTTCTTCTCATTTAGCAATGAATTCAGTCGGGCTGTTGCTGAAGAGTACTTGAAATTTTTTGATTTCACAAACAATAGTTTAGATGTTGCACTTCGGAAGTTTTTAATTTTGGGCCGAAAACGAAACTGAATTTTCGGTCGATATCTATTTCGAAACGTTTTGAAATTTTATATAGGTTTACTTGTTTACATTCAAGATTTATAGCAGATTTTTAAATTATGTATATAGATGTAATTAATTTGGTGCTTTCTAATCTACAATCTTGAATCTTTCTTCTCATTTAGCAATGAATTCAGTCGAGCTGTTGCTGAAGAGTACTTGAAATTTTTTGATTTCACAAACAATAGTTTAGATGTTGCACTTCGGAAGTTTTTAATTTTGGGCCGAAAACGAAACTGAATTTTCGGTCGATATCTATTTCGAAACGTTTTGAAATTTTATATAGGTTTACTTGTTTACATTCAAGATTTATAGCAGATTTTTAAATTATGTATATAGATGTAATTAATTTGGTGCTTTCTAATCTACAATCTTGAATCTTTCTTCTCATTTAGCAATGAATTCAGTCGAGCTGTTGCTGAAGAGTACTTGAAATTTTTTGATTTCACAAACAATAGTTTAGATGTTGCACTTCGGAAGTTTTTAAACCAGTTCTGTCTTATTGGAGAAACTCAAGAACGAGAGCGAGTATTGGTTCATTTCTCCAAGCGCTATCTTGATTGTAATCCGAATTCTTTTAAATCTCAAGGTACGTATAGGTTTTGAAATAATGTAATTTATTCATTTCACTGCTACGACTTATCATTACAATACATGGCTCCTAACATTGCTGCTCTCCACCACTAGTTCCAAACAATAATCGGCGTAGTATATTACTTTAATGGAAATCTAACGCGGAGATTATTTTTTGGCTATAGTGGTAACGCTAGGAACTATGTCAGTATTAAACTGTGAAGCAAGCGGTGAGGTAAACTATTTTATTTTAATGCAACGAAAATGTATAAACAATTTTAACTGTTTTTTCGAACAAATTCTATGATTTGTTTTTATTATTACATATTATAATAGGTAGATTATAGTCATATCACTTTGGGTCTCTCTTGATAATCAGGCTTAATTACGTAGTTAACTCAAGCAATGAATTTAAGTAAATTGCTACTTTATTAACTCACACGATAATGAAAATAGTGACCATACACCAGATGATATTTATTGAAATTTTTTACTTCTTCATTTTCTTTTAAGAAAATAACATAACTTTTTTAAAAATTTGAATATTCCGTTAAGAGAGGCTTTCACTCTTATAAGAAAAAAGAATATATAGTATTTATATATTCTTACAGAACATACATCTCTTTAGAAAAAAAATTTCGATTGTCAAAATTTGAACGAGGTTGTATTTCTATATCTAAAAGAAAGATGGCAGCACTATGTAGAAATTAAAGAGAGGAATATGAGAACAATTAAACAATCCAGCAAATGAACAAAAATTTATATAAGACTCCATTTTTTAAATAACGATTGGCGATAGTCATTATTTTTATTTTATTTTCTTATATTTCTGCTTTTAATTTAAAGTATGGAAATTATATTCATAGTTTTGACCGGGAAATAAATCTAAAAATAATAAAAGGAAACTTTAGTCTTTAGTTATAAGTCCTTTAAAAAGTTGATGCTAATAAATGCTTAATTCAATTAATTGGATTTCATCTTTCGTTACATCATTTACATTTTTGACAAAAATATAGTAAATTTCTTAACACTTTTTTCTTTTTTTAAATTTTCCCCCCTTTTTTTGCAAGACAGGAACCCTAGAAGAAAAGAAATAGTGACTCTACTAAGTTATTCTCCTGATTTCAGTGTTGAATTCAAGAGATGGTACGGTGGAGACATTCCCCTACCCGGAGCAATGAGAGCCCCCCCCCCCCCCCCCGTGAATTCTTCAATGTTCCCCTCGGAACTACAGAAATCCCTCCCGTTGAAAAGTGTCTGAATTCAACACTGCCTGATTAATCAGGGGCAGGTGACATCCAGACCATGGCTTTGAGTATTAGTTTTTTTAAAGAAGATTATGTTTAGAAAAAAGAAGAGAAAAACCTCACGTTTGTTTGCTTATTGTGGAAATTTAGAAATAATATGCAGCTCGAATTCTGTGTTAATGAAAATTCTTTACCGTAATCAATTTGATGGGATAATTTGAGTCGCTTTATAGGTAAATTTTTTATGTTAATTCGAATCTTTGTTTCCATATTGAGTGGCTTTTTGAACACACTATTGACTGAAAATATTCCGAATGTAGATGAACATATGAATTCCATTGATATACAGGATGTCCAGAATTAAACGACCCTACTTTAAAGTTGTTTACATACGAAGCTATTAGTCAGAAATTTGTGAAATTTTGTGACGGACATAATTAAAGAATAGGGATTTGTTTGAGCAAAAAAAAAAAAAGTTCAGAAGTTCGCCACCAGAGGGCGTTTTTTAATGAATTACGCATTTAGCCATCGCCCACTGAATACTAGGCATGAGCTCTGAAAAAAAAAATGGCGGCTGTCGTAGGTTGATTTTTTTTTCAAGAGACAGAAAAAAATTTTTTTTTTTTACAGTCCATTCAATTCGAACACCAATAATTTTCAAAAGTTATTACGCTTTATTTTTTTAGGTGGTGGCCTGTATAATTGTCTTATTTAATCTGAAAAAAAAAATAAAGCGTAAAAACTTTTTTTAAAGTCTAATTCATTAAAAAATTCCCTCTGGTGGCGAAATTTTGAACTAAAATTTTTTCTTCGCTTAAACAAATTTCCGTCCCTTTGTTATGTCAGTCACAAAATTTCACAACTATCTGATCAATAGTTTCGTCTGTAGAGAACTTTAAAATACGGTCATTTAATTATGGACACCCTGTATATAAACTTCTTTTGTTAAAAACTTTGTACCAATAATGATTTCAAATTCAGAGTCAATCCTATTTCTTGCTGTACTTTTTATCCGTTGGAAATTTTCTTATTTAATGTTTTAGCTCCTATAATTAAACTTTCATATCTGTCGAGTCTCGATGTTTTAGTACCAGATTATTTCTCAATGAAAATGTTTGGCGTATTTAATCGAAGAATTTTACGATTATTTAAAGCTAGTATTTCTATTCTGAAATAATGGTGTTAAAATATCGGAAGACTTGGTAATAACAAGCACATATTTTCTTATATAGTAAGAAAATGTTTCTTTTGGCGATTAAAGAAACGTTTGTTTCTTTTTCGTTTTTTTCTTTTGTAAATGTTTTACTTATCATGAGCAAGGTCCAGCTTAAAACAACTAGAGCCCCTACACAAGCATTATTCTGGGGATGTGGCTTCTACCTATCAGTCACAATTGTTTGTAAATTATGTTGTAGTGACTATAGTACTAAACTTCATTTATATACACATGAATTTCGTAAGGCACTATTTAAATTTGGAAAATCCTGTATATAAATGTAAATAATACCTTTAAGGGTGTATTCCGATCCGAACTGCTTATTTTCTGATTCATTTTAAAATTCATTTTTGCTCTCAAACGCATCAAACTGGGAAATTCTCTTATTTAGAAACTATATAATGTGCCGTGCTTCTTAATTTTTTGATAAATGCAGAAAATACTGTAAAAAACACTGTCAAATTTGGCGTTTTGAACCGAATTTTCCGAAGTGGGCGATCTGGGAATGAAAAAAAATGGTCATACTGAGAAAATAATTGTTTAAAAATCAAATTCTAATTAATTGAGCTGAAAATGAAATCACACGGCATGTTAAACATGTCTTCAGAAATCACCCCAGCAAGTTTCATGTTTTTACTTTTAAAAATGAGTCTGAAAATGTCTCAGAAAATTTCAAGCTGTTGAGGGTGGAAAAATATTTTTTTCGAATACACCCTTAAGACACAACTTTAAGAAAAAAAAAATACTAGTAAGAAAATATTCGAAAAATGATAAATTGGCTGATGGAACTATATTTTTACAAGCTTTTACTTTACTTATCTACGTATGTTAGAAGATGTCTGAAATAAAAATGCTCCCAATTGGTTAATGGGTCCCGTTACGAGGAAAATTTCAGATAATTAATTTCTCTTGAAAACAGAGAACAGAGAAATATTAAGTTGTAGTAAAAGTTTAACCACTAACTTTCTAATGATATAATTCATTTTTCCTTTTTTGCGCTCGCTTTGGGGGGGGGGGGGGATTCAGGTAAGTTAAACAGAGAAAGGAAGGGAAGGGCCGCAACCCTATATCTTTAAACATGTTAGAATATACCTCACTTTTGACACATTTCAACCATTTTGAACTCTTTTAACTAAAATCATGATTACTCCCGTGGGAACCTGGGCACCTTCACGCGTGCCGCTGCATTATTCATGCCGTGATCATGAGTGGCTGACGCTGGTAGTTGATAACTTTTAATTAAGTTGCAAATTTATATTGGACCACTTTATTTATTTTACTCAATTAGTATATAAATGTTTTAACTTATAAATGGCATACTTTCCCTTCTCTATTTTTTTTTCGGTAAAAATATTTTTCCGTCTGTAAAAATTATGGGAAGTAGAAGCTGGGGAGAACATCAACTGAAAATTTTGATTTTTTTAAATTCAATATTTAAAAGGCTAATAAATAATTTTCACTTTACTAATTTTGAATTTCTTCTTTGGATGTTAGCGAATAGTGTTCATTTTTTTACCATTTGAAAATTTATGCATATAATGTAAGCGTAGTAATTAAACAAATGACAATTGCCATATAGATTCATCTTAACTTGGAAGTTTTCTTCTAGTACGCAAATTTTGAAATTTTGATATTAATTATTTAAAAGGCTAACAAATAATTTTCACTTTACTAATTTGGATTTTTATCTTTATTTTGATTTTTATCTTTAGATAATAGCAAATAGTGTTACATTTTTTTTTTTTTTTTTTTTTTTTTTTTTTTTTTTTTACCATCTGAAAAATTATCCATATAATATAAGCGTAATAATTTAAAAAATGACTATTGCCATATAGGTTCATCTTAACATAGAAGTTTTCTTCCAGTACATAAATTTTGACATCCTTTTATTCATTATATCAAAGGCTAACATATAATTTTCACTTTACTAATTTTCATTTTCTTCTCTAGATGCTGTTCATACATTAACATGTGCTCTTATGCTTTTAAATACTGATTTGCATGGAGAGGTAAAGCATTTTTATTCCTTACACCGTGGTAAATCTCTTTTTTATGTTAACTAACTATTAGAAATAAAAACATATATAAATATTCATATTTAGCTGTCTCTCTCTAACTTAAATATAGCGTAAGCTGGGATAATTGGACACATGAGGTAACTGGGGCATAGGCTGTTTTATAAAAACTGTTGATATCTTTTAAATTTTAGCTTTTGTCAACATTCCCATCGCTACTTCTTAAAACAACGTGTGTTAACTCAATCATAACTCTACCTTTTCTGTGATAAGTTGCTGAAAATTTAGGTTTAATTTTTTTAAAAAACAACGTCTGTTTGGTTGAACTTCCTTGGCTTTTAATTAAATTTCGGTAAGTACTTTCATTAAACAATCATTTTTTTTTAAAGGTTAGACGCATAAATACATTAATATTAATAGCTATTTATACATTGTATTTACTTTATGTTTCAAATGTAAACCCGGCGTTAAGTTGTTTTAAAGTTGTTCACACTTTTTCAAACAAGACCTGATACCCCATATTAAAAAAAAATAAACGCGTGAGGAAAATAGACCCTCCTGGTCGACTTGCCCCATTTTTAGGGGGCAACTGGACCCATGAGGAAAGAAAGATAAAATATATATTTTTTTAATATTAAAATGTAATTTTGAACCTTTCTGTCTGATAGAGAGAACCTAACTGAACATATATACAAAAGTTTTGACTTTAATGAAATGAAAATTAGCTTTTTGAAGCTGAATTGCCAGAATCTCCAGAGTCACATTGTAAAATCATAGCCCAGTAGCCCCACGTAACCCTACTAAAGTTTACTTTTCTTATTTTTATACTTCATTATTACAGGCCATATAACCAAAATCATCCTTAACAAATGCAATAAGTTATCAGTTCTAATATTAACAACTTGTTATCTTTTGAAGAGCTCAGATGATAAAGGTGATATGTAACATTATAAAAAAAATCGGTTAATCCTATGATTGAAGATAATCAATGGTCGTCTACCCTTTGTTAAATTACTATTTGAAAAAACCTAATACTCACAGAGATTTTAATTGATAAAGGAGGCATTTGACAGTAAACACAAATTGATATTTGGAACTTTAGAGTTCAGTTACTCAAAATGATGATGTGTCACTTACCACCGTTATTATATGAGCTCTTGATTTGTTTTAAATATGGAGATATGGAGATATATAATGCTTTTGCCCTTTTAGTGATGAAGAATTTAACAGTTAAGTTCAATAACATTATCAGTAGCCATTACCGACTGACAGAAAATTGTCGCTCCTATGCACATTCTTACGTTGATGCCTTCATTTTTACACTTTTTGCCGTAAAATATCGAAAAAAAAAACCTTTATTAAAAGCTTTGCGTGCTTCCCCTATATTTAGCCTACAGTGTCTAAGGATACTACCTTACATGTCATTATTGTCCTATATTATAAAATCCTGGACGTGTTGCGTTTATTTATTCTTTAGAATCTTAATATTTTGTTATGGACTATATTCTTATGTAGTTTGGGTTCGAAGAAATTACTGTAAAAGAAAAAAGACTTTTCTCAAAATTTTATGCTTTGTCGTATGACAGGAGGTATTCAGCTGTAAATACGCAAAATTTCAAGTTTCTAACTTATACAGTTTCTGAGTACGATCTTCTTGATAGACAGAAAGAAGTGTGAGGCGAATAGGGTTTCGTCAGATGAAAAAAACCCTAAAAAACTTTCTATGGCATTTAAATATAAAATCTGTACATAAAAATCCCCCCGTAAAAACAGGGAATATATTAATACAGTTGTTACCAACCTTTAATTTGTAAAACCCTTCTTAGAATCAATTGCTGTGGCGAAACATCTTAGACTGACCCAGCCATGTTTCTAAGACTTCAATGTTCAGAAATATTTCTATTAAGAGGCCACACTAGTCACTCAAAAAGACCCGGATGTTAATCCTATGGGGAAGTTATTTTCAAATATCTCACTTAAATTTTGATATTTTCGAATGACTTTTTTTATTATTATTATTTGCACAGGATAGCTGAGGACGATCTACATCCGGGCTAGTTTTTACTTTTTCGATTTTAGTTTCAGATTTAAAAAAAAAAAAAAAAAAAAAAAAAAATTACTTTAACTTACGAAACCGGTTCAAACCGGTTATGAAAGTAAAAGAATTTTAAAAAAGTTTGAGAAAACTGATTTACCATAAGTCTACTCCAAATTGATTCCGAAAATCAGGGGCGGCAAAATAAACTTTGTTCTTGTACATTATTCTGTAAGTCTCAAAAAAATATTATTTTATGATTATTCTAATGATAAGAAAGATTTTCAAAAGCATGGGTAGGTCGGTAGAGGTATTTTTTGCAGTGTAGGATTGTTAAAATTGACAAACAAAATAGTCAATCCTAGTTCCAATTACACATAAAGGATCATAAATGTAACATTTCGTCATTATTATAAGTTACTAAATTTATCAGATTTCATTTAATTAAGATTTCCATTATTAATTGAAAAAATAATAAAAGTTATAGAACTGTTATAGTGATTTTTAAAAATAGAAAGGATATACTAATTGCCATCTCCCCCTCCCCCCCTCCCCCATAAATTAGAAACCTGCATCAACCCCCGAATTGTGATTGTTATTTTATTTTCAGTGATTTAATTCGTAAAAGCTGTCAATTAAGAGGCCAGGTAACTTTTAATCCATAAAAAATAACGGATATTTTCTTTATTCACGCCTATTAAAATTTAAATTCTTTGTAACATTTTTAACTATGGGTCGTCAGTCTTTCACACTCTAGGGCTTTATTTATAAGTTCCGTGATCCACCTATCTATATATTTAAATCGCAAGCGGATCTGTTCCACCCGATTTCAGCTGATCTGATTATGTACGATGAGTATTTTAAGGTGCTTTTTTGTGGCTAAACGGAGTGGGAAACCAGTCATGAAATGGTTTCATTTTAGAAGGACATTGTACAAAATCTACATGGCCGAATAGTTTAAGGCGCCAGAAAGAGGAATTCTCGTTTTCTAAAGGGAGCATGTGTTCGAATTCCACTCCCGGCATAAGATGTCCCTCAAGTATTGTTAGTGCTCTGATAAATCAGAAAAATATTATAAATTAGATTAATTTTTATTTCAAGGGGAAAAGTTACAGAATTAGCTTTTTTCTTCATTATTCTTTTAAAAAAATTTACCATTACCAATATTTTTTTAACTAATGATTTTTTATTTAAAATTAAAAAATTTAGTTCTTTTAGCTTTTATTAACAAATATCTGTGAAAACCTCTGACATTTTAATGGGGTTATGAGCCTTTCTTCTTTGGAACATTTAAGCTATTTACCGTCAAGTTCTGACAAGTGATGTCTAGTAATTTAATTAATCAGCATATGCAAGAAATGTATACCCACATAGGTTTCAAAACCAGGGAAAAGTTACATGTAGGTACTAAATAATTAAATAATTCTCATTTTCTTTTTTATTGGTTAAAAAAACTTTATTTATTTATATGTGAACTCAATATTTTGATTTAATAATGTTTGTATTAATAAATAGGTATAATCTGTCGATTAGCACTCAAGAATGCGAAAGACTCTATCACTTGCTGTCAAAGCCGCATAGAGCTTTTTACAGCCGGTGTAAACGACCGGCGGCCAGCTCTATTAAAGGCCCAGTTTTGCGGCCCTTTTAAAATAAATTAGGAAAAAAGTAAATTTGGGCAACTTATTTTAATGTAATTTTTTAAGTTAAATAACTAACAAGTAAATGAATTTAAAAGTTTGAAATTGACTTAAATAATTGACTTGAAATTGAATTTGTTTAAAAAGTTTGAAATCGCACAAGATGCAAATCGTATTGTTATTATGACAGAATTTTTATTCTAACTATATAATCAACAATATTTATCTAATATATAATAAACGGTCAGGAGCTAGTATTACTCACGCACGGAGGGTTCCGTAGAATGAATATATGAATTTGTAATTATATTGTAAAGAAACCGTTGCTAAAATAATACCAAGACTTTGTAAAAAACTATACAACGTAGGGTTGGGTATAACAGTATATATTAGAAAGGTGCAAATTGATATATCATGAAAGTTCAAAGATATATGGAACCTAAATAATATCAAATATATCTATTTTGTATAACTCATTTTTTAATATCATCCTAATCTGTTTATGATGAACTTAATTCGGTACTGATAATAAAAGCAGTGCATATTTAAACTTCATTTGGCATTTTATAAAACTAAATTCAGCCAAGAAATAACCTTTATTTCTACAGTGTAGCTAAAACAAAAACTTTGTTCAAAGTTTAAATTTGGCATTGTGCTAAGCGCGCTTTGAAAGGAGGTCGCAAAGTGGCAACGCCGCCTTGGTCAGTGCCGCGTTTTTCCAGATAGGTTTTTAATTAACTTTTAAAGTCACTCGAGGCGTATTGAGAGATACACTCAATTCAAACTCGTCGCGAATCCCACATTATTTATGTGATTCATTCTAATTAAACCTTTCGAGGGTGGTGTCCTTAAAAAAGGACACCCAATTTTAATTCCAAAACAGACAAACTGTACCAAGAAAATTTTATAAAAATTTTCCTTTTATCATGTACGTGAAAATAAGCAGGTTCGTATTTTCTAATAAATTCGTCTATAAATTCGGGTGTCAGTCCATTTTTTCATAAGTTTATAAACAGAATTACTCAGCGCCGGAAAGGGTTAAGTGGTCGCAGGACTCTTAAAGCTTCAAAATTTTAGAAATTTTAATTTTTTTAGATGTTAAACTCCTATCTTTTCTGAACATTTTGATATAATTGTTTCCTTGAAATTCCCATTAGAACAGAAGTTATGGCTTTTAGAATTATACTCTCTCAATAACTGAAGTGGCGTTTCCGAAACTTTGAAGTCATTTTCTCCAATTGTCGTTTTTTGGGCATAATGCGCATGATACCTCAAAAACCTTCTGAATATTTTTTCACGAAATTTTCAAAACATATATTTCATGTTAGTCTATATAAACTGAACCAAAAACTTCCTTTTTATTGTTCAAAAAAAATTTTTTTTAGGTGATTATACTGTTGAAATTTTCAAAATTTTGCATTAGCTAAATGCAACATTGCATTAAAAATATAAAATGCTTTAAATACAAATTTATTTAAATTCAGGGTAATTATTACAATCTGAAGTATAAGTAAGCACTAAAATTTTCATTCTAGTTGCAATAGTTTTTGCAATCCTGCAAACTGTTATGCCAATTTTCTGTTCGACAAATGTCTAACAGTTTCGAGCTCCCTATAAATACTAATTCTGCATCTTGCAATTTTTTAAATACATGACATGAAAAAACATACTTATATCTTTCGTCCCAATAAAATTGTGTTTGAAAATCATATACATTTTAAGACATTAAATGTTGAAAATGCCTTTTTTTTCATTTTTTCCACTTTTTAGAGTCCCGAGACCCCTGAAATTAGTATGTTTTTAACAATATGACATTTATTGCTTTTATACTGTTACTGGACATTATATTACACATATATATCATTAAAAGTTGTTAACTAGGCATAGAATACGCCGCCCCTGTCATTGTGTATGTCCAAACTGGCCGCATCTTTAAGTGTTAATATTTCGGCTAATTACCGATGATTTTTTTTCAAAATTCATTATCAACAATGCTTTTATACTTCTGCTACGATAGGTACATCCAGTGATGCTAAACAATTTTTCTGAATGCCCGTAAATCGAAATTTGTGTGTAACAGAAAAATGCGATTTTCTCAAAAAACTATGTGACTTATGGTGATCGCTATAATTTTCCGGCAGGGTTTAAGTTAACGTCTACTACCTCTAATTTTTTCATAATTTTAGTTTCAGTTGATTGAGAATTAGAGGGGGAGAGACATATTTTTGCGCTACATTTCCAACAATATCTTTGAAAATATAATACCTAAAATTAAAAGAAATGTATTTTTGAGTTCAGCGTTATGAAAGCTTTCGCACGGTACCCCACACGATATGCAAAGAAAAGATTTTTTTTTCAAGTAGCATAATTAGCTCCTCTACATTTTTACTAAATATATTTATTAATGCTTATTAATCTGAAATATGTGGGTCAATGGTTTTAATTACTTCCCCGAATTTGAACTTTCCACGTTCCATAGTTTACGAGTTAAAGGGCTGTGACAGACAGACACAGGAGTGATCTTATAATGGTTCCGTTTTTACTTTTTAAGTACGGAACCCTAAAAATGAAAATTTGTCTGTCTGTCTGTCTGTAAGGCTATACAAATCCGCAGTTTAGAAGCCAGAATCGTAAAATATTATGCAGATGTGTATTAAAAAACGGCCGAGGCAACTAAAGCAATCCGGAATCGAAATAATTTATAGTTAACTTTTAATTAATAAAAAATCGCCAATTTAACAGCAAATTCCTATCAAATTTAAACATTTTTCGTTATAGCAGCTGCCAACAATTAAAAATTCACAATGAAGTCCCTTTTTTAATGTTAAACCCGTAATTGCGCGAGTTCTAACCAATGTGAGATATACATATTACGCACGCCAAGCTGCAATACTAAAAAGCTGAATTCAGCGTCCACCAATGAATACAATGCCAAACATTTTCCGAGGAAAATTTTTGACAAAACGTAGATTTCCTCCCATTGAGTAGTATGGGATAGATATTTTAAAATTGGATTTTCTTTTAAAAATTTGACGAAGTTGCTACAATTTTCACTGATATATATTTTTTATTGAAAAAAACTATAGATTTTATTTAAATTAATCGCAATTTTTTAGTTTGATATTAGTTAAAAATGAAATTTTAGGTAAACTCAACGAAAAAAATTGAAAAGAATATTAAGTATTGCTCATAAAAATATCAAAAAGATGTAGAAAACACCAAAATTGGTGAAAAGTATGCGAAAAATTTTGATAAAAATGCTTCTAATATTAAGAAAAGACTCATTAATTGCGCTCATTGAAAGTGTGATGAGGTCGAGCCAGAAAGTGGATCGGTGAGTTAGCTCTTCGTATTACTGTAGAGCGTGATACTCAGTGATAGCGGGTATTACGATAATTCTTTTACCTCACATGCAAGTAATTAGAGATATACATATTATGCACGCCATGCTGCAATACTAAAAAGCTCCAGCGGGTACTACGATAATTCTTTTACCTCACATACAAAATAATTATAGATTATTTAATTGCGCTTAATTATTACATTTTAAAAAAAATAAAGGCAAACATTTTATCACAAACACCAACAAAATTTTGTATTCTATTTATTCCTTTATTTCAAAGATATCGTTTAATCGTCTACTACCATAGTAACATGATAAATTAAATTTCATTAAAAAATGCACAGTAGTAGAAAAATATTTTACTAAATCGAATAGTTATTTTTAATTTTGGTTTTAGAATTAAATTCATGAACTCCCGTGCATAGAGCGGATTAACTCTTTATCTACAGCATTATGATCTACTGCAATTTTTTTCATGTAATATTTTTTTCAGTAACTACAGTGAAAATTAAAGGATAAACATTAAAAAAATACTCACCCGTGAGAAATTTAATTATTTAGAGGTAATTAATTAAAGTGGTACTTTAAAGTACCGCCAGTACACTATGACTAAAATATCGTAACAAAAAAGCTACAAGGTATTTCAACTGGCAACAGAAAATATTTTCTATTTAATAAGTATGTGAAACATAGGCTTTTTCTTATTTACAAGTAAACCGTTTAGCAAATTCCGGTGCCAATCATTTATTTCAACAGTTTAGAATTGAAAATGCGTTGCTCATGAAAGGGTAAAAAAAACAGTTTTTTTAGGTTTCGATCTTGTTAGCAGTCCTTTATTTATGCGACGTGAATATTCCAGGGACAATATGTTCTCTCGCATCTCCACATATGCAATATACGAATTTACATATGCCATTTCTAGCATAGCAAAAACGAGCCGGTGCCACACCTTTTTCGATTTCCTATAAAAAAATAACATTGAAACAGAAAAGAAATACCAGAGAAATCATTACTACACTACATTTTAGTAATTACATTTCAAAGCAGATGAAAACGATGGATAACTACACAGACGAAAAGTAAACAAGAAGATTTTCTCCAACACCCAGTGTACTGACGGTACTTAAAGCACCAACGAGTAGTTCCACTGTTAAATCAAATACATACACCGTCCACCTAAAATAACTAGTCAAATTGTTTTCTAAGATCCTAATGAACACATGAATAAAAAATCCAACAGTTATCTTATATCATTTACTCTGTTTTCAGCAATGAAAAGACGAGCGAGGCAATCTGTACAAAATGTCGGCGCAAAATGCATCGACTGCTTCAAAGATAGCCTCATTCCTCTCTAAAACAACAAATCTAGAACTACTGCTGCCATGTATTCGGATAAAGTGGAGTTAAAAGAACGTTTTTTGCAAAGTACCATTAGAATATTAGTAATATTCACTAAGGTATAAAAGTTTTAAGTGAGTGGTACTTATAAGTACCGTCAGTAGATAAAGGGTTAAACAGCTAGTACTTTATAATTTAAACAAAACAAAACAAAAAATCAAAAACAACTTTGACTATTATCACATACAGCACAGTAAATATTAATTTTTATAGTATATTTATGCAAAATGACTATTTTGCAGATTACATGCTTGATTTCATGCAAATTTCAAGCCGGCTTTTTATGAAATTTTAATATGTTATATACTTAGTAAATGTACTTAAAATTATATAATATTTCCATCTTTCAGTTAATATTTCTAAAAATATACTTATTTCTGTTTTTTAACTGTTTCTGAATTTCCTACTTTTACGAGATATTTAAATTTATTATTTGAAAGAATACAAATTTTTTTAATAATAGTAGTAAATTTGTAATAGTAGGTCATTTTAATTAAATACTATTTGTCTAAGTGAAAAAAAAAATTAGCCTTTTCAACCTAGTTGTGTAAACGCAATTCTGCACGCAATGCGTAAAATATGTATTTGCATATGACTTTAAAGCAATAAAAATTAAATTTATGTTACTTTTATATAAAAAATAAATAAATTGTATAAATATTCTTTTAAAGTTTTGTACAAGTGGGTGTAATTATTTAAACAACGAGCTTTGAAAGATTTAGTAACTTTTGACATTTAAAAGTTATCTGACAGCTTAATGTATAACCAGCAATTACTATAAAATAGAAAATGCAGGGCTTTAATCTGTAGCTTTGGAAATTTAAATTGGATTCCCCCCCCCAAAAAAATCATTAAATATCTATTTATTTGCATTTGCAAAATGCACTTTGCATATTTAAATTTATTTAATTTATTTTTTATGGGGCCATTACTTCTAAAGATTTAGTAGTTACCATGCATTTTATTTAATTTAACGAAATTCAATCTTCTTTTATAATACTTTATCTTCTATATCTAATCCTAGAATTTAAGACGTAAAATGGTTTGTGGAGAGTTTATTGAAAACTTGGCCGAATTAAACGATGGAGAGAATTTTCCAAGAGATGTCTTAAAAGCTCTTTATCATTCCATAAAAACTCAACCTTTAGAGTGGTCTGCGTAAGTTACTTTCCATTTTCAATTTATTATTCTACTTTAAAATATCTTGATTTTTATTTGTCTATTTTCTATTGAATATAGCAGATTGTGAGTGGGAAATTCCATCTATTTTTTTATTCTGTAAAAAGTGGTTTCAGCGTAGCGATTTTTTTTTTTTGTCCCAATTGTGGTGTGTATTTTAAACCCATGAAGAAGACCAACCACAAAAAATTGCAACAGATTTTTAGGGACTTTAAAATTTATTAAAAACATTTTAAGAGGCCGTGAAATCACAGGGGAGAAGGGAGAAGTATGTCAGACTGCCCGAAGGCAAGCGCCGAAGCGCTTCAGTAAAAGCGTCTGCACCGATGAGAAATCGGAAGCATAGTGACATAAGACTCAGTTACATTAGGCCACCAGTTGGAGAGAACCAGAAGTCAACACACAAAGAATTGGCAATAATACGGAGAGTTGACAAAGCATTGGTGGTAAAAAGAGCAACATTTCACAGAGGTTAAATCACACGCCATATAGGTTTAAGGGTTACTTGATAAAGAATTATTGTGGTCAGAAGAGCAATGAGAACATAGCATTGCATATGCGTTTTAGAAGTACAGTGCATCCTCGATTATCCGAGCTAATTGGGACCTTTAGTACCTCGGATATTGGAAATCTCGGTTAATAGAAACTGTGTGTAAAAACTCGCCGTGCTTGCGAATTTAACACCTCTTAAAATAAAAAACAATGGAATGTTTTAAATATTAAAAATAAATATATGTAAAGTTATGTTTCACAGCTTAACAAATTTAAAAAGGAAATCGACTACTTGTAGTAAATTTTGAAAAGCAGATTGGAAAAATTACGAAAGTTGACACGGCCACTGGAAACAAAGCATTGATCGCTATTGACTTCTCAGGGTCCAATGTTTCTTGGGAGTTGAGCACTTTTGAGAACAGAAGATACTGTATAGCACGGACAGTAAACTAAAAAGTCTGGTCTATTTTCAAGGCTCGTTCACAAAAAAAAAGAAAAAAAATCAGACTTCAGTATCGGCTTGGTTAACAGAAACCTTGCTTAATTGAAGCTTGGTTAATCGAGGGTCTATTGTACGTTAAAAGACTTAGACAAAGGCTTTCTTTGCTAACACACTGTTAAAAATTTTGCAGCATTCTGGCAGGTCATTCGACCGTTTTCTGAAAAAACGGTTTCATAACCATAATTTAACTATATTCTGAAAATAAAATGGCCAATAATATGGTCAGAATAGTGTTAAATTATGGTTGTGTAACCGTTTTCGGAAAAAACGGTCAAATAACCTGCCAGAATGCTGCAAATTTTTAACAGTACAGGGGCGTCTGGAAGTTATCTGTCATTAGAAACACGTGAGATATGAGAGCACCGGTCCATATATGCATAAAAACTACATGAGAATTAAAATCGCAACTTTCAGCTAAAACCACAGTATACATATAAGATAGTCTGTGTTTATATCAACGGAAATGATTGGCGGTTACATGTAGATGTCTGTGTGAAAGTTATGGGGGGAGAAAGAAGTGTAAAAAAAATGGCTGGCTTATTGTAATTGCTGAGAATTTTAAAAGTGTCAATTATTTAACTTACACAAATGGGTGGGGGCGGGTGAACAAGTACAGAGGTATAATATTAAATGTAAAATTAAATCAAATTAAAGATTTTATTTTAGGGGGAGGTGGTAATCATGAAAATTACGAAATTGCAAAGAATTAAAGTTAAGAGTTGATTTTCTGAGAGAGGAAGGATTGAAAAAAAAAAAAAAAAAGATATATAACAGAAAACTGGGGGAACAAGTACAGAGGTAAAATAAATTAAATTAAAGATTTAATTTTATGGGGGGGGGGGGCATGAAAATTACGAAATTACAAAGAATTAAATTTAAGAGTTGATTTTCTGAAGGAAGGAAGGGTTGAAACTGTTATACCTATATCTACCAATATTTACTAAAAACAATATGCTTCTTATATTATTTTTTATTAACTAAGGCGAATATTAATATGTATGTAACGCATACATGTAACTCATTTAAAATTTGAGGCATGAGCATTAAAGATTAGGTTTATATATACTTATGTATATGTAACACAGTGGTTTTTGAATAAATAATGGCAGAAATACAGGAAATTTTTGAATGGAATTTTTTATTGCAATTAATACAATATAAAAATCTCTTTGTGAATACTTAAGCTTATATGAAATTCAATTTATATTTTATTCTGATGATATTTATAATAAATAACATGCTTTATATAAAAAAATGTTATATTTTATTGCATATAAAAGGCAACTAATTCTGTATAAAGCATGTTATTTTAAAACTGCTTGGGTTTAAAAAAATACCTATGAGGAATAAATCTTTAAACAGGGTCAGGCAATAAATAAATATTAAATAAAATTTAAGGTTTTGCATTTGTTAAAAATATTCCAATTATATTTTTGTTTGTGATTTTACAGGTTAAGATTAGAAGTGCTAAAAATTCACTCATTGAAGAAAAAAATCTTAATGTTTGCATATCTAAGTCAAGAGTTAGTATAAAATGCTGGTTAAATTATTTATCATATTTCTCACAAAACTGTTATATAATGACATAACTTGCAAAACTATTATATAATATATATAGTTTTACAAAACTATTATGTAGTACATAACTAAACTATAGTTACATTCCATAGTAATGTAATTTCTTATTTAATTTGTGTCTCTACCTTTAGTAATTGCAAAGTTTGCTGTATTTCTATATTGCTAACAAATTCATTAAGTTCTTTAAAATTTATAGTTAGTTCATTATTGAGTTTTATTATGTTTGAAACTTCCAGGGATAAAGATGAAAAGAAAAGTTCTTCTAAAGATAAAAGTTCATCGAATGATTATAGGCAAAGTTTTATTGGCCATAATCCATTTTTAGAAGTAAGATTTATATATATATAATTATTTTTTATCATTGGATCTTATATTATTTTGAATTACAATGGTTTCAATACTTTTATTTATCGCTTAGGTTCCAAATCCTAACTGTGCTACTGAGTACAAGAAAGGATATGTGATGCGAAAATGCTGTATGGATCCTACTGGGAAAAAAAGTGAGTATGTTCTGTATCCTAAGAAACTGAAATTTGGTGGTGATGTATAAAAATTTCGTTAACATAAAATACTATTTAAATTACTTACAGATATTTTTATTCCCAATAAAATACCGTTAAACCAATTACTTTCAACCATGTTCATACTCATCATCAGGGTTAAAATGATAAAAGTCACAGGTTGATTCCTTTTACGCTAAACGGGCTGATCCAAACCTCAAAGGGAAAACGTGGGGCAAAGTAAATCTGTCGTACTGTTCCGAATCCAACCGAAGTGGGAGAGTTCTGGTTATTCCCAGTATACTATACAAAATTTTCGGAATGATGTAGGATAATGTTTCATTTCGAATAAAACTAGTACGACATAAAATTTCTATTAGGGCCATGATTCTTTATTTTTGATAACTTGGTAGCTTTTTTTATTAGTTTAGCTTCTGTAAAATTAATCATAATTTCTTGCTCTTGATTTAGTTTAGAAACAGCTGTCCGACACCGGCTAAGTTTGATATCTGCGATATGTTCTGTTAAACGCTGTTTAAATTTCCGTGTTGTCATACAGACATAATCCGCTTTCTTCTTACCATCTAATACTGTAGCCGAGATGGAATACATACAGAATCTTCCATAAGGATAGGATATATTCTATTGTGAAGTCTTGTTTTAATTTAATAAGGGGGTGGGCGATTGAATTTATTTTGTATTTCTTTAATTTATATCTTAAACATTCAAATAAACCTGAAAAATAGTGAAATTTGTGTAACTTTACCTCATTGTATTTAAATTTACTATTGCTATTAATTCCATATTAAGCTTGGTAAAAATAACTCATTTGCTGTATTTCTAATAATATCGAATTCCTTATCAATATGTCTCTTAATACAAACAATGGTTTTAGATGTATTTTATTGTAAATAAAACCCCCTTTAATTAATTTAAATAAAATATTGTGTTTACGAAATGTTCATACATCTTGTTATTCTAAGGTGAATTTAGAGATTTCAAGAAATTGATATGATGTATATCTTTTTTCACTTAGTATTTGATGATGATGTCAAAATTAAAAGAATCATAGTGCTATAATGAAAATAATGATGTTGTTAAAATTATGTATGTTTTCTTTTTTCTTGATATTATACTATGGAACCTTTAATTCGGAATCAGGTTTTCCACGTAGTTTTACTTTTGAATATCACTATTTCCAAATAGTAATATTCACCTTATTTAATAATAGAAAATCTGCTATTAAGTAACGGTAGTTTTATTATTTGAAAACATGGTATTCAAAAGTAAGAATCCAGAGAACCATGTATCCGCATGTATGAGCTCATTCAGAGCTCATTTATCGCTCTGAATGAGCTTAAGTCCAATGATAATCTTATTATTACTAAAGCTGATAAAGGGGTCAAATTGTTCTTATGGATAAAAAAGATTATTCTGATAAAGTCTATGCTCTCTTATCTGAAGGTCCTTATGTTGAAGTTAAAAAAGATCCTACTAATTCGCATCTTTCCACTCTCAAAAAAGCTGTTAAGAATTCTGTTATTTTAAATGACAATACTAAATATAGTGTTATTCCTTCTTCAGCCATTCGTGCTCGTTTTTATGCTTTGCCTAAAGTTCATAAAACCAATGTCCCTTTAAGACCTATCGTCTCTAATATTGGTACTGTTACTTATCCTCTTGCCAAATTTTTAACATCCATTTTTTCTCCGTTATGCATTTCTAATACTCATACGATAAAAAATTCTTATGATTTTGTTAGTAAATTAAAAAATATTAACCCATCCAATTGTTCTATGCTTTCTCTTGATGTCAAATCTTTATTTACGAATGTTCCAATTGAAGGTGCTCTTTCTTGCTTGGAAAAAAGGTTACGTGAATTTCATTTCTCTGATATTGAAGTCCAAGATTTTGTTAATTTAACCAAAATTTGCATCACTCAAACTACTTTTGAATTTGATAATAAATTTTTCAAACAATCAGATGGCTTAAGTATGGGTAATCCTTTATCTCCAATTCTTTGTGATATTTATATGCATTATTTTGAGGAAAAATTATTAAATCTGGTTAATTTTAAATGTTGGATGCGTTATGTCGACGATACTTTTGTTTTAGTTGATAATCCTTTTGATATATCTACCATTCTTCATACTGTCAATTCTATCGACTCACATATTCAGTTTACTTTTGAATTAGAAAATTGCCATAAACTTCCTTTCCTTGATGTTTTAGTTACCAAATGCGATTCTTCTTTCAAAACTTGTGTTTATAGAAAACCTTTTTCTGTTTCTAACCCACCTCATGCTCTCTCAAATCATCCTGTCAACCAAAAAATCGGTGTTTTTTACACGTTTGTAAATCGTGCTCTCAAAATTTGTTCTGATTCTGTATCCCTTAAGGAAGAGCTTAATTACTTAAAAACCGTTGCTGTCAAAAGAGGTTTTAATCCTTCTGTTATCAATAATGCTGTGAAGAAATTCAATAGACCATCTAATAGTTCTACTCTTTCCAAATCTGTCAAAAGCAAACCTGATAATTTGGTTGTCCTCCCCTTTTATCCTCCTTTATGTTTCAAGTTAGCTAAAGTTTTACGGCGTTTCAATTTTAACATTATCTTTAAACCTGTCAATAAATTCAAATTTCCCTCCACTAAATCTCCTGTTCCTGATCTTCGTAAATGGGGAATTTATAAAGTTCCTTGTAATGGTTGTGATTTATCTTATATTGGTCAAACTAAAAGGAATCTCGAAATCCGCTTAAAAGAACACTCGCGTTATGTAATCAATCAAGAATTTTCTAAATCTTCTATTGCCAAGCACTCTTGGGATTCCGGCCATAGTTTTAATTTTCAAAATGCTAAAATTATCTCTAATGCCAATAGTATCTCTGAATTGGACTTTCTTGAAAATTTAGCTATTTATCTTAATCGTGATGTTATTGTTAATGATAAATCTGATTCCACAATGCTCTCTGCAGCTTGGAAAAACCTTTTCAGTACTACATTTTAATTTATTTTTGTATTATTATTAGTCTGTTTTTTTTTTATTTTAATATATATATTATTAATTTATTTATTCATTTTTAATTTCATGTGTTCCCATATTGGATTATATGTATTTTCCCCCTCCCATTTTTTGCCCCTCCTACTTTGTGTTCTTTTGTTTTGATTATTCTCTTCTGTGATAGGCTGTTGTCTTTTACTTTCCTATTGGCTGTTGATTTCTAAATTCCTATTGGCTGTTTCTGCAGCTTGTTTCCTTTCCCTTGTCTCTCATTTCAGTCTTGCCTCTGCTTTCATAGTAGAAGGACGTCTTTTTTGCGCCTGACGAAGAAAGACTCAGATCTTTCGAAAGGCCTAGCGCATTTACAAATTTTTGATGGTGTTTCAAGAAGATTGTTTGTTCTTAGTTGTTGTTTATGCTGTTGATGCGTTCCCCAAATTGGCGTCGTTAAAAAATCGCGGCAATATGGGACATATATGGCATCTGTGTCAAACTTTCATATGAACGGAGAAGGGATCAGACCGTATTT
This sequence comes from Maratus speciosus, assembly GCA_963932465.1. NCBI lineage: Eukaryota > Metazoa > Arthropoda > Arachnida > Araneae > Salticidae > Maratus > Maratus speciosus. The sequence goes on from OZ010791.1 coordinate 339,658,448, forward strand.
GTTTATGGCAGTTGATGACTTGAACTATTATAATATAGATGAAATAATGGCGATAGAAAAATATTTGGCGGCTTATCAACTGTGCCTGGCTAACATTAAAGTACCAAAATGGCACCTAGAGTATAAAAAGCGAAGTGGTCCGCCTGGAACTGCTGATGATAGTCACATGACTTAGGCTATTGTTATAGAGATTGTTTTAAAATACCGGGAGACAAAGACTGTGCATACTTAATTTATTTTATTTTAGCTTTTTTTTTAAATGTTTAACTGATCCTCTTTAATCAAAAATGAAAACAACCATTGGATGTCTTAACAGCAACTGATTCGCCCTTAAAATTTTTGCAATCAAAGGGAATTGAATGGAAACCCGTTTACAGGGAGATCTGCACAGCTTTTTTCAGTATAATTCAATCTTTTCTAATATTTTTAAAACCCATCAGATTAGCGCGTTTTTAGATTCTGCGGTGTCTGAACGACGGTTGGCGAGCGTAGCTTACAGGGGACAGAGCCCCCTAGTAAATAAATAAATTTAAAAGACATGCCACAACTGAAAACGCACTTCCAGCATTTATTTCTCATAGACGGTACTGTAAACAAAATAATTTGTGTGTCCCTGTAAATGAACGATAATTGTTATGAGATTTTACAGAAAGCATTTTGCAGTGAGCCAAAATATTGTACATAAATTTAATTTTGTTTTAAACAGTTTTACATATTTCGCTCCTTTACATATCAATTAATGGATTTTTTAGATTTTACAATTTTTTTTTAATTTCCCTTTCTCCATTTTCTCACGTATTTTCTCAGTAATTAGTCGTTATTTTAATGATTTTATATATTTTTATTTTTATAAATACCCATCAAACTTTTTTCATAAATTTGTAATTTTATTTTCAGCTCCATTAGGAAGAAGAAGTTGGAAAATGTTATATGCTACATTAAGAGATTTAGTTTTGTATCTTCATAAGGTAAAATAACTTTCCTATTTCAATTATGCATTTTCATTCTGGTGTAATTGTGTCTAATTTTATATGTATATACATATATATGTATATTTTTCGTTCAAGGATGAACATGGGTTTAAGAAAAATCAACTATATGATAGCCTTCACAATTCTATTAGAATTCATCATGCCTTTGCTGAAAAAGCCACAGACTACACAAAGAAACAGTATGTTTTCCGGTTACATACGGCAGATCATGCAGTATATTTATTTCAAACAAGGTAACATATTTTTAATTTAGGTATATTTTAACAATATTTGTTAAAGCACTGTCATTGCTTTAAATATTTAAGTGACACAAAAGTCGTATTTTTACATTGATTTGTCATTATTTTTATTAAAGTACAACTTTCTGCCTTCTTTGATTTTTCTAAAATCTTTTAAAAATACATATGTATTGATAGAATTATAATGCATGAAAGCACTGCGACAATTAGACTAATTTCCAACTTTTTATTTTTAACTATGAGAAACACATAGCATAAAATATTTTAATTAGAATATTTCCCCCTTTTTTTTAAATTTTTCTTTCAGGAACAATATATTTAGTAATTGAATCCCTGATTTGAGTAATTAAATATATGATGAAACTTAAAAAAAAGTAATCTTCTACTGTATTTCTAGTGCTAAGAAATAATGACACAGCAATTAATTAAAAAAATAACGTTATCTACATAGATGTCTTAAATGATATTTAATCTTTCTTGACATAATGTGAGATATGTTTTTTTTTTCACAATCTAGTTGAAAAAGACATCTGTCTGTATAGATAAGTATCTATTATTTGCAATTACTGTGCAAGTTCCTTATCATTAGCCCATTTGTGCCTAGTATCCATTATTTGAATGGTAATCATTTGGAAGTAACTTTATAGCCTATTGGCAAGGGTTTATTCGTGTGGTCTGATTTGTAGATATCTCCTGTTTCTTAACACTAAACGTAACGTTATTTTTTTATACCTATTCCTACCGAAAGAGGCCAAAGGACCCCTATATAAAAAGTTATACATTTTACGATGTTTTGCGAAAAGTATACCAGTTGATACACTTTTATGTATGAATATAACATTTTTTTTTCAAATAATTATTACAAATTGTTTATTTATTAACCTTTGAGGGGCATTGGGATATATTTTATCCCACTTTCGATTAATAAAACTTGGCACCAGAAAAATTTTATTAAATTTTACATTTGTAAATTTTGTGGAAAATAGTCGTAAATTTCTTTTCCTTATTTTACAAAAAACGTTTTTTGCAGAATCCGGTGTCTATTCGACATTACAGAAACACAATTATTTGCCCCTCAAAGGGTTAAAGTAAAAAAAAAAAAAAATACAATTACGCAAAAAAACCAAGAAAAAAAATAATTATTTCAAGAAATTCGAGAATTGAATAAACATATATTGTGCAAATTTGTTTATGTTCACTACATATTTTTAAGATTATTTCGTTCTCGATATAACCTGAAATGTTCAAACTACAATCTCACTCGGAATAAAGTCAATTTCTAATTATATGGTCACATATTAACAAATATGATTTAATACAGTAGAACAAAAGATGTAATAGCGAAAATACGCAATTTACTAATGTCCTTTGAAAATAAAACATTTATACCTTTATCATTTAACATAAATTTATTCATGGGCCAAATGACCCCTTGCGGTAGTTAAGCCTAAAATATTTTTTTCTAGGCAAAAAAGGTAATTCGGAGATGAGGCATTTTAAGAAATAATATGATCATATATTTTAATAAAAGTCGTGAAATATAAAAAAATTTCGTAAGTTGAAGAAATTTCAACAAAAAAATCAAAAAGGGACATTTGACTCCTCGCCGTAGGTTTAGTGTTAAAAGCAGCTAGCATTATGTAGTGCATTTCCATTTCAGCCCATACTGGTTTGTAAGAATATTATAGCAAAATTGACTTGAAAATTTATATAAGATTTTTAAGCATATAAATATATTTTTGGCGTATTACAGGCTAGTAATTTTTAAGGCTGTTCTCAAGTTCCCTGCTGAACAACGCGACGCTTTCTAACATATTTACTGACTCATTTATAAACGTAAAGTCATAAAATTGGCAATGGAAGCGATGAAAGCAATTTGGAATCAAAATGAGTCTTCCATTTTTTGATAAATAAATTACTTATTGAGTTATAAGCTATTTTGTGTCATGTGACGACCGGTTTTTCACATTTCTTGCGTTCGAAATTCGGAGATATGGTTCAAAACGCCAACTTTGACAGTATTTTATGAACGAAATTTCGCGTTTACAAGGAAAAAAATGAAAAACGTCTTCCGATTACATAATTTCCAAATAATGCCTGTCTATTTCATGCGTTTCCAAATCAAAGAATGTGTTGTTCTCTATGAAGAACTAGATTATAGTTTTTCCTTCTACACTATATGGCCAAAGGTGACCGGTCACTTGTGATTTTAGACGTTTTCTTAAATATCTAGAAAAATACATGAGGAATTATCTTGAAACTCCAGGTGTGTAAACAAAATAGTACAGGTCATATATTTCCGTGAAGATTTTTTCCCGAAACCCCACAGGGAACCGTCAACAAATTGAAAAAGAACGAATATCTTTTGGATAACACTGTAAAAACTAACGTAGCAAAAGCGTTCGACACAGTAGATTATGATTAAGTGCCTTATTGCAATATACTGTGTTCATTTTTATGAGAATAGCATGTATATTCGTAGCAAAATTAAAGTTTTTATAAAATTAGTCTAAAATTTTGCCACGTTTTGTGTTATAATTTGTAGTGTTCTTAATATAAAAAAAAAGTTATTTTCAGAAAATATGACAAACAACATTGTACTCATTACCTTGCAATCAGAATTAAAAATTAATAAAAATTGGATGAAAAATCAGCAGGTTTGTTAAAAAATGTTTCACTGCGCATGCGCGAATGCCATCAAAATATAATGTACATAATGTATTAGCGAAGTATATACAGCAATTTTTGTGAAAGTCTTAAAAACATAGCTTGAAAATTCTGAAAATTATCGTTGATAGAATAAGCTCGAAATCCGTAGTTCTCAAAATTTAGCAAAAAGTTGAGGGGCTGTATCCAAATACAGTAGTACGTGCAATATTGTGTATGCTATATGGGCACTAATTAATGGATATATGGATACAACCCCTCATCTTTTTGCTTCATTTTGGGAACAATCTATTTCGAGCTTATTCTATCAACGATAATTTTCAGAATTTTTTCAAGCTATGATTTTGAGACTTTCACAAAAGTTGCTCTGTACACTTAGCTAATATATTATGCACATTATATTTGATTACATTCGCGCATGCGCAGTGAAATTTTTTTTAAAGAAACCTGCTCATTTTTTATCCAATTTTTATTATTTTTAAATTCTGATTGCAGGGTATTATGTACAATATTGTTTGTCACATTTTCTGAAAAGAACTTTTTTATATAAGAACTCTACAATTTATAAGCAAAAAACTTGGCAAAATTTGGGACTCATTTTATAAAATCTTTAATTTCTCTTCGAATATGCATGCTATTCTCATAAAAATGAACACAATTTATTGCAATAAGCACTTAATCATAATCTACTGCATTGAACGCTTTTGTTACGTTAGTTTTTACAGGGTTATCCAAAAGATATTCGTTCTTTTTCAATTTGTTGACGGTCCCCTGAGGAGTTTCGGGAAAAACTCTTCACGGAAATATATGACCTGTACTATTTTGTTTACACACCTGAAGTTTCAGGTTAATTCCTCATATATTTTTCTAGATATTTAAGAAAATGTCTAAAATCGCAAGTGACCGGTCACCTTTGGCCATATAGTGTATCTCTGGTTAGTTCAGAGAGTACTCTTTCACCCAGGAAGAAAAACAAGTGACGGTTTTCTTTTCCTCGTTTGAGAAAGTTCATTTTTCGTTCATTTCGTCAAGTTTATAGATCGAGAGCTGGTGAAGGAATTTGTTTAACTAAAAAATAAAAATTTACCAAAAAACACGTATTTAATAAAATTCGAAACCTTTATAATTTTTTTTTTTTTTTTTTTTTTTTTTTTTTTTTTTTTGCTGTTTTAAAGAAATAGGGAGAGTGTTCGGGTAAAGTCTTCTCATCCTATGCAATTTTCCTCTAAGTAGGTTCCCTTCAATGTTCTTATAGAGGCCAATCAAATCATTCCTCAAAAGCAAAACTGAGGAGAGGTAACATTCGTTTGGGATTGCCCTACAAATTTTATGTCTATATTGCTGTATCATCTTGTGTTCACAGTTTAGAGGAAACGTTTATATAAAAAAGTTTAATTAATTAAATAAATTATAAAGAAAAGTACAAATAAATTCATAGTATAATTAAAGTACCACTTAAAAAGCTGCAAAATTTGACAGCTTTAATCTTACCCAAACCCTGTCTATATATTTAAAAAATTAATTAATCTTTTAAAATTCAGAGAAGTATTAGTTACTTAAAATATGTTATATTCACCCATATATTTATTTTTTAGTGACTCAAAAGAGCTCGAAAGCTGGGTAGATACAATTAATCTTGTCGCTGCCAGCTTATCTTCTCCCCCTCTTCCTAGTGGAGTTGGTTGCCAAAAGAAATTCCAGAGGCCTTTATTACCTGTTAGTCACACAAAGCTTAATTTGGTAAATATCTTTAAAAGCTTATTTTTCTCTCTATTTATGTAAGTTTTTTGGACAATTCATATTAAAATTTATGTATATTACAATGTCGACATTTTTGCAAATAGATTTCTTTTAATGATATTTGCTTTAAAGTTGCTTTGAAGTTTTTTGCTTTAAAGAACTGATTTAAAAATTAATAAATGTCTTTCTTCTTATTTTTAAAATTAATATTTATATTATCTGATGGAAGTCTGAATGGATTATTGTTTCTTTTAAGGCCCCTTTTCACTTTAACAATTTTTAAATAAATTGTTGAACTTATAATATTTTTAAATACATTGTAGAACCTATAAAATTATAGAATTATTACTGGTTTCTTTATTTATCAATACATTTAGCATGTTTATTCGCATTATTTTCATCCTCTACGTATTTTTTTTCATTTAGTTTACAACAACATTTTGACTCTCAGTTTTCACATTAATCAACTGGCTGTAAGTTTTACATTAAAACTCTATTTTAGTAACGTCAGGTTTTACGTTTAACTTTAAGGATAAAAAGATTGGAATTGTTGAATTGCCTTCTCGTCCTTTTTTTTTTTTTTTTTTTTTTTGTCAAAGAAAAAAGCTTGCTTTCATGTGTCTAAGAGCATACTGTTCCCTTTACAAGAAATTACTGAACGTGGCTTATTCTTTGCTTTTTCAGAATATTTTACCGCTTATGTATTTTAACTTTATTTTATTCGTTAAAACATTGAATTTAACTTAATATTTATTATTTCTTTAATTAAACAGATGTTTAAACTATTTTTAAAAAAGTCAAGTATATTTTGCATGTTTAATTTTAATATGAAAACTGGAAAATCCGTAAGAAAAATATACTTACAATAAACACTAAGATGCTCAGAGCCAAAGTGAACCATCTGATATCTTTCTGAAGAATGGTACATTGTTAGAATATAGTAGTCAACATTTAAATTTATCAGTTGGTATTGTTAGTACTCTTTTTTTTCATTTCCTGTGCAGAATGGATGATAGTAGCGTTGCTAGTTGGGTTACATACTACTACTAAAAAAAAAAATCAGTTAACACATTTTTGAAACAGTATAATTAGTCTCATTTTTCCCTTATTTAATTTGTGATTAAATAAGGCGATTACTACTATTCCAACAAACAGTAGAAATCTAGTTATCCCAATAAAAAAATGCAGCGAATTGGCAACACCGGAATATAGCGAGTTTTAGCTTATATATTTGTTAGCATTTAAAACCTATAAATACACTATGACGCAAAAGTTTAGACAATGAAGAAATTCTTACATACTTTGAAAAATATTTATTCAATTTTCAAATCACTGCTTGAAATTAATGTGCTGTACATATAAACAATATTTATAACAAAGAAAAGTGGAATTGTGCATATTGCAATAAATTAAATGGTAACAAAAATAAACTGCTGTCTCAAAAGTTTAGACACAAATTAAATAAAATCGAAATAAACAATTTTTAAAACCTGGTTGCGCATCCATGCTTATGTATTACGTCATATACACGAGATTGCATGGAAGAATCTAAATCTTGCATAGTTTGTGGATCGATATCGTACCATGCATTCTCAATAGATGTCTTAAGTTCCTTTTCAGAAGAGTATTGTCTAGCGTTGCTATAAACTTTGCGACACATGATGCTCCAAAGGTTTTCTATAGGGTTAAGATCTGGGCTACATGCTGGCCAGTCGAGAACTCTTATATTATGGGAATTAAACCAAGATTTTGAATATTTTGCAGTGTGAATTGAAGCATTGTCTTGCTGAAATTCCCACTGAGGACCCCCTAGAAGCTCAGCAAATGGCAGTAGGTTTTCTTCTAATGTCTGTGTATAATGCTGTGAAGTTTGACGACCACTGGTGAAGGTCAGAGATACTTGTCCATTATAGCAAAAGGCTGCCCAAACCATCACCGAGCCCCCTCCTTGTCTGCGACTAAAAAAACGTCGAGATTCCTTCCGCAAGTCATGCCAATACGATAAACAACAATCTGGACCATCCAGATTCCACTATTTTTCATCGCTAAATATGACTGACTGCCATTTCTCTCCATATGACATATGCTTTCGAGCCCACATAAGTCTTTGTAACTTATGATGTGGTTTCAGAGCTGGTTTCTTCTGCATTTTGCTATAAACGATTGTTCCTTTTTCCAAAATTCGTCTACGAATCGTATCCTTTGATACAGAGAGTCCCGATGAGCTTTGAACTCCACGTACGCTCATTTGTTGAGTACTCGCTAGTCTTTGTATCAGGCGATCCTCTCGTACATTTGTCACACGTGGCCTCCCAGACCGACATTTTGCTTTATATTCGGAACCACTCGATAAAACTCGATAAATAGATTTTTTTGACCTATTAATAATAGCAGAAATTTCAGAAACGCTCTTCCCTTCACCTTTCAACTGCCAAATCCTTGAAACCTCATTCACTTGAATTTCTTTAGCTCTCGGCATGTCGACTATGAAGCGCAATCGTTTGCAGAACTTAAGTACTCCAAATTTGTGACATCATCGATTCTAAATTTGCATATGCCAGCGAATATTCAAAGAAATTTAGAATAGTGTCTAAACTTTTGCGACAAGCACATTTGAATTTTTATGAAAAAAATTAGTATTATAGCAAATAAAACGACTGTCTTTTGTACATAGCATTTTAAATCAGTTTTTGAATATATTTACAGGTTTTTGTAATTCTGACGTCATATTTCTACATTTTAAAGCTGAATGACGTCATTGTCTAAACTTTTGCGTCATAGTGTAGTTTATTCCTTCTATCTTTTTGGAGATTATCAATTTCCCATGAAACTAATTCCCATTGCTATTTCTAAATTATTACTAAGCTTATTTTTAACATTACATCCTTTCAAAAAAAAGTCGAAAAATCTAATTAAAATAATAATAATATTTTTTTTTACAAGTGAGAAGTTTACACAAGGTTTGCAGTCCATCCAATATTTAAGCTTTCGATTTACTAAATTTAAATTTTCCGTTTCTTCACAGTACATGTTACTTGCATGAGGGAATGCTGAGAGGTCTATCTCCCAGAAAAGTGCATTCCCAATGCTAATTTTCTGAAAAAAAAAATTAAAATTGAAGATACAAAAAGTATTTTTATTTATTGCTTTGAACTTGACTCTTCGTGACAGGACTTACCCGGATCGCGATATTTTAAATTAAAGTTGCATTATTTTAATTTTCAGATGCTATGTTCGAAATCAGTATGACCAAGTAAATTATGTTCGCAGACCTGACATTTTTTTCATAAATTATTTGTAATATATAGAACAGTATTCTGAACTGAATAATACTTCAGAATTAACTTTTGTATAATTAATTTTACATGCTATAATGTTTATGTTTAGAATTTTAAAATCCTCGCATGTCTTTATCTTAACCACAGAACTGATTATGTGATTTTTAAGTTAAGGATTTTTCACAATTTTTGTTAAATATTTTTTTTTTCCACAGAGATTAAGATTGTAACTTATTGCTACAGATAGATTGGCAAACAGACTTCTTTTTCAAAGTACATGTTTAGTTACTGCCATACACTTCTGTTCTTCACTGTGTACTACTGTTCTAATACATTCATGTGTTCAACTGCTGCCTTCTGTTTAGCTTTTAAGCAGCTACTAATTTTCTGCTCAAGCGTATGATTTTGTTTATTGTAACATTAGTTATTTGCTAAATAAAATTATAAATGCCCAATGTTATTTTTTAAATTTAACGTGAGACAACTTTTTAAAAAAACAATGAATTTTAAAAAGTGCTTATCCTAAAAAAGCGTTAAATCAATTTTCAGATAAAATTAATTTTATAAGTCAAGACTGTGACAATACATGGAACTGATTTATGGTTACTCTACATACACATTTTTTTTAATGAAAAATGAATATATATATTATTGTTTGATTAATTGCATGATCTGTATGGTTATATTACATAACATCTCCATTATTACATGTTTTCAATTTCAAATATTTTTTAATACATATTTCGTGTCACCGTTTTGTACGTTTTTAGGAGAATAACCATTAATCTTCTTATACACTGTAAACGATGTCTTTCCATTTACCTGATAATACACTGAATGTTGTCTTGCAATGTCGTGATTTGCTACCTGTTGGTGATAAATCATGATGACAATCTGTTTCAAACTAAACAACTCAAACATCATTCATTCACCTTATTTTTTCTAGAACTTTATCTAGACTATAAAGTCCCTACAATACTATTACATTATTTATTTCACATCTTGAAAACATATTATATTTACCACATATATATATATATATATATATATATATATATATATATATATAAACAATGGATAGTAGGGATGTTTCATGTAAGTTACTATTAACATTTTGCGTATTAATATATATATATATATATATATATATATATATAATTAAAAAATAAATAAAATATAACCAAAAAAATTAAAAATACAAAATATAATTAAAAAATTTAATAGGTTGGCTGGGAGGGTAGATGTTAAATTATGGAGGAGGGAGGAGTTGTCTGGATAATTTATACTCAAATGTTGATTAAAATATTTATAAAAAAGGGAATGGCACGTTGTATTTATGAGTTTCTATGTTTATCTTGGTCCTTATGAATTTGCTGTCCTTAGTACTAAATAAAAATATTTATATTATATTAATTTACATCAATTTTATTAATTTACTTCAAAATGTTATAATTTATAAATAGTGGAGTCTAATACTGTATATGATACATGTATTTACCAGCTTTTAGAACTGTTGTAATTTGGTTGTATATAACCCCCTTCCCCGCACACCATCTTTAACGAAACAATTTAAAATTTATAAAATTAAATTTATTAAGAGATTAATAGAATCGTACTTTTATATTATTATATTTATAATTCATTTAAAATTATTATTAATTTACTTAATTTTAACTGAAATATGATTAAAAATAATTATAAACATTACATTAAAGATTCTAAATGATTATTATCGATATTCTGTTGAGCTGACTTAGAATTATAATTGTTGTGTTGTTTTCATGTGAATTAATGTGGATATAATATATGTAATATGCAATTTTTCTACATAGTTATTTTTGGTAATCTCCGATAGATGGAAGCATTACTAATTATTTTTACTCCTATTAGTTGAGATTGTGAAAACGGATGGACATTTTAAATTTTTTGAAGTTTCGGTAGAGGGCAGCATTAAATAATTATTTATTAAATTCTAAAATAATTATGTTACACTAATTTATTACATTATTTATCTTATTTATTACCAGTTTATTTTAAACATCTACTTCTTTTTGTCCTTTTTAGTAATAATTTACTCCAGGATCCTTCAGTTAGCATATAAAATAATTTTTAATAGTTAGTCTATTTACGTTAATCATAATTATTATATTTATAATAGTTAATATTATCTGCAAGGTATGATGATTTGAAACCGTATGGATTCGCTTTTAACTGTGATCATTTAATTAGGCAGGATTTTTGCTGAGTTAAAAGGGATACATATTTGCGATTTTGATATGGTCATAGAAATTCTCTTGCTGTGTAAGTTTTTCATTTGCATACTCCAATTTTGTTCATGTTGTTCATTATTACGGATCTTGCATTGCTTAATTATTTATTTCATTAAATTTATATGGCATGGTAAATTTATACTTTTTGGATTATAGTCGATTGGGTACATAAAGGAATAAAATTTTTAGCTTATAGCTGGATTCTTTTACAGCAATCGACTATGTGTTGCTTATATTTGTATTTCATATACCCCTGATGAAGTGAAATGCAATATAAGCTTCCTGATACATCCATCGAATTTATCTTTTATTTGTTTATTATACGTATTTTAATTGTTCAACATTATTTCGCTGGTTATTTGTATCTTTTATCTTTAATTGGTTATTGCATCAAATTTGGTGTTTTTTCATATGTTTTAAATGGATTAATTGCCCCCAATATGCTTGTGAATTAGTGGTATTGTACTTGATTTTGTGTTACAAGTCGTAGGTTCCATTTTTATTTTGTATAATGTCAGTGTAATGTATTGAAGCTAAATTTATTAATTTTATTTTTAGTAAATGGAAATAGATGATGAATTGTAATTATATAATGGTTTTATGTATATATATGTGTGTGTGTACATGCATTTTTTATTTTAATTTTTATTGTGATTTTACAGCGAGAACAACTTCAGGATCATGAGACAAGAATAGTTTGGCTCGAGAAAGAATATGAAGAACTTCTCTCTAAAACACCTGAAAAAAGCTCCAAATCTCGGTTTGCTCAAGAGTGTGTTGAAAAAGAAGCACATCTTCTGAATGAAGTATGAAAAACATCTTTACAAAATGCTATTCTTAAAAAATTCAGTTTACTTTGTTAATGTTTTTATGCAGAGATTTTGTTTTGGCAGCGTTGCTACATTTTTAAATTTTTAACTTTTTCCCCATTACTATTATAAAATGAAGATGTTGCTATGAGTAAATGATATCTGAAATAATTTTATTTTTTCAAATATTATGAAATTTTGTGCATTTGGGTGTCAGATATTATTCTTGTATTTTTTTTATTCTACAGTTTTAGCTGTCTTATATTTCTTCTTTATTCGTCATTTTTTCTTAGTATTGTTTCATTTTAATAAGTTATATACTGTAATGTCAATTGCATGTTTTGTAAATGATATCGAAATTATTTTTATTTTTTGAAAAATGATGAATCTTAGGGCCTTTGGTTGTCAAAAATTATTCTTATAATTCTATTCTAGCAGCTATTAGCTTTAAGCATCTTATTTCTCTTTTTAATATCTCTTTTATATTCGCCATTGTTTATTAGTGTTGTTTCATTTTAATAAGTTACAAAGGTCAATTGCACGTTTTTAAAATTAAATGATGATAAAACAACTTTACTGCAATATGCAGTTTGATAAATTTTATATTTATTTTGATTTATTTGTATAAAGATAACGTTATTTATTGCTGAGTTCTCATTGACAAAAAACCTGGTCATTTTACAAAATTAAAGTACTTGTTGTAGATAAACCAACGAATCGTCAAGTTGACGGTTATGTGAAAACTATTCCATGTTAGTTCGTACTTGCTAAAATCATTTCAACGTCACTTTAACTTCTTAAAGTTCAATAACTTGCAAATGGTGACAACTATTTAAAAAAAATTCTATCAGAAAGGTTACGTAAGGTTTCAGGAGTTTTTCTTACTACGATTGCCGGTTTTAGATCCAAATAGATGGCGTTGCAAGCATTAGGCACACAATCGAGACCAAAACTCGAAATCACCCAGCATTGATGCTAAGGAAGGAGGTTAAATATATGGAGTGTGTCCCTAAGGACTAGATTGTAATGGCGGTCTATATCCAATCTATATATTTAACTTTCTTCCTGAGCAACAATGCTGGTTCATTTTGTTTTTGGCCTCGATTGAGAGTTAAGTATTGCTGCTATTTGAAACTAAAGCCGGAATCGCACTAAAAAACTCCTGACATTTTAGATATTTCTTCTGCAAGAATTTTTTAAAAAGTCATCCCAATTTCCAAGTTTTTAGAGTTTTTCTTACAACAAAATATACAAAAAAAAAAAAAAAAAATCGTATACAAGTGTACAGTCTTAAATAAAGAAAAGAAACAACACTCCCTAATATGCAACTACTTTTTATAATGGAACTAAATTCAAAAATTTTATTTAAATTCAAATGGCATACTTTAAAATTTTAATGTGTGTAAAATCATTCTGTTTTGAAGTGAGAGCAAATATTAAAATTGTGCCGTCATTGAAAGTATCTAGTTGTTGTAATTACTATCTTTATAAATATTCACAGACTATGTCAGTTAATTAATATAAATATCTATTGTTTCCTAATTTAAAAGTTTATTTTAATTTTAAATCTATTCAGAAAATCAGTTTCATCTGAATAATTAAAATGGTTTTATGAAATTTGCCATTTCCTACAAAAAGAAAAGTATTTTTTGCTTTTATACGAGTAAACGTAAAGTTTTTTAACTTTTTTGAATGTAAAATATCACCAGAAAAATGCCTAATTGATTATTGTAACATCACATATTTTTTAGTGGCTAAAAAATTCAAATTTCACAGGGTTTTCATCTCTTAGAATTTATATCCATCTAAAATGTTTTATCATTATGCTTTTACTTAAATATAAAATCCTTTCTTTTAACATCTGTTGTTGTTTTTAATACTGTGCATGTTATATATGTTGCCATTGATAACATCAGGAAATAACTACGGGATAAAGAGTCAAACGTTACATATAGTGGGGTAATCAGTGGGAAAAATTTCTTAAAGACAGAATAGTCCAAGTTGCTTTGAAATAACTTAATATTTCTTCTTCAGACGCAAAAAGTAGTGCTTTCATATTTAGAATAGGGTTAAACTAACATGGTTTAAAGGAACTTTGTATTTTTTCTTCTGGCACAAAAATTAAATGCTACCACTTTGAGAGTAAGCGATTCTCTCAAGTCCTTAAACCTTTTTTGGCCATTTGGAAGTGGTTGTTGTTTTCGGTCGAGGATTGGGCCAAATGATGCTCGCATTTTATTTATTTTTTAACGAAGTTCAACGATGTTCTTTACTTTTAGAAGAATTTTTATTTGAATGGGTAATAGAAAGGCGTAAAATCGTTAAAATTAGTTTAAATAGATAATCGAAAGGCATAAAATCGTTAAAAATTGAAAATGTTACAAAATGGGTAGACGCAAATTATCAGATATGGAAAAATCCAAAGCCAAAGAGCGACGCCGAAATGAAAATCGTCTTGCAAACCAAAAACCGAGGTCTTCAACGCATTATGTAGGCCATGAAAATCGAGGTCTTCAACTGATTATGTAGCCCATGAAAATCGAGGTCTTCAACTGATTATGTAGTCTATGAAAATTGATTACAGAATAAAATACGAACGCAAAAAAGGAAACGATCTAATGTTTAATCGATTGATAGTAAAAGGCCATGTCTCGAGGGGCTCCAATTCACTAGACACGGCGTTTTACAATCGGTCGATTCTAACCGCGAAAAATTGAGCTCAACGTAGGTAATTTGTCGCAATTTGTGGATGATTCGGTGGAACTGCTTTCGATTTGTAAACTATTGTTCTTCTCGAAACGGGACTTGGAGGGTTTATCGATGAAGGTTTTGGTCGTCTGAAGTTTGATCTTTGCGATCTGTTGTTGAAGAGGATGCGACGGAATTTGGTGAACGAAATAAATTCCAAATGGTCGTTGTAATCTGTTAAATTACATTTTTTTTTGTTCCTGAAGAAAAAAATACTGTTTTTTTTAAATGCGTTATGCTTTTCTTCAGCTTATTTGGTTTCTTTACCTTGTTCTGCTCACAAAATTGTAGCATATCTTGATTTACATGATTAAAAGAAAAAAGAAATAATAATTTTTTTTTAAAATTTATTCTGATCTTTTCATTTTTCATTGTGTCTTTAAGATTCCCTTTCCTTGGTATAGAATGTGAAACCTCCAAATATTTTGCTTAATATATAAGTTTTAAACTTACAGTTTCACATTGGTTTATGTTAATAATTTTATTTGAATTAAAGTAAAATAATTTACATTGTCTTCATCTGCACAATGGCATGTGTTAGTGATAGTTAAAATTGTTAAATTGCAAGCTTGTTTTTATAAAATTAATAAATTTACTGCCAATGGTTTTGTAAGTTTTCTACGAGTAATAAAGTATTGTTTCAAACTAATCATAAATAATGTGGTAAATAAAATGTGCTTTTCGTTCTTAAAAAATATTTTTTTCTTGCTATTAGCAAATATAAAATTTTCTATGATGAAAAAAATGCAGATTTTTTAAAAATGATGTCAATGTAATGGCACTCATATCAGTTATTGAATTCTCTCACTTTGTGTATAAGGAAATATATTAAATTACTGATATTTACTGTCTCAATGGTATTTCAACTGTTCATAAATTGTTTAATATAGTTCAAATAGCTACTTTTCTCTTTCTAAGATATTTTAATTGCTAAAATGGGTTGAAAAGGGAGACATATCTTAAGTCCCCAAAAATAAACCTGTTGCTCTGGTATCATTTTTTATGTTATCAAAATACTATACATTGTAAATAGTCTCACCAAAACATTCTTGTGATAAAAAATAATATGTGATATCACATTACATGCTGTGTAAAAATCTGTCACTATTGCAAATTTTTCCACATCCTCAGAAGGAATAACAGTATGTAATAATTGTTTTTTTTTTTTTTTTTTTTTTTTTTTTTTTTTTTGCATATTTACGAACTTTTTTTCGCTTTACTTTTTAAACTACAAATATAATTTTTTAATTAACAGTAAAAGTTTCTTTTTTTAAATGAAAGTTTTGCTCAATTCAAAAGTGAACAAATGGTGCTAATATAAAAGCACCTTTGCTCTCAGTTAAAGGATGGAATAAAAACCCAATTTAAAACATTAGTCTAACAGTATTTAAACACGACAGAATTTTATTCTATTTTGACAAAAACTTTGATATTCAGTAGGTGGCAGTCCGTTACTCTTTGTGCCCGCTTAGTACAAAACGTTTATGATTTGACTTTCATTTTTTGTCAATTTATAGATTTCAATATCTGACAGGCTTTGAAGCTGACAAATTTCAAACACTGGTTGTTCATTAAGTTTTAATTGCTTATGTTATTATCATGAAAAGATATAAAGCATTGAAACAGAATCAATTTATAACTATTTTGACAAAATGTTTATAATAAAATTTTATTTTCTAGCTAACAAGGTATCGTACATATGCCTTTTTATTACGAACACGAATGGCGCAGTATCCTGAATTGGAAACACCTTTGGTTCAAACAAGCATTGGTGAGCTGGAGGAACCAGTAGAGAAATCTAGTAGTCCTAAAAAAACTAATAGCCCTTCAAGCTCTCCTGTAAAAAAGGTTCAAAATGCAACTGCAGCAGCTGTGGAAGGTCGCTGCATTTCCCCTAACAAACTAGCTTAATGAATATGAAAGCTGTGATTGATTGTTTTCGTATATTTGTTTCTTGAAAAATTATTTTCTAGAAAATGTCATATGGGTAAATATTTGCCTCTTTACTGAAGCGAAACTAAACATCTCGCTGAAAAATTTCAGAACTGTATTTATACACTTTTTATTCGTTACTGAATTTTGCATACACTTGTGTGCCAGATGTTTCAAACTACTTCAGTAACTTGGTGCTCAAAAATGATTAAATTATCATTGTACAGGTTTTATCATAAAGACTATCAAAACTCATAGATTTTAAGGTGCCAACATTCTGCAAAATAACTTTGCAGTTTTGATGTTCCATTACTTCCTATGTATTATCTGAGACAGGCATTAGTTCAGTATTGTTTCAATAAATGATTTTTAAAGCATTAACCCTTTAACTAGTAACTCTTGACATAACATCCGTCAGAAATATTTTTAATGTTTCTACAAGCGTATTTCACGCCTTAAAAAATCAAAAATACGTTTTAAAAAATTAATCATGTATATTTTCAAGCTTTGTAAATGAACCAGAATGAGCAGCTATTCTTTACAAAAGTTGTATATTTTCAAATAATGTTGAAATAGGTAAAAAATTGGTGTTTGGATATGTTGAGAAGAAAAAAATATAGAGATAATAGTAAGATTTTTTTTGTTTATCCATCTTTGTACATAAAAATTCAACTTTTTTTCTATCCTGGTCTTATGGCGGTTTTACAGAAAAGGTAAAGGGGCGGTGGGGTAGTTACATTTTACAGATAGTTGATATTTTACTTATTTTTTCTAATTTTTTCTAGAAATATATGTAAACCATGCGAAATTATTCCCGTCAATGATAAAAATTACCTCTACAAGGTTCGCTTAAAGGAAACATTCTTGAATTAGCTACTTTCACGACTGTCTTTGTTTTTGCATTTCTGTAACGCTAAATTAGCGTCCCCAAAATAAGCTAAAGGGTACTTCCACGCCTTAAAAATGTCGTAGCATTTTCTTTGACCTACATGATGTACACATATGTAGTTGCTAGTCACAGGGTTAAAAAATATATTTATTTAGTGAATATTTATTAGGAAGTTTTTATTTCAATTTCACATGTATTATATGTATATATTAATTTTTTTGTACATAATGTTCGAACTCTTATGCTGTGTTTTTACATTTTATAATTTGCTTGACATAACTTTAATTTATTTACATTTTAAGCCTCTGCACTTTTAAATTACTATATATAATTTTTGTTAATTCTTAAATTTAGTACAGTGATAACGTTATTATATTTTTATCAGTCTTCATTTTTTTCTTGCCGATAACATTCTTTTCTTGCAAATAACCCTTTTTACTTTTGCTATAATCAAACTGCTGTCATTATGCAGTCATTTCGTTTTATATCAAGACTAATTTTTTAATTAATTTTATAAAAATGTTTTTTACGTACTTCATCCTAAAATCTCATTTTATTTTTGTACCTTTTTGTGATTCTCCAAATTTATAAATCCTTTTTCGGTATGTGAATAAACTCCCACATTTATAAGTGTCTTTGAGATATCCTTTAATTAGGATTGATTCTTTTAAAATTAATTTCATAACAATAGTTTTCATGTATTTCATCCTAAAATTTCATTTTTAAAAAACTTTTTGTGATTCCCCAAATTTACAAAAATCATTGTTCGGTATGTAAATTAACTCCCACACTTATAAGTGGCTTCGTGATATCCTTAAGCAAAGAAAAAAAAGGATAAAGAATACACTGTTTTATAAATTATCTTTTTCTCTTCCTATAATGTCTGTTGCATTAAAATATTTTATACCAATTAATTTAAAAATACGTTACCCTTTATATTTAGCTTTTGTTTGCGTTAGACAATAAGTATATCATCGGCACCACAACAAAGATATTTAAAAAATATATTATTTTTCTTTCAACGCATATTTTATATATAAAAGAAATTTTACTGTATGTTAGCAGTAGTAATGAGGTTTGTTCAAAATGTATCATAAGTTTTATTTTTCTGTCAAATCTTTTGAAATTCATTATATTTCAATTCCATCTTCTCCAATCGTGATTTAAAATAAAATTATGTCTATTATGTCCTTCGTTTAGTGTTAATAAATTTGTTTAAACTTTAATGTCAGCAAATAAAATTGAAATAATTATTGATGCCTTTTTAAAAACTGAAATAAAAAATTGGTCTTTTAAAATTTAAAGTATATCAAATGTAAAATTTAAACTATATCGTACATATAGAATTCACTAGAAATTATGAAATTCAGTTTCATATGTTTCAGTTTTATATACCGTCACTTTAATATGGCCTCATGATACTTCTGGTGCATTCAGTCTTGTCAGATAAAAATCAGTCCAAGTGCCTAGTGATATTTACAAAGGGTTTTGTTCATTTGTTTAAATTTTTATGTTTATTTGGTGCTTTTCTGAAAGTATTGTTTAATTCATATATTCAACTGCTTCTAAAATTTTATACAAAATATACACATACATACTTTTGAAAGAAAAAAATTTTTTTTTGGTGTTTCCCATAATCTATATAGGTGTGAATCTATTATACCTGCTAATTTACTTCTTTATTTACATAAGAAAATTCTTATTTTATGTGTAGTTATATACGCCATACCTAATATTCGTGTTCGGCCACAGAATAAAATCCATGGAGGGGTAAGATTATGGAACAAATGTGCCTGTATTTCCCTCCAAAACTATCCTCCTTTTTTAATGGAGAATATAAACATAAAATAAAATAAACTGAAACAAAATTCCAGAACCCCTTATCCAAAGTAATTTTTAAACATATTGACATTAAAAAATTACAAAAATGCAACAAATAACACATATTAAAAATACAAAAAAATCCGCTTCTACCGGCTTTTTTTTAGTTTAAAAATGAAGAATTAAGCCAGTTTATTAATTCCTCATCAGGGGAGGCGGAACTCCCCGAACTTCCTTTCATTTAGGATATTTTAATAGACCAAGATTAAAGAAAAACATGTCAAAAGATTGTCTTCCTTGGGGATTTCATTAAGGGAGATCCCCCCCCCCCCGCTACACACACCTGACGGAAAATCTTTAATTTCTATCTCTTTTAGCATTTAATTATTTTAAATTTCTGCAGAAGAATAAATTTTATCCTTTTTCAAAATCATGATAGAAAAAAAAATTATAATTAAAGTTTTAAATCTAAGTAGGGACAATATCCCTCTCTGTCCCTCCTTGCAGGCGTCTGTGCCAATACATCTTTTATTAATGAACTCTACCATACCATTTATATTGTATTATGATGTCAAACATGTTAGTAGAATTATTCATGGTAATCATTTCAATATTTACTGCTGGCTAATCTTTCAAATATATTATTTTCAGTTAAACACAGTCTTCACATTAAAAAGTTAATGCATTCTCAAAATTAAAAAAAAAAAAAATCATTGAGTTAATTTAGTACTCCTTTTGGAATGTTCTTGAGGTTTTAGTGACCATTTTTATAATTTTTAAGAAAATGTGGTATTTAATTTTTCGCAATTTGAAATGGGTGGTCAAATTCATTACTAAATCACTTACTTTGTTCTTTTTCAGCCAAGTTCGACCGCACACTGAAAGTGTGAAGAACAAACTTACATTTTTAAATGTTTATTTGGTCCTCTTAATGAAATATTAATAAAACTAAACACATCTTCTCCATTCTGCTCTTTTTTGCATTCTTTTTAAACTTTTGTGAGATTTCCTCATTTTTGAAAATTTGCTGTTTTCATCCTTGCATATTTGAATATAAAATATGCATTGATTTCCAGTTTTTTTTTCTTTTTTAAAGTTTATTTCCTGTTTCTAGTTTCGGTGTTTGGATTCCCCCTCCAGTTGAAAATTTTGGTCTGTTGAGTGCTTATGATTAAAAATATCACTTTAAAACTGCAAAACCAAACAACAACCAATCCTTTATTTATTTGTACAGATATTTTTGTCTTGTTACCTAATGTAAAATTAGTGCAAGCCTTTTTCTTTGTTAAACTCTATTATTATAAGTCTCAATTTTTGCTCCTAAAAATGTCACCATATATAATATATTTATCATTCACCTGAACAAATAACAAAATGGGGAATGATTACGAGAATTGGAAATTTTTGTCTGTATTTCATGAGATTCGCCTTTGCAAGTGTTATTTATATGTCATGTCTTTTTCATCAGTGAATTTGTTCTGTCGAGCCTCCTTGTGTTATCATTCACTATTGCTGCTGCTGTTTTAAGCAGTCATCTTTTGAAACTTCATCTGCATTAGTTCGAGTGCAAAATTAATACCAGTCTTTTTCTTTGGAGAAATTCTAATAGTATCACCCTCAATTTTTGTTCCACAAATTTCACCGCATCAAGTATGATTTTCATCCAGCGCGGCAAAAAACAAAAATGGGGCTGATTAGGATAATTTAATTTTTTTTTTCTCTGTATCTCCCACCTTTGCAAGAGTTATTTATATGTCATGTATTTTTTCATCTGTGATTGTGCTGTGTTCAGTCTTCTTCTATTGATTTATCATTCAATATTGCTGCTGCTCATAATATAGCTGCTGCTGTTTTAAGCAGACATTTTTTCAAGTTTCACCTGTATTAGTTGTTTATGTTATTTTACTCTGTTTTAAGTGTTGTAAGTTTATATTAATGTTATAAAATTTTCTAATACTGTATAAATCTCTTAAGTTGTTATCACACGTACTATCATATCTTACGCAATATCGGACATTTTATTGTAAACACTATAACAATTATTATGTTATATATTATCTTTTAAGTTCCCCCTACCCTGCATGCCCAAGTTAAAAATTTAACTTAAATACTTCAGAAATTATATGAATTTCATGGTTTCTCCCCCCCCCCCCTCCCTCCACGAGTTGTAAAATTAAATTGAATACTTAAAATTATACAAGTTACATGGGTTCTCCCCTCACAATTGAATAAACTTATTTAATACTTTTAATACTCATCAGTTAAAGATAGTGAATCACTAATTCAGCCTAGCTTCTCATATATTAAGTCACTTTCTTACATATATTTAATTTAACTTTTAAAGCTATCTATTAAAAGGAAAACAATATAGTTTGCAAGAGGAAAATGATTGAAATTACATTGTGCGATTGTTTACTTCTCGTAACTTCGTGCATGAGGAACTTATCACTGTTTCTATGTCCTATGCTAGATATCAGCTCGAAATATACCAATCAGACCGCTTTAGAAATAGTTCTTCTCAATTCTCTGACTTTACACTCTCTTTTAAAATGCCTAGTAGCTTTTCCTTGAGAAATGTTTCACTCATTGTGTGTGTTTGCCTATTTCGTTCCGTTTATTATCTTGAAAATAACCAACGCGCAGCGTGAAAGATCACTCCAAGCAAGTAATCACGAATTCCAAAGTGGTGGTAGGGGCCATGGGGAACTTCCCCTTGGGCATAAAGAATCTCCAGGCTGACATATCTAAACAAGTTTTAACCCTTAAATGCCTGATTTTTCAAAAATCATTGTAATAATGTTTTTCTGCTTTCATTTTTAAAATAAATTATGGGAAAAATACTTTAAAAAATCATATTTTGTTTTAAGTATAGTTTACGGCTAAAAAACAGTTTGTTACTCATCGGCAATACTAGTGTTTAATTGAAAAAATAATTTCCCTTCTTAAAATTCGATAATATTAAACACACAAGAATTTTAGGAACTATAATAAGAAATAAATTTTACTTGCTCACTGCAGGTCAAAATAGAGTATTTCGCAAGCTTCCAAACAAAACAAAAAGAACAAGTAGCAACAATTGAAAAAATAAATCTATCTTTATTCTTAAACAGCACAAGTGTTGCCATCTACATGTTGAAAATCGATTTAATAATATCTTCAGAATGTATTTTATTGGCAACATTAGGCATTATAGCTTCAATATTATTCTAATAGTAATTTTAGAGCCTAAATTGGGTATGTTGCCGAAAAGCAACACCAGACATTTAAGGGTTAATGCTTTTTTTAATTTCTCAAGTGCTTACAACGAAACATCCGTCTTCATTACATAAAAATTCTAAAATACAATTATCACCAGAAAAGTTTTTTCAAAAATTTAAGATAAAAAAGGAAAATTTTATATTTAAAAAATATGCACATTTATAGCCTTTTCTTTTATAAAATGAACGAAAATTAGCAGGTATGAATATGTCTGACCGCCATAAATGATTTCTTAAGAGTATAAAAATCCAGTTTTCAGACAGCTACCCATAGCTACCGATTAAATGTTTCTGTAATAATTTTTCAAGTATTTTTTTTTTTTTTACTGAATTACTTTAGGAATAAAGAAACAAGAACTTTTATAAGCAGCAACTCTTTTGCAAATACACATTGGAATAATTCTAGAAACATAAGTTACGTTATCTTCAAAATCGATAAATACGACAATAATAAGTCTTTGAAATATTTTTCACCCAAGAATGATGAAATAATAGCTAAATTTAAGAAAGAAATGGAGTTTTTTCGCTTTTTGAAAGACTCCAAACATCTCCCACCTTTTCTGAAGTGTAGTCTCAAGCAGCTTCTGTAGTAAAGCTAAAAAGGTTTGCTTTATTTGAATGTTTGAGATAAATGTTTGTTCTACTCATTGTAAAAGTAATGGTTACAGATATCGGATTCTTTTCGATCGATCGTTAAAATAAGAAAGTCGCTTAATTGTCTGTCGTTATATCGAATATTTTCTGTATACATAATGTTGAGTTGCTCTTTGTTCAGGAAGATTATAAATCCATCCTTACGAGTAATTCCAAATTTTGTAATACATCCCCTCCCTTGAAGGCTTTCTAGATTCGACATTTCAGCCAAGTGAGAAGAAATAGCAAATATTTCAGATCACAAGATAGTACGTGTGATATAAGCTTTAAACTACCTGCTTTATCATTTAAGTATATATGTGGACATAATCGTGAATGCAATAGAGTTTGTCTCAAAAGTTTAGGCACACACACAAAAATATAAAACTGGAATAATGTCGCAATACATATTCATCATGTAATCTAAATTAAATACAGTTGAGATATAACAATGATTTCATCCGCATTATTTATTTTAAAAATACACTTTTTACATTTTTTTTAAAAAAACAGTTTCTTAAAAGTTTAGGCGTATTATTCAAACGTTTTCAAATGGTGGATTGGTTCCAATAGATCCCTCAGCAAATTTACCAACAAATGTTGAATATCTATTGGTTATGTAAGATGCCAAAAGTTGTGGAGTTTGCAATAGAAGAAATTCCAAAGATATTTATACTGGAATCGAAAAATAAGCACGTTACAGAAATTTATAGAATATTAAATTGTTCAAAGCTATAGCTATACAGAATACTTGCAGGAACTAAAAATTTCAACTGAAAATCAAGTTGCGGGCAGCGGCATGTAACAGACTAATCGAAAAATTGGAAGATTGGTATCAAAGCAAAATATGTTTATAATGCATATTAACAAGTATCTCAGTGCCAATGCTTCAAAGAAGAAAATACATAGACGCATAAGAGACTTCAAGAATATTGTTTTAAAAAATTACCTAGAATGTCGTACTTACATGTCGTGCGGAGACAAGTTGCAGCGACGAAAAGAAGGGAATTCTGGATTGTCCTGATCTCTGGAGTTGTTAATGGCATGACCTCAGGAAGCAGCCACGTACTTTCTTCAATATATGATAAGATGGCAAGTCTCTGGTAGATTTGGGGACGATTGACAAACCTACCTGGCATTTCCCCATGTGAAACAGAATTCAACAAAGTATCAAGAGACACTAGGGCAACATCTTCCATTTGGTGGCATCTTAAGTATCCTGAACGAAGATTTCAACATGACAATGCTTCAGTGCATAATTCACATAGTATGAAACACTTCTTTTCCATCAGAAATTTTAACTTTTAGATTGACAAGTTTTTTGCCGGGCTTAAACACGCTTTAAAACTTTTGGAGTCTCTTAATAGATGAAGTTACAAGAATGGAAAGCAAAACGACTCTACTAAAAAACTAAAAATGACCATTGATAAAGTATACTATTCTCTGCCGCCTCTCCTATTTTGGAAAACTAATTGATTCAATGTAAACACAATTATTTGAAGTTATCCGAAATCATGGAAATACCATTGATAAATAGAATCATGTAAAAGTGTTAAATGATGTATTTTTTCCCTTGCGATTAAACTTTTTCGACACTACATAGTTACGGACTTTTATGATTTTTCATGAAAGTTGTAGTAATATATCCATTTATTCAAGCATATGTATGATTTATTTGAATATCTTTACAGAATCTAATAAGTAAATAATATATTTGTGTTTAATTTTTGTAACATTATTTAATAAACAACATTTTCTTGTTGTGCCTAAATTTTTGAAACAGACTGTAAACTTAATCCTGAAGACAAATGTAAAATGAATATTTCACACATTATATTTTGGGAAACACTGTTTAAAATGTGTAAGTTTGGAATATGCATGCGAACCTAAAATTTTAAAATAATTGTATTTAATCTAAAATATACTAAAGCCTACTAAATATAATAACATTTTTAAAAAAT
The DNA here is from genome assembly GCA_963932465.1 of Maratus speciosus. Classification (NCBI taxonomy): domain Eukaryota; kingdom Metazoa; phylum Arthropoda; class Arachnida; order Araneae; family Salticidae; genus Maratus; species Maratus speciosus. Next base: position 339,683,684 of record OZ010791.1, read on the forward strand.
GTTTGACCTTGTAATATGGAGTGCCTGAAAAGGTAACTAGCTTTATTTTATGTATGGAGGAACTCTTAAACGTGCTAGCATGAGCTTACTGTGAACTATGAATCTTTTTTTTCTAAAAGATAATAAATATTATATTTTGAAATTTTTTATAACATTTCATAAATTTTTAAATGTATCCAATTTAAATTTCAATGTCACATTTACTTTCAAACATTATGCATTTTACAGTTTTATATTAAATTATTTGAAATGTAATTTATTCCTCCTTGCATGATTTATATTCTATTTTAATTCTCCTTTTTATTAATTATTGGAAACGTAGAATAGCATTTCTCAAACTTGGTAAAATATATTATACTGAATATAAATTTATTCTATATCATAATTTTTTTTGTTTGTATTTTATTTTTACATTATGCTTTTAAATTGTCAAAAATATAAAAATTTAAATAAAAAGTTCTTTTTACTTTATGTTTCATATGTGATTTATTTAAATATTTTCTTTACCATATCCCTAAAAGAATTATATTAAATTTTATTGAAAATACTATAGTCTCAAAGTGCTTTCTCAAATCCCTTCCCTCCTCTTCCACCGAAATAATTAAATAATTAATTACCTTAAATTTGTTTTATTTATCTGAAGAAAATAATGTTTCTCTTTACTTTGATCGTTCATTTAAAATTTCGCATTCACTTTCAAATGTCTTAGTAACAAATTAATGTTTTCTTTCTAAAGTACTTACATAAAACTATATGTACAGTGGTAATAGTTTTGAAAACTGTAAATAAAGATCATTATACATTCCTTTTGCAATTTCAGAACCATCATTTCTTTAAAAACTTAATAATATTTATTCTAATTCTTAAATGAGTCCTTGGATAATAGTTTTAAATGGTAATTAAGCTTATAAAATCTTTGTAAATTAAATGAAAATTGTAATTTACAACTTAAGCAGAACTTACTAATAGATATTCATAGATACAGTAGATTTCAGTTATTTGCGACAGCGTGAGATTGAGACAAATATTGAAAAACTGATGTGTCGCAATTAATCGGAATCTTATGTAAATATATATAAATATAATATTCTTGTAGTATTTTGTCTGTGCTATTAGTCTATTTTGAATATTATTATTTCTTTTATCATCGTTATTATTTATTAATTTATTTATTATTGTTTTTTGTAAAAAAATTGAGCTAATATTGTGCATTTATGTATATTAAATTTTTTTTAACAAATCTGTAAATGTTTTATATAAAAACTGAAGACCTTCGTCATTTCTAAATTTTGTAAAAGTTTGAGAAATGCTAATTTGAAATACTAATGTATTTTCTTATATTAAAAACAGATAATGACAAATAGTGAAAGCACTACTGCTTAAAAAACTAACCTAAGTGTGTAAATTTTGCATGGATGTAGTTTTAAAATGTGTGAATTTTACTATTTAAACTATTCATAGTATCTTTACATACCTTAATATATGACTGCAATAGGCTGTGCATTTTACCTTCTTTAAAAGGTATGTAATCTCCAGAAATCTCAATACCCGGTAGACATTTAGTTCATACGTGTAATTTGATGTCTTAGATTTTGGATGTTAGATTCTTCCGTTTTTCATAATTAATTACTCTCCTGTTTTATATTTATCTACTGTGGCATACCCGATCATAAAACATCAAACTTTGAACAAGTCCTCTTATGGTAAATTGTTTTCATAGTCCATATTTTTTCTTATCAAAACCAACGTTAAGTGCCTCTAACATATTAATTCAAATCCTATATTGAGTTAATATTATATATTAGTAATGCATATTCCTTTCTATGATTCTTTTGTCTTATTTAATATGTTTTACAATAATGTTCTAACAGTAGATAAAAATTATGCATAGGGAATGCAAAAGTTTCATAATAAAGTTCACTAGGTGTTTACATAAGTACTTTATTTTTCGTTATATAAATTTTATTTTTAGGTAAATTTATAAGAGGCACGCCTTAAAATTCGATTGGTTAGAGAAAACATGTAAATATGCTATGCATTTTTTTTTTTTTTTCATTTTCAATGATAAATCTGTTATAGAATTTATACTATTCTATCAAGTATTTTTGCTAAATGTTTATTCTTCAAATTACAATTTGCTCCTCCATTTCAAATTAACCTTCTTTTCTTTTCTTTCCTGTTTTTTTTCTTTTTTTTTATGTCATACGATTTAACTTCTACATTTGCAAAATTTGTACGTAAATTAGTTTCATCCTTCTGTTAATTATTATGTAAAATAGAGGTATCGAATTTCAAAACAATAACGTAATTCAATATTTTTCTTAATTTCCATTTTATTTCAACGACATAACTCTGTTGTATATTGATGGTGATTTTGTGAAAAGAAAAGAAAATATTTTCTTACATAAGAGTAACACAAATCTTTTAAGTAAAAAAAAAAAAAATCCGAACGGTTTGTAGACGATCCATGGATATTATACTGAAATAACCTAAAGAAAATTTTAGTTCTTCAAAACTTTTAAATTAAGTTGGCATATTTCCGTTATCCGGACACAAATACCGTTAAATAAGTTTTGTTTTTGGAACAACGTATCAAGCCATTCTTCCTTAAGAAATTCTAACGAATATTTCAATAAGGCAAATACAAACACTTAAAAAAATAACTTATTTTATGTATAATAATCATAATTTAAATTACAAAAAAGAAGAAAAAAGAAAAAGAAAAAAAAAACTATTTTGTATGAGAAGTTACAACATAAACCATATACGTTTACTTTAAACGTAAGGCAAGCTTTTGCAATACATACATGGAAAAATAAAAGAACACGATTTCCGTCTTTCAAGAAAATATTTCATATTTTTTTGTGAAAAGTTGCATTAGAATGCAAAATGGCTTTTTCTGAAAAAAAAAATTAAATTATAATTATTCCTTCAATGTAAAGAAGTCATTTTTTTCGCGAAATGGAACTATAGTAAAATAATCATGAATCGGATTTTAGAAAATTACATGGTCTCTGACAAAAAGTTTTGTAAGTGTAAATCATGGCGACTGGAAACAAATTGGCTAATTTATTACCTTCGTCCCTGCTAACGGAAAAATACCGATTTTTATACCGATATTATCACGCTTCTATTGTTCTTTGTATATTTAAAGACATGATTTTAAAAGAATTTTGATTTTCAAGTATTTGTTATTAATAATAGCTTACTAATATATAATTTGATATAACAAAAAAAATTTTATGGTATGCTGCAGAATTTCTTTCTAGTTCTTCTTTTATTTTTGTTACGTGTTGCTTGTTGTTAGTTCACAGAAAAGTTATTTAGCCTTCATGTTGAAATGTCTAAAATATTTTTATTTTACTCAGTCAGTTTCTTCCAGCTAATTCCTTGATAATATAATTAAATAAAAAGGTCAATGTGAAGAATGGTAATGTAAAGAAAGATAAGAGGTGGAATAGTTTCTACAGTTTAGCGAAATAGCTACTCACAGTGAACACTTCAAAATGTATTCAATCTACTCTACTGACACCAAAGATTTTGTGGTGCCATTGTCATTCTGTATAGCATAATTATTGACTGAATGTATAAAGTGTAAATAGATAGCAATACATATAAATTATTTTCATAAAAACTAAATTTAAGTTATCTGAATAAAGATTTGTTTTAAATGTCGGCAATTGAGTTTAATTTGTGAAATTCACTGTAATGTTACAGTAATATAATAGTTACGTTAATAGCCTAAATTAGATTATTCTTATTTTAAAACAAATTTCACCTTGTGACTTACAATATTCAAACGTGATTTTAGGAAGAAGACAATCTTGGTAATAATTCAATTCCATATAATGGTTGAAATTTTCAAGATTATGGAATGTATATTTGATGCTAAAATATTCTGCTCATTATAAAAGATATGAATAAACTAAATAAATAAATTTAAAAGAATACAATATAAAATAATGTAAATTTACAAACTCATGTGTTAGATAAAGATTTGCCAAAAAATAAAAATAAATACATATTTTACTCTTTCAGGAAACGTCCTTTGGTGTGTTTAAGATCAAAATGATTATGAATTTTTTCCTACCGTCCGTTCTCTTTGGCCATTTTACTATTGTTAATCTCTTTTCAATTTTAATTTCTCTCTTGTATTGTCCATATTTATTGTGCTTTATTGAATTTAATGCATCACTGTTGTTGTTATTTTATGAATATACTGAAAACATAAACCCACCTATTCTTGTAAAGTGTTCACTGTGGTAATTGAGATATTTACTTATGGATTGATGTTTTGAAATTAATTTTTCAAATAATTGGAATTTAAAGTATGGTGTGAAATATAATGTAAGAACAAGTTTTGTTGAAACTGTAAAACATAAATTAAAGTATAAATTTATACAAATTATTACTTAACCTTAAGAAATATCATTTTTATTTTCAATCCATTACTTATAAAACTTTAGCAATGTAATTTTAAGATTTCGTTTTCACATATGCATATTGTTACTATACATAATTATTTAAATGATATACCTGCATATTTTTATCTGGTCATTAAAATATTTTTCAATTATTACATGATGTAGCGTGACTATCCAATAAATTATTGCATATTTAGTTTTAACATTGAATTGAATTCTAATACTGAATTTAATTAAATCCGTAATTCAGATTTTTAGATCAATTAATGCCAAATCTGAAGAAAATTTCATATTAATAAACAATACCAGTGGAGTTTGTTTGTTAATCTGATCATGCCATGTATTGTATTATTAAAATTTTACTTTTTTTCATGATATTTTCTTTTGCTTATTTGTTGTCAGAAAATATCTTATGAAATATAATAATATATTTTAAGGTATTTAACATTAGGCTGTAAACGTTTTTAACACTAGAGAAAATACAGCATAAAGCAACTGTTATTTTGAGGTTTTTTCTCCTACACTGGTGAAAACTCGCAAACCTGCAAGCATGCTTCTGACGCACTTTCAAGATATTCATAACATCATTGCACATTTTGCCATCGATTTATATTTAAATTTACCTCTTGCTTCAATAAAAGGACAAAATATGAGAACATATTTTCATTTATTTGAACATTTTGGTAAATATAATAATTGAATCTTATTATACTATAATTGTAAGACAAAATCAACATTGTGAATGTAATAAATATGTTTGATAATCAATTTAAAATATACTTGAATGCATAAGGATTTATTTTGTTTGAATTTGTTTAGAAAAGTTTTTATTGCATAGATAGTAAGATATTAAGTAGGAAATATTTTATTAAACATTCAGCTAAACATGCGAAAATTTGGCACAAATTTAATAAACTTTTCGTGCGTGTGTTAGCAAAATTTCTATAAATATAAATTAGAAGTTTTTTCTTCTGAATTTAATTTTTTCTCATTTCAATTCTACTGTACTATTTTTATTTGATTATAATATCAATTTCAGTATTTTAACTCTGTATATTCCGGCGTATAAAGCTCACTTTTGAAACAAAAAATATGGTCAAATGTTACATGTGCGCGCTATACGCCGAATGTAAAAATGAAAGATTAAAAATTAAGCATTATAATTGAGATTCTATATTAATGAACAACAGACAACAGATGAAGACGTGATTATTTAAATGAACTTTTCAAAGTACAGCTCGGACATTTTGTGGCAATTAGAGAATATGGGCTTGTCTGTCTTCAGTTTGCATTTTTTTTTTAAATGTTTGTATAAGTTTATACTTTTTTATGCTCTTTATTCTATTTTAATGCTACATATCTCATGAAAAGTTCTTTGCAAAAAAAAAAAAAAAAAAACAAAAAAAAAACAAGTGGTGCGCATAATACATCTAATATCTAATATCTTAAAATACAAAAATAATCTCCAAATTGTAGGTTCAATTATGCACACACAATAGAGCGTCACACAGGAAAATATGGCATTCATTTTGCTTATATGTGTAAAGTATTGTATAATGAGCCGTACTAACCTTTTAAGCAGATCGTGTTTAGTTTTGAAAATTTCAGGGGCAATTCAGAACCAGTGGGACAAACTTTATGAAGTGATACAGCAGAGTGCAACAACGGATTTTCATTCATAACTTTAATAATAATGAAAATATCTTACCAATATCTTACAATAAATATCTTACCAGACTTGCTTTGCTTTCTATGAAATTTGATAACTTCCCGAGAACTACTATAGAAATGATTACAATTTGCGACCAAACAACACTGATCCAGACACTTCGTAATTCGAAATGTAGCTCACTTTTCTTTTGGTTTCCTGACCTAATTATAGTGGTATAATCACATTTCACATAAGATAAAGTAAATCGGTTAAAAATATCAGTAAATATCTTCATTTGCATGCAATTTATAAGTGAAAGTCCGGGTTCGACTTCGAGTTCGACATTTTGTGTTTATGACAGAATAAGTAGATTATAAACCAGCTTTCCTATGCAAAAAAAAAGGTTATTGCATAAAATATCTTTGTTACATTTAGTAAATAAGTAAAGAGTGAATAAATCAAACCCCCCAACAATTTAATTTATTGTTTTTAATAAAAGATATTATTTAAAATCTATAAATATGAAATGTGTAAAATGTAGTCTCTTTTACAAAAGCTTCTAATATGTATAAAATAATATTGGTAGGAATTTTTAGATACAACCAATTAGTTAATGTAACTAAATAGTGGTTTGATTTATCTTGTCAATTATAATCGGAAAATATCAATTTTTTCTACATTTCCCCATCTCTATCAACTTTCAAAGTTTGACGCAGTTGTGCTGGACACCCTGAATTTAAAGTATGTACTTCTTGTGCGTGTGTGGAGGTGGAAATGGATTTTCACTTCCCATACATTTATGTTACAAACTGTTTTGAAAATCAAAGACGAACGTACAAATGTGCAAAGATACCTGTTGATTGTGAATATTATCACCAATAAGTTCGCTTGCACACACTTTGCATTTGAGAGTCTGTGTTGAAATAAATGTAAAATTTGACTTTTCAGATTTGAACACTCATTTCTCAAAATTAATTTATACAACATATAAAATTGCTTTAAATTATCAAAATATTTTTCAAAATTATTATTACACTTTTTTTGCATGACATAATGCTCTTATTCGTCCTTTATTACTTTGATGTTATTATTTTTGGAGCTCTTCTATTATATTGTTACTTTTTAATCCCATCAAGTTAATGTAGAAAAGAAGTTTATATGTATATAAAAACAGAGAAAAATATATTTTAGCATAACTTGTTATGATTAATTTTATATTCAGTTGAAATAGCTATAGAGATTTTGTAAATGCTCATACTTAAACAAAGAGATTACAGTATTGAGTATTAAAATCTGTTTTTAAGTAATTCACCCTTTCTAAATTGTAGAACATTTCTCAAATTTCTCATCAAAAATTATCTTAAAAAATATAGTATATAATCCAATTTTATTCTTTCAAATTTGGGTTTCACAATTTAAAATTTTAAGATTTGTTTGCATTTCAATAGACATAGAAGCCTCTAATAAATTTTATATATGTTGATCTGTAACAGTTGTTTTTTGCAGTCAAATGGCATCTTTAGACTTTATGTACAATAAATAAAACTCGATAAAAGTATCAATGTTCTCAATAATCAGTGCAACCAACTTATATTTTATGCATTTTCACTTTCTGTTTTTAAGATAAGACGTAACTGCACATTTACAAAACTAATAATATGTGGGACATTCAGCTGATATTTCGGATAATTCAAACTTGTGTTAGGTGTAAGATTTGTCTCTCCTTTCTTAGCATTTCATATCTATTTCACCATACTTTCTCTTTCAATTATTATGATTATTTTTGCTATTTTAGAGATAACAAGTATTGACTTTTTTATCAACCACTGAACTTATTGTTGTCAAATACATTTGTTTCTATATATTTTACGGTTGAGAAATGAAGTCAAATAAAATTGTTTGCTAGTATAAATACTTACGACCAACAAATTGTGTAAATTTAAGCGGGTAATACGCATGTATATTCTTTAGAGAATGTGAGTAAGATGAAAAAGATTATGTAAAAATAAATTAATTAATGCTGTAAATAAAGTTATTTATACTTTACATTGATCTTATTTTGCAGCTGTCGATCATGAACTCGTGGTATGAATGTGTTTGATGTTTGTTTTTTCTGAAAATATTTTATGTAAAGGAATAGTAGATACATAGCTAATTTAAGACGTTTTCTCAGTAAAGTGGCATGAATTCTTTTTGATTAATAAAAGCATGAGTTTTCCTATCTGTCTGCGTAGTATAGCACTGTAAAAAAAAAACAGTCAAAGTTACAGTATTAAGCACAATGGTACTCCAACAGGGAGCTGAGAACTTACAGTGGTGTTATTTTACAACTGCCGATCTTGAACTCATGGTATGCTTATGTTTAATGTTTGCTTTTCTGAAAATATTTGATGTAAAGGAATAGGAGATACATAGCAAATTTCAGAAGTTTTCCGAGTAAAGCGACATCAAATCTTGCTAAATTAATAAAAGTGTGAGTATGCGTATCTGTCTGTGTACAGTATAACACTGTAAAAAAAGAGTCAAAGTTACAGTATTTAGCACAATGATACTTCAAGGGAATTGAGAATATTACAAAGAGAATTTTGCAAAATTGATTAACTAACAATGATTAAGATGTTTTAGCGAGAAGGAATCATAGGCAGTGATGGAAGTTCATTGTAATTTTATCGGTGATACCGTATGTACTACTTTCATCTACATTCTGAATTGTGGAGTATCTAGGCACGTATTGCTTCGACGCAATTCGTAACTGTTTCCTGCACTTCTCATGATTTCGTCCCATACGTTAATACAAAATAAAGTTAATCTATTGAAAATGACTCGAAAATTTCTTCATTATTTTTGAAGTTACGAAAGACGGTCATTAATCAACTTTGAATGATATATCCTGTTTCTTCTAAATAAGTGGATTGCGTCACCCATTTCCTATACAAAAATTATTAATCTTTATAGCTAATGTTATCTCTGTTACTTTATTTAAACAATTTAAGATCACCCTGTACATATAAATATTTTTATAGAATAAGTATAAAAGTAGAATTATTAAAAAAAAATGTTTTATAAACATACAATGTATATCTTATAATCATGCTAATTGTATTATTGTAATTTATTCTGTTTCAAAAAATTACACTTACATTACAATAATTTGGCGTGGCCCTCTATCATGGAAAATTCTACGTTTTGAGTTACTCTTTGTAAAAAGTACAAAATGGGAAATTTATTTAGAAAATTATAATTTTTGCTCTTTTTCTGTTTGAGACTATGGCAATAGGAAAGGAAAAAAAGCATTATTTGAAATATCTATTTCAAGGCTTGAAATTATTCAATTTTTCGTGGGAGGGGAATCTCCCTCCCAACATTTGTAAATGGAGGGGACTTGACCTGCTTGGGAGGGAAAAAATCTTTTTAAAACCCACTGTTATTTTAAATGTTATTTAAAGAATTACATTAATATAGACATGACAAAATACCACTGAATCAATAAATCAGAATAATTATGCAAAATGTTCTTTTTTTTAAGAAAGGAAGAGAGTCAAGTTTTTATACAGCCTATTTTTCAACTTTTAACCAAATGACATGCGTCGACAACAATGGGAGTTGTTAAATAAATTTCTGAATTTAGATTTTTTTCGATTTTGGGCACTGAATACTCTTTTACAAGGTTAAACTTGTGACAGACAGCACAAGCACAACATTTATAACTTAGGAAATTACTGGAAATGTATGGTTACGCTCTCTTAAAAAAATTAAAAAAACTTTGCAATATCTGACGTGTCTTTTCATTTTTAACTATTAGCATGAACATATTCGGAGATGTCATCATAATTATCTATTTCTGAACGAAATTGCTTGATTATATTTTTAATGGAATTATAGTCAAAACCTAACTCCCTGATACTTTCTTTGATTGAAAAAGCTACTATGCACTTTTAAACAAAGTCCAAAATTTGAAATGGAAACCGTCGATTCATTTCTTCTATTACAAAAGAAATGTAGGTTAACTTTAAATTGTCAAGTCCTAATTTCTGTGAATTAAAGGGGGAGGCGCAAGGGGGAAATCCTCTCCCGGTGCTAATTATTTTTGTTGTAGGTCGAATAAACTTCATTTTCGGTTTGGGTCGATTTCAGGTTGAATGTAGATTAATGCAAGTTGGATTTGGGTAAAACCCAATTTTTCAAAAGTTAGTTGAGTATATTATTTCAGATTAAAAACTATACCTATAATAATAAACATAGATATTTATATTTGTGCTTTTTTCTAAAGACCGCTGCGCTTTTTTCCGCGACCCTTTGACGAAATTTGTGTTTTTTTTCAGCAGCCCTTAGTCGAAATTCGTGTTTTTCCTGCGAATCTTTGACGAAATTCGCGTTTTTACGCGATCCTCTAATGAAATTTGCGTGTTTTCCACGATTCTTTGACAAAAAATCACGTTTTTCGCGATCCTTTGACGAAATTGGCGTTCTTTTTCGCGATATTTAGTCGAAATTCGCGTTTTTCCTACGATCATTTGAAGAAATTTGCGTTTTTTCACGATCTTTTGACGAAATTCGCGTTTTATTAGTGACCTTTTGATGGAATTAGCGTTTTTCTTGCAATTCTTTGACGAAATTCACGTTTTGCTTGCGAATTTTTGACGGAAATTGCGTTTTTTTCTCTACCCTTTGACGAAATTTGCATTTTTTACCCGATTCTTTGACGAAATTTGCGTTTTTATCCGCGATTCTTTGCCGAAAGTCGCATTTTTTCGCGATGCTATGCCGAAAGTCACGTTATTTCCGCGATCTTTTGCCGAAAGTCGCGTTATTTCCACGATAATTTGACAAAATTTGCATTTTATTTGCGAACCTTTGACGAAATTAGCGTTTTTTTCCGCGTTCTTTCGCGACGAAATTGATTTTTTCGGCCACCATTTGTCGAAATTCATGATTTTTTCAATGATATTTTTATGTCCAAATTTTCGGAACGATTTTTGATGAATTTCGGAACCGAATGCCTTAAATTTTGGGAACATTTGGAACAGAATCACCCCTGAATTTGCCAATCGGTCTCGGAAAATAACGCGAAACTTGTCAATCGATCTCAGGAAAAAAATTGCGAAATTTGTCTATTAATCACGAAAGAAACCCGCCCAAAATGTGTCAATCGGTCGAGCGAAAAAATCACAAAATTCGCAAGGCATTCGCGGGTGTTGATCGTAGTTTCAAAAAGCAAAATTTTTCGGAAAAGGGTGAATTTTTTTGGGCGGGAACCTCCCGCCCACGATATTTTTTTGGGGCGGGATTTCAAAATTTTGGGCGCGAATCCCGCAATCCCGCCCTGAAATTCAAGCCCTGTATTTAGTATTTCTAAATTGCTTTCTTAACATGCTAATTTTATTATTATTAAATTATTAATTGATAGAAGCATAATTATATATTTTTTGAAAATTACACTCTTTATTTTTTAATTTATATTTAATTTATACTTTTTAGTGTTTAATCCTTTCAAGGGCAAAGCAATTTCAATGCTAAAGTTATTGAAATATATGACTGGCACCGGATTTCGCCAAAAAATTTATTTGCAAATCTGAAAAACGCTATATTTCACATACTTATTCAATGGAAAATATCTTACCACAATTCTGGTGCCATCATAGCATTTAGGAATTAAAATTAAGTGGTTTCATAAACATACCACCGCCTCTCAAATGGTTAAAATATTACACTGATGCAAGTTCAAAACCAATTTTCATATTTCAGCGAGTATTCTTAGGTGCATAATTAACTCCATAATTGCCACTAGTACACAGATGTAACATAAATAATACGAGGGTGGTTCAATAGTTATTGTCCCGAGTGTGTATAAAATATTTGTACTGCAATGGTTGATGTGGAATATATAAGTCTAATGTCTTAGATGCCTACATGCTCAATTTCAGAACCGTAGCTGCTATATTACCATATTTGTTTTCGTTTTAGGTTTGAGAGTGGGCACCTAGCTTGAATGGGGGGTTTTGGGGTGAAATGCTGGTTTGGAGCTCATGGGACCAGACCTGAAGCAGTTCTGTGATAGGTTTGTGACAACGTCTCAGCCACTGTAATCCACCTACTAATTTTAATAAAATATAAGTAAAAAAAAAATGTTTTAAAGACAAGATTTTATTATAAGGTACGAAAAAGGAAAAATATGTTGAAGGAAAATTGATTAAGATAAATATATCTTTTAAAAGAAATAAATTAAATTGCGAGTGATTTTGTACCACTTTTGTTTTTATGAAATAAAATGGATAAACAATTTTAAATCGAGCTTCCTGGCCAGAAAAAAAATCGATCAAAGCCCTCATGGAGATCGAAGATACATCCAAACACACCCTGTGCGGAAATGAAAGATGACGCATTTACCAACCATGGCTCGTTTCAATCGAAGAACATCAGATTATTTCTGAAGCAATTAATGACATTTACCTTATGACATACACTGTAAAAAACGGAGATTCTACTGGCAATCTGGACGCCAGTACTATTTCCGTATTTTTACGGAAATTTTTTCCCATAAATTACAGAAAAATTTTCGTTTTTAATCAGAAAAGCGGAAAATTTTCTGTAATTTATGGGGAAAAATTTCCATAAAAATACGGAAATAGTACTGGCGTCTAGATTGCCAGAACAATCTCCATTTTTTAGCCCGTTTTTTTTACAGTGTACGTGATGACATTTACTTACTCTTAGTGAAAAAAGGTTTATGCTCCCTGAGAAGTAGCAGAGGCAAATTTCAAATGTTGTTTTACAGAATATTGCATTGTTAGCAAATATACGACACATTACCGAAAATTATGTTTATTGTAGCACAGGGATTGTGTTCAAATTGGATAGCAACAATTAGGCAAAACAGACACAAAAGATAAGTTAAATAAAATCTTGCAATAATAGCATATTTATATAGCATATTATATTATATTTAGCATAGTATTTAGTATAGCTGAGAAATTTTTATAGTATTACTCAGTTTTTTCAACATGGATTATAGGTTTTCCGCATGCTATTAATTCTTAAGTAAACATTTTTATATTCAACATATATGTTTTACAGACAAACATGATTACAGCATTAACAGCACTAATATTAAAATTATTTTCTTACTCTTTCATTTATAAATTTAGTTATGCAGCTGAAAATGTTTAATTGAGAATTGATAGCATCCTAATAAACTTCATTCGGTTTTAGAAAACTGATTAATACACCTAAACACTACTCGGAAATGTTTCCGAAAATCACTATCAGCAAAAGAAACATTGTTTTCATCTTCTTTAAATCTCGAAAATATATTGTTTTGTAAAAGTTTCTAAAGATAAAGAATGATTTTAGGAATTTTGTGTAACTCGAAAGAGGTAATTGCATATTTTCGTATGTGGTTATATTATATTTCCGTAGATTAAGATACTTTTTTTACGGTGCATAGTCTTGGTTCAGATTAATTAAAAAGCTATATATTTGAATATTTTTGAATACATATATTTCATTTTATTTCACAAGAGATAAACGTGATTTTTGAGACATGACTTTAGGCTATTTCTTCATAAATAATTACAGATATATTAGCATTTTTCTTTCACTTTGGTTTCCGGTCGGTTTTGGGGTGAATTTAAATTAAATTCGATTTGTACAGGATCATTATATCAGAAAATCATACATTTATTTGCTTATTTTCCTTGTACAACATGCTTTTTTGTAATTAGCAGTTAAAATAATTGCCCGCTTAGTGTAATATATTATCACTGTGCTAAACCCCTTTAATTGGCTTCTTTGTTTAAATATCTAGTTTAAGTTGGATATACCTTTTAATAATCGCTATTTTAGATAAATTTTTCACTTTATTATAATTTATTTATTTTTGTATCTGAAAATATTTTTAGAAGCTCCTGAATATGGGTTTAAAAATTCATTAAATATTTCCCTAATAAATTGGCGATTATAGAATTATGATAGTTCTTTTATATATGGCACTATAAAAAAGTTGTATTAACATGTATTTAATCTTATTTCAAAAACAAATAAAAGAAGTCTGACTACGGATGAAACATAATCAGGAATTTCGGTAAAATGTGAAGTTAAATATTTTTTCCTTTTTTAAAAATAGTCTATCGTAAAATATTGCATAAATAAGATACATTTGTTAACATAAGGAAATTCGATATTACTATATATAAAAAGGCATAATTTTGAAAATGTTTTATTGGTTTGAAATTAAAAAAAACTATCATCTTATACAAATTCTTATTTTTATTAGAATTTTACAGTGTTCTAGTTTTAATTTACTGATTTTGTTTTCTTTTGAGCAAAGTTACTTGATTTTAAATGTTGCTTTTATGAACAATTTAAAATACTTTTGTTTAAAAAATCACGATGGATGCCTATATTTACTAACACCGAATGACTATAATATGTGATATAACCTCCTCGGTTCAGAAGTATCACATATGATACTTCCAAAAGGACGATATAAACTAAATTTAATTTTTTTACATTTTTACTTTACTTCTATAAAGCTGAATGCTTTTGACTTTGGACCAAAACCAACAAATGGTGGCACTGATGTTTATTTCCTCATAAAATAAGTCTTATTATCATTCGCGTTTGCAAAATGCATTCCAGACAGTGTGCCCAAGAAAGTAAGAAATTTTCATAATTAATTAACTTAAACGCTTTACAAAAAAAAAAAAAAAAAAAAAAAAAAAAAAAAAAAAAAAAAAAAAAAGACGATTTGTAGATCATACAATTAATTAAAGGCCTTAAATTTGTTACTGTGTAATTTAGGTTGTCAGTAATTAAATCGATATTTCAAGGATGTTAGTAATTTTAGATTCGTATTTGTGAACCTAATTTACCAGCACTCTAAAGTATAAATTTCAGAATAAAGGTTCCTTCAGTCATCGATGGTGTCTTTTTGTTTATGCAAAATCAATGAATGTGTATTCCCAGTGTTATTTTAACTTCAGGCCTGAAGAGGATATGTTTAAAAATTGCGACTTCAATATGTGTGCCCAGATGTACTAGAATTCGGTATTAAATGCATATAAATATATACAATTTTGAAAAACTTTTATTTGTTTAAAACGAAAAACAAAATGTCATCTTATACAAAACCTTTATGTACACACATTTATATACACTAGGAACCATTATGTACAACGGAATTGTTTCTAAACAACGATTACTAGATGAATTTGCTGTATATGCATATATATACAATACATACCTAAATTGATGCAGATTGTTAACTACGTATAAAATAAAATATCGCATATATAATCTGTGCATTATATATATATATATATAGAGAGAGAGAGAGAGAATGCTTATTTTAACAGTGTGATGAAAACATTTACCTGAGTCTTTCAAAACTATTCTATCAAAAAGAGTCCATGTCTAAATTTAAATTTTAAGAGCTAAAAAAAAAAGAAAAAAAATGAAAGTATTTATAATCAAGTATAACATATGAATACAGTTACTGCTGAATATAAACTTGTTTCTGTAACTATAGGATAGTTATTTAGGTTATTGACTTAATAGTTTTAAACGGCAGAAGAGAAAAGTTTTCAATTGTCGTATCGGGTACTTAAAAAGAAGCTATTATATCTCAATTTCTTTATACATGTCTTAAGAAACAAATTATCCATTCTTTCAACAACTGTTGAGTCAGAGATTTTTCTTTGTTCTGTGTTTATGGAGATGTGATGGATTTCATTTAAAGGAAAAAAAAACTTTCTGAAATCAAAAAATCGTGACCAGATATTGAAAACCAATCATAAGACTAGCACCAATTAACACAGCTAAAAATTTCGTTAATCCATTTACACCATGGAAATACTTTTGTCGCAACATCCCGCAAAATATCGTGTATAATAAAATACCGCAAGCAATTGCAAACACAATCCCTTTGAATAGGTGCGAAGGTTCTTGAACAGCAGCCTTCTTTATCATTACATAAATTAATAAAATCGGAGAAACAAAAGAAAGCATTCCCATAATAATTGCATTATAGAACAATTTGAGATTTCCTATTACAAGATAGGACCCTGCAGCAAAATTGAGAATAAAATTTTGCAGGCATATTATGAATAAATGTGTGAACTTTTGGGAATGCTCCGCTTCTAAGCCTAGATATATTCCTGAGAATGCGTACTGTAAAGTCAAAGCTATCGAAATTAGAGAACAAATTATTAAAAATTTGTTCTGATGTTTTGCTTCAGTATATTGCTCCATAGCAGTTCTCCTTTCATTGGCCAGCAATGCAGGAGATGGTAAAACCGGCAATGGATTTTCAATTGGTGGTTCAGTAACATTTGTTACTGCTCCATAATTTGGCACTGGATGAGCAAGAATTGATGAACGCAAAAGTTCTGATTTTGGTGGGGCTTCTGCCTGTGGGTTTCTGAAAGAAAAAAAAATATTCAAAATTAGGTAAAATACTACACCATGAAACAACAGACATAACACATTTTTTAAATATCAAAATAATCATGCACTGTTAAAAATTTGCAGCATTCTGGTAGGTCATTTGACCCTTTTTTTCCGAAAACGGTTACACAAACGTAATTTAACACTATTCTGACCATATTATTGGCCATTTTATGGTCAGAATATAGTTAAATTATTGTTATGAAACCGTTTTTTCAAAAAACGGTCGAATGACCTGCCAGAATGCTGCAAAATTTTTAACAGTGTCTATGCATTCGTATTAATAACAAAACAAATTAGTTTCAGTGTGTGCGCGTGTGCGGAGAGGGGAAGGGGACCATTTGATTGAAACAAAAAATTTTAAAACAGAGTTTACATGTAGCATGAAAATTGAATCGATTAAAAATTGACAGAGGTGGAAAATCAAAGATGAAGAAAAGAATTTTGAATAAATTTAAAGCCATTTTAAAGAACTGTGGGGAAACTTTCGAAAGAAAAGATGTGCAGTTAATACCCAAGATATATTTCAAAATTGAATGTCAGTTAGTTTCTTTAAAATAGTCAAATATTAAGAATTTCCGAAATTTGTCTTGTAACACCAATTAAAACTAACTTCTTAAGTACATCATAAAAAGGAGCAAACCTCAACGTGCTTCGGAAGTACAATAGAACCACGCTAATCCGAGTTAATATGGACCAAGTTCACCTCGGATAAGCAAAAAACTTGTATTAATCGGATTTACACATAAAGAGATGAAATATAAATTTTCACTTAACTCATTCATTTTTTGGTACTAGTAACATTTCTTTGATTACATCTCCGTTACTTTTAAGAAAAACGGTGAATTCAATTGTTTACATGAAAAAGTCATTGACAGTTTTCTGCTTGTTGAATGTTAATTTTGCTGCAGTTTTTTTTTTTTTTTTTTTGCTATAGTATTACGCTACTGAATAGCTACCAATTGCTAAGATTTTTTCCTACCACTAAAACTTACCAGTAAATTTTGCCTAATTCACTCGCCGAAATCTAACAATTGTCAACGATTAAATTTTATTAAATTTTCGAGGTAACAAAACCGTACAAATTAGCAGATATGTGATTCTATTAGTGTCATGAAAATTGCAGGTGTAGCCTCTTCTTTATGCTCAAAACATTAAATAGATTTTTTCAATCGAACTTATACTTTTAGAATGGATCTTTTTTTCTGATGGACTGATTTATTCCATTATTATAAAACAACAATTATAAATGAAGCGTTAGGTGAAAATGAAAGAGCAGTCATAAAAAACTATAACTCTGATTTTCTGGTCAGAATGGAAAAAAAAGGCCATAATTTTTTGGGGGCAATTTTTTTTTTTAAAGAAAATTATGGCTATTTTTTCCCCATTTTGACCAAAAAATCATAGTTCTAACTTTTTATGGCTGCTCTTTCATCTTCACCTAACACTTAATTTATAATGGCTGTTCCAAATAATAGAAGCCATCAGTCCATCAGAAGATAAATAACTTGCTTAAAGAAGAAACTTGGTTAAGCGGTATACGGATAATCGGGACTCTACTGTATTAATATTTCCTTAGGAGTCGCAAATCGACGTCCTACCATCTACAAGAGCAAAAAGAAGATTTTCTTAAGAATTGACACAAGTAAGCCTTACTACAAATCAAATGTCGCAACCTGTAATGAAAATTGGATATATATTCCAAAGACCAAAAAGATTACGTTGTCCATGTTAAATCAGCAGGCAAAAAACGGTTTCTGGTAGAATGAGAGAATGAGTAGGGATGCTGGGATGCACGAACATGAAAAAAATCTTAATAGGACGTCTTGACTGCATATAGAAAAACAGAATGAAGATCACATACTTAGGATAACTCTGGGATAGATGGGCATAGAGGAGAGAGCCAGTTTAAATATTTCCAAAACTTGATCATAGATTGCAACATAAACTTTGTTCATAGGAAATAGTTCAACGAGTTCATTCATTGCAATCTGCTATTGTGTTTTTGGATTGTAAAAAGTAAGTGTAATTTTAATGTTTATTTAATTTAGTGGTTGAATATTTTTTTTTACTTTAGTACCTGAATGTTTTGCAGTACGTACGTTAAATATTCTTTTACTATATGGACTTTTAAGGCGCGTATAAAATCTAATCTTTACTCCTAAGCCTAAAACGAAGGCGTACGATGGCTATTGACGCTTTTAATTGGTCGGCCATCTGTCCTTCAATTTCAAGAGAGATGGCCACCTTTAATTAATATTTCAAAATTATACGGAGTGAGGATTTAAAAAAAAAATAATTGAATTTAAAATAATTATATAACGTTTATGTTTATAATTATATCAATTGTTATAACTGTTTAATTTTTTAACTAATATAAGTATTTCACTAATAATAATAACATAATAAGACATAACGATGTATTTGTTTCAGAAAATATTGAAAAAAGTCGGAATCTTTCATCCCAGAAACAGGTAAAGTTGATAAATAAACTAAATAAACGCGATAAATCTAAAATAAATTCAAAAAATTAACGCAAGAAAAAAACAATAACACGACACTTCCAGCAGCGAAGAAAATGAAATACATTTAAAATTATCAGATTCCAGAGATTCCGAGGGAATAGAATTGCATGCGGATCACTGTGTTGGTTGTGGAGAACAATATGATATCACAACCAAAAATGATGTCTGGATACAATGCATAAAGTACATGAAGTATTAGTTCCATGAAACATGTACAAACTATCAAGACCTTTGTCAAAAACGTGGTAAGATTTTAGGAAAAGTAAAGTATTGAAATTATACTTCAAATTTTCTTTATTCGAGTTTTATTCACTCACTTTCATTGATAAAACTGCATCTTTACAAATTGCTATATGTTTTTCATGATTAACTATATGTGAAATGTGCTCTTTTTTTTTCTTGTATTGGATGGCCATCTCTCCTCGGCTTCAAAGGCCATCTGCTATTTTAATTTAAATTTTGTTTCCCTCTTTTTGCTCTCAATATTTAATTATTTTTTGCTCAAAATATGATAAGTATATGTATAAGAATTTTAAATATGCATAAATATTTCTTCTATTTACATTATAAGAATTTTTATTTCAATCTTTAAAAACTATGGCCATCTATCCTAGAGTAGCCCTATAGAATGCTGGGAGTTATTGCGCTAACTATAGCATAACTTGCTTAAAATAATTGTATATTTACGAAGATAATATGATAAAGTTAAGAAAAGAGACTGATAAAATACTCATGGTAATTCAGTACATTAAATAAATTCAATACATTCAATATAAGGTAAGATGGTTTAGGGGTGCGCACATTAGCTATTTCACCAAATAACAGTAAATAAAGAGATTTGAGGGATGGTATTAAATTTTATTTATAATTTTAGATTTTTATGCTAACAAAAAATGCATTCATTAACTCTTGCACACTTGGGCAATGAGTACTCTTGCACTATCGTCACTAAATATCTTTGAAACATCAGTAATGCCATATGTTGATAAACAAATTCAAATCGCTTTGGTGAGATGTAGTCCAATAACAACCTAATCCTTAAAAGTAAAAAATAACGTAAATTAGGTTTGTAATCTTTATTACACCCTGTTTTCAAAAACCATAAATATTTTAAAGAAAAGTGTAAAATCACTTTTGCTCTTCTGAACCTATAAAATTTTCACTAAAATACTTTTTTTTTTTTTTTTTACTAGAAACTTATCATGTCTTTACGTCGTTTACAACTGCAGCTAGATGCAAAACTCTGTTGAGGTATTAGATAATCGCGCTTCGTACTCTTGTACAAGTACACGACGAACTCTTGCACCACCTTACCCTACGTGAAAGCATTGAAAAGTTTAAACACTCGGGGAACTTAAAGAAACGGGATTGATAAAATAGTCATGGTAATGTAAAACATTAGAAAACTTAAACACTTGATATTTATTTTGGAAGTAAGATTTTGAAATAAATATGCTACTCCATCCAATGAAAAGAAAAATAAATCTATATATATATTTTATTGCAAAAGATTATGGATATTAGAAAAAAACTGATGAAAATATCTTAAATCATTATAAGTCAAAATTTGGTGATGGATGTGTGTAGGAAAGTGTTTAATCCATTAATTCGGAGGAAAATTTCTTGCCTTTCTCTATAATCATTTCATTAAAGGAAAATTAAGAAAGCACTTACACATTTACTTCAGCTGGAGCTACGTTTGGAATACGCCCAGATTCTTGTAATTTTCTGTCTAATCCATAAAGGGTTTGATCCGCTTTGGCATCTTTAAAAGTTCGACTACACTCTGTATGCCTCTTTGCACATGTACAATAACTGACTCCTTTGTCGACGAATATCTTAGATGTTCGTTTAAATTTCGTAAGAAGGTAGAAGATTATTTCTTGCCCAACATATGCAAGAAAGAAACTGCATAGAATGATGAACTCAGGAAGTGGTATACTCTCGTGATGATGCCCAGTATGCTGATCAGTAGAATCTCCTATAAAATAAAATTGTTGCGAATTTAATGGGATAAGAAATATTAACAGACATTCATATCGAAATTGGAATGCAGTAGAGCAGAAATTTTTCTGACTAATAATTCATGAGCTACTTGCGACTTAGTAGCATTTCTATGTAGCTCTTGTAACTCTTTGATAGCGGCGTTTCATAAATGTCTAGCTTACCCGCACGCCATTGCCCAGATCCGAGATAATAAACTTAAATATACCTCAAATAAGTATTGAATTCAGACATTTTCTCATAGGGGGGGGGGGGGGGGGCGGATATTTCTACAGCTCTTGTGGGAAGGGAGTTCATTCAACTCTGGAGCATTAAACTATATATCTCTAATACGCATCTTTCTGTATCCACGTATTGAATAAAAATATATCAACCTTGCTATTATGAATAATAAGAAAAACCCTGCCGATCTTTTACAACACGAAATGATATCGCCGAAGGCATTGAGGAAAGTTGTTTCCTTGGCAATTGGGATCTAAATTGCAAAAAAGGACCAAAAATTGGAAAACGACATATGTATATATTTAACGACGATTATATAAACGACATATATATATTTGTTTGAAATAGTATATGTTAATATTTTTCTTTAAAGAAGGGTACCGTCGAAAGCAGAAATGAATTATATATACATATATATATATATATATATTTCATTCAGACCACGAGGATGGCAGTTTTAAACTGCAAAAAAATATAAAATAAAAAAAAAGAGCTCCAAGAAAATATCCATTTCGAAATAGTAAATAGGTATATTGTTTTAAACAAAATATACAGTTACAATGAGGAATGCACAACCTAAAAGTGGGTATTTTTATATTTGACATCTACATCCAAGGACCGGGGATTGTGAGTTGAAAATGCATAAAAGTCAGAAAATGCGAAAACGAAATAAAACAAATATTTATTTTGAAATAATAAATATTCATATTTTTTCAAAGGAAAAATAGCTCCAGTACCGGAAAAGCACTGTGAAAAAAGATGAAGGTTTCATTTTTTTAGTATATGTTAATACTAAAAAAAAGCTCTATAGGGGCCCGGTGTTCGCGGTTTTAAAATGCCTAAAACATGGAACGTTTATTATAAAAAAATTATAAATCTGAATCTCAGGTGCATTCAAACCTCGCCTATTCTTATCCGAATTTGCAGACCTCCTCCCGTGATATGCCTACTTAGTCATCGCCAGTCAGGCAGAAAGACACACACACGCCAAATATATATATATATACATATTATCGGTATGCATTTAACATTCGACACAACGGATTTCAAACAATCCACAATTTCACCTGTCTGTCTATATTGTTCAGAATTTCCCTTCAACTTCCTATACTTAAATGTACGATTCGAGAGCACAATTTTAAAAATCTGGTGCTGGGCAGAAATGAACACCTTTTTATTATAGGGTGACCATGCCAGTATTACCCCTCCAGTAGTTGATAATTTTTTTGAAATATTGCGCCCAATCAGGCGGAAATTAGTTTTACACGAGGCCCTAGACATAATATTTTTGTTTGAATGTTGGAGCACTTGTTGTCACATTGTTGTCAGTCGTCTGCTGTAAGAGAAACTATTTTATGAAATTTTTTAAGTAGAAAATGTAAAAATTCAGTTTTTGGTCAGTTGGAGACAATTACGGTAAGTTAAAATAATGCACTTCCCTATCGCTTATTTCAAATAATAGCTTTATATGAATTATTGTTAATCACAGCTTAAGCATGATGTTTCAAAAATTAATTTTTGAATTTTCGACTGATTTCTTCGATTGATCAACTACTGGGAAAATGACAATTAAAGAAATTATATACTTATAATTTTGTTGCTATTTAATTTCAGCATATGTCATTTTTTCCCATTATATAGGACATTCATTAAGAGTTGTAGAAATTATGTTAGTTTACTTCTAAAACTTAAAAGGGAGGAAATATAATAAAAACTCCGTACCACCGACCTTATTTGATCAACTACTGGCTCAGTCACCCTAGTTTGATTTGTTACATCTTTCTTCCAGCATTTATCAAACGCCACTATCAAGCCGCATAGGTACAATTAACTTGCTTATAAAAATAATCATAAATCGTGATCATCTATATATATATATATATATTTCTCTTGCCTTGCGCTGAAATAGGGCTAAATTTGTAGCTTGCTGTTTGGCAACAACCGCAGTAATACAATTAATTTGCGTTATTACATTCCACCAATCCGAAGAGTGATTTCACTACTAAACTCGCGTCATATTAAAAGCAAAATTTCAATGTTTTTCATCAAATCTAAAGATATTAATACGATTCCGTTTAATTATACACTAAGCGCGTAAAAGCAGAACACAGATTATTCATTGAGAAATAATATTAATTAATCTGTGTAAATAAAATGACAGTGAATAATCTTTCATAGTAAGCAATATGAAAAACGAAATGTTTCCAATGAAGATAATAACGTCATTCGGAAAAACAAAAGATGCATTTTCATCCATGAATTAGAATATTTTACTATAACTGTGTCAGTGATGACGTCATATTCCTGATCCTTATTCCTGCACATAAATAGACTGGACTCTTGCTATTTATTTAACGATTCTTGGTATACGCAAAATAAAATGTTTCTGAAAATTACTTCCAACTAATTAAAATGAATATTTAATGAAACTCGGGAATTTTAAAAGAATTGCTTAAATGTCGCTCTAATCTCGGAAGGGATGAATGGTTCTGATGGTGAAAATGATGTCATATTTGAAAGAAAGGATTCATTTTGAAATAGACTCCAACTATCATAGCACACGGTAGAACTGTTTCAAACAAACAACCGATTTCTGGGAAAGTTTTCCATAGTGTGAAGGAGTTACCTCCCGGAAAATAGCGCAGCAAAAGTCAGGAAATGCCAAGGAATGGTTTGTTAGGAACTCGCAATGATATCATAAGTTTTAGAGTTCATATGAAACTGAAATATTTTAGTAGGATTTTGTTAATATGACGTGATATTCACTGGCCTGTACATCTAATTTAGCAACTTAAAATTCAGAGCAGGAACTGTTTTTAAACACAGTATAATCTTTTGGCAGATGTAAGAATAGCAATGGTCATTGATTCGTTTTGTCGGTGATGCATTCAGAAAATCAGCTTTTTGATTTTTTTTGAAAATTTCATAAGTTAAAAGGATTTATGATAGTACTCATTCCGGCTTGAGTTGCTGTAAAAAGTGGCGAGCAAGCGAAGCGATCTGGGCACGCGTAGCGGTTCGCGGTCCCAAAGTGAATTGTGTCACAATTCAGGGGGGAGGGGGGTGGCGAGTGTTAGTGAGCACGGGGCAGTGCCCTCTAGTAATATAAAATACGGTTCTAGTAATAGGGTAACGCGAGCTTTAAATTAGTAACACGTAGTAATTAAGTGGTTAATTTGAAAAAAATATCAAAATACTGCATTATGTAGCTTCGATGCCCCTATTACTTCTAAATCTTCCGTCATAGTTCCGTCATAGTTCCATTTAGAATTAACATAAAATATTTATTGAAATAACTAAATTATAATTGGCGGGCAAAATTTAGTTGAAAAGTACCTAAAAAATAAACCAAATTAATTTAACCTTAATTATATTACACACATATACTGCTGATGAAATAATTACGAAAAGAAAAGTAATTAAAACTAAATTATTTATTTACAAAAATTAAATACAACATTTACAGGTAAACATTAATATAAGACAAAGAGAATCGGAGCATATACTTCCATAACATTAACTTCAGCATATTTGCTGACTCTCTAGTTTTCAATTTTAAATTGTTTAAATTAGGGGAAATGGGGGATGAAAGGGACAATTTGGATTTATAAGCTTATAAAACAATGACATTAAAAGATATCATTCTCATGTTTGCGTCTAATTCTGGTCTAAAACGTTTGCTTTAATACTAGTAAAACTTCTTATCCTCAAGAACAGTAAATTAAAATCTGTACGCATTTTTATAAATTGTGAGAAATGTCCCTTTTAACCCTATTGTATGGGATGAAAGGGACACTGTGCGGGACTGAAAGGGTCACACACAAATAAAATAATTTTATGATTTTTTTTAATTCTTATTTGCGATTACATTATTTAAAAATAAAAGATAATGATACACAAATAAAAATAAAATATATTGCAACGTATGATAAAACGAAAACAAGAAAAATAACTTATTTAGGTCTACCTGACATAAAACAACTTTAAATCAAAAAATTAAAAAAAAAATTAGCTCTACTTGTCTCACTTCTTGTATCATTAATATTCACATCATTCATGTCAATAGTATTAGTAAATACAAAGTGGTTTTATTAATTTTTTTCTGTAAAAATGTACTTCGAATTCATTCCGAGTGATTTTCTGGAGTTTGTGGATTAAGTGTGACAGAAATGTTACCATAATTATTCCATTATTTTCAACAAATTTTATTGTTTTAATGTTTATATTGCTGTCATGAGTATCCAATAAGAAAAGCACAGGATCAGTTTTGGAACAACTAGAATATTAAGCTAATGCTTAATTGCTTTAAAAAAAATTATGCGTTCATGTACCAACTTTGATGAGCAAGTCCAAGCCTTTGGCATGAGGCAGCTCCGAGCATGAACTCTTTGTAATTTTTCTTTGGGAAAATGAATACTGTTGAACATAGTTAGTTACCTGATGCAGAAACAAACGTGTGACAAATTTGGCACGTTCAGCTGATGTTACGTGAGAAAATTGTTTTTTCATACGTTTTACTGCTATTTTAGGTGCTTATGGTCTGACATTAAATCTGTTTCATCACATTTATATATTATATTACGTGTGCATTTATAGTGATTCATAACTGACTAAAGGTTTAAAAAAAATCAACATTAGCTTTCTTGAAACTTTAACGTTTTGTTAAACTAATGGCTATAGTTTTTCTTAAGTGAAAGTAATGAATTTCGTTGATTAAAATCTTGGAACAGATCAATTCCATCTTGCTTGTTTGTTTGCCCAGACAGGGACATATTTGGAGAATTTAAAGAAATGGAACACTCATATACACAATAGTAAAAAAAAAAAAAAAAAAGTTCATATTAGAAGCTTGGTGCAAACATGAAGCTATTTCTTTTTAATGAACTTCACTAAAAAAAATTCTGTTATCAAATGGGCGTATTTATTTGTAAATTCATATGCTTGTGCATTCATAAATTTTAGAACAATTCTTTCTAAATATGACTTTTCAATACCGTAGGCTTTAGCTGTTGATCTTACAGACACTCCTTTTTCCTCTATTTCAGATACAGCACCCATAATTTCTTATTCAGTAATTCGATTTTTCTCAATTTTCCTTCTATATTTTTGAAGCATATTGACTTTTTGATGATTTTTGGAAAAGGAAAAAATACCTAAATTGAAGGTATGTGTTATTGTAATATTTACATATTTTTGTTCTACATAATAATGCAGTCATTCTTTCTGCATAAAATACTAAAATCATATTTTAAATTTTACGAAATATAAATAATATTTTGTTGAAATAATTATAAAAACGAGGATTTGAGGGAACTCTCAGTTACTGTCCCTTTCAACCTCATACCCAACTAGCGAAATTAAAAATGTATTTTGCGTGACAGTATTTTAGCTAACAAAATATAGTGGTATTTACATAAAGTGTCATGTCATACATTACAGTGCTAAATAACATAAATATTATAATGCTAAACACAATTCTAATTCTTTAAAGGAAAAAAAGTAAAACAAGATCAAAATTTACTTTTTTATTAAGTTAAATAGTGCTATAAAACGTGATAAAATATCTTTATTAAAATTGACGATCGTTTCCTCGCACAAACGGTGACATTTTCAAAATCATTCACGATACAAAGAATTTTCACATAATTAAAAAAATAATAACATAGTAAACAATATCACGAGACATGAGGCATAATGAAAAACATTGCAAACACAAAATAAAATTAAAATTAAATTAGCTATTTGCGAGCATGACAAATCTTAATAAAGATATTTTATCACTTTTTAAAGCATTATTTAACTTAATCTGTTTACAAGTGACTAGCAAACCCCGCGGCCTTGCTCGCGTAGTATTTGAAATATGCCAAGTGATCTTTATACGTCTAATTTCTATTAAAATAAATTATACTTTTAGGAATAATTCAAAAATTACTATTTAAAACATAGTTTGACTAAACTCCATTATTACACTGCATTAGTCAGAAATTAGACTTAAATTAATAAAAATAAATAAAAAAAATAAATAATGATTTAGAAAATATTTTGAAACTTTTATGCCCAATTAATACGTTCATTTCAGTATTCATTTGAAGTTTTGAATGTTTTAGAAACCATCTTCTTACATCTTAAAATTAACTATCATGTCAAATTCCAAGTCCTAATACCACTCTCAACATAAAGGGCTATGTTGAACTAGGAATTGTCACCATTAATTTGCCAACATTAGTTTTGAAATCGGTTTGTTATTTCCTAATATTCCACAGAAACGTAATTTAGAAAGCTTCTAAAGGCCTTTTCTAAAACGTTTGTTGTTTCTGTGAACCCCAGGTGGTAGAATCATCCGCATAAAATATAGCCTGTGTAGGATCAGAGACTGTTATCATTGATTCGCAACTATTACTTTTATAATCAGTTTATATTCCCTGAAATTGCTTAGAAATCGTAATTTAGGACTTTTTTAGAATGCTTCTCGCACCTCCCGTTCGCTACACCCCTTTTTAATCCAAATTTTTTTTTTGACAGTCCTTCGAGGGCATTTATATTTTTTAGTAACTACCATGCCATATTTAAAGTTACTAGCCTCTTCAGTCTCACAGAAATCGCAATATAGAAAGTTTTTTGCTCCTGCAATCCTGTGGTGATAGTGGCACAGACATAAACTATAGCTTATGTTTGAGCAGTTTCTATCACCAACAATTTATCACGATTATTTTTTTTAATCAGTTTGGTATTTGATAAAATTGCATAAAAATTGTAATTTAGAACGTTTTTAGAACGCTTTTTGCTCACTTCATTCATTTAAATTTGGAATTTTCTTTCGACTGTTTTTAGAAAGCATTTGCATCTTGTAAGTAAATACCATGCCATATTTCAAAATGTTAGACCCCTCAGTTATGGAAAAAATGCAAATTAGAACATGTTTTGCTCTGGTACCCCCCACATGGTAGTGACAGCAACGTAAAATATAAAATATGTTGGAGCAGGGACTGTCACCATCAATTTGCAACCATTACTTTTGAAATAGGTTTGGTACTCCCTGAGATTCCGTAGAAATCGCAATTTAGAACGTTTTTACAACGTTTTTAGAACGCTTTTCGCGCATTTTCATCCCTTTTAAATTTCCATTTTTTTCTTCGAAGCTGTTCTTAAAGATCATATATATCTAATAAATATGTACCTTGCCTAATTTCAAGTTGCTATACCCTACCGATCATAAAAATCGAAATTCTGACAGTTTTTTGCTCCTGAAACCTCCAGGTGATAGTGCACTTACATCAAATAGGCTCTATGTTAGAGCAGAGGTTGTCAGCATCAATTTGCCTACATTACTTTTGAAATCAGTTTGATTCTTCCTGAAATTGCTCACAAATCGGAATTTTGAACGTTTTTAGAACGCTTTTCGCGCATTTTCACACCCTTAAAATTTTAAATTTTTAAAGAAATGTTCTTAGAGGTCATTTATATCTAATAAATATATTCCATGCAAAATTTCATAAATCTAGGTCCTTCCATAATTCAAAAATCGCATTTTTAGAACGATTTTAGTTTCTACATCTCTTCTGGGGTAGTGGAAACAGACATAAAATATAGCCTATCTTGGAGCAAGAGCTGTCACCATCATTTTTACACCATTATATTTGAAATCGGTTTAGTACTTCCTGACACTGCATAGAAATCGCAATTTAGAATGTTTTTTACAACGCTTTTCGCGCATTTTCACCCTTTTTAAATTTCGATTTTTTTTAGGAAATGTTCTTGGACATCATTGATATCTTATAAGTAACTACCATTCAAAATTTCATGATTCTAGGCCCTTTCATAACACAAAACCGCAATTTAGAACGTTTTTTGCTCTTGCACCCGCTTTGGGGTAATGGCACCGACATAAAACATAGCCTATGTTAGAGCAAGGGTTGTCACCATCATTTTGACGCCATTGTTTTTTAAATCGGTTTAATACTTTATGAGATTGTGTAGAAACCACCATTTAGAACGTTTTTAGAACGCTTTTCGAGCATTTTCACATTTTTTAAATTTCGAATTTTTTAAGAACTGTTCTTAGAAATCATTTATATCTAACAAGTAACTAATATTTCAAATTTCATATTTCTAGGCCTTTCCGTAAACCAAAAATTGCATTTTTAGAACGTTTCTTGCTCCTGCACCCTCTTTGGGGTAGTGGCACCGACATAAAATGTAGCCTATCTTGGAGCAAGGGTTGTCACCATCATTTTGACACCATTATTTTTTAAATCGGTTTGGTATTTCCTGAGATTGTGTAGAAACCACCATTTAGAACGTTTTTTAGAGCGCTTTTTGTGCATCTTCAACCCTTTTAAATTTCGAATATTTAAGAACTGTTCTTAGAAACACTTTATATCTAATAAGTAACTAATATTTCAAATTTCATATTTCTAGGCCTTTCCGTAAACCAAAAGTTGCATTTTTAGAACGTTTCTTGCTCCTGCACCCTCTTTGGGGTAGTGGCACCGACATAAAATGTAGCCTATCTTGGAGCAAGGGTTGTCACCATCATTTTGACACCATTATTTTTTAAATCGGTTTGGTATTTCCTGAGATTGTGTAGAAACCACCATTTAGAACGTTTTTTAGAGCGCTTTTTGTGCATTTTCAACCCTTTTAAATTTCGAATATTTAAGAACTGTTCTTAGAAACACTTTATATCTAATAAGTAACTAATATTTCAAATTTCATATTTCTACGCCCTTCAGTAACGCAAAAACCGTAATTTAGAGCGTTTATTGCTCCTGCACCCCCGTTGGGGTAGTAGCACCGACATAAAATACAGCCTATCATGGAGCAAAATTGAGTAGAAATCACCATTTAGAATATTTTACAACTCTTCACGCATTTTCACCATTTTTAAATTTCGAATTGTTTAGAAAATGTTCTTAGCTATCATTTATATCTTATAAGTAATTACCATTCCAAATTTCTGGATTTAGGCCCTTCCATAACACAAAAATTGCATTTTTAGAACGTTTTTTGCTCCTGCACCCCCTTTGTGGTAGTAGCACCGACATAAAATGTAGCCTATGTTCTAAGTTGTGCTAACACCATTATTTTGATACCTTAACTTTTGAAATCGGTTCGGTAGTTCCAGAGATTACCTCTAACATACAAACAATTTTTACTTCTTTATAATATGTGGAGCAAACATTCAAACCGTGTTTTCTCACAAAAAAAAAATAAAAAATGAGTTATTGTTATTTTTATGAACTCTGTGTTAAATTGCACAGAAATAAATGGTATTTTTTACTAAAAAAATTTTTTCTCCGATTATAAATCAATTTTAAAACTTGACGTTTCAATCAAAGAGTGTTTCCTCCAAAGCCTGCATTCAACCAAGCAGTGATTTCTCCAGCCTGCCGATCACAGTTGTCACTTAATGTGTACTTTCGAAACCTACCATACATATCACAATTGAAACGGATTGTTTTAGAAAAATGTAAGAGAACTGTTAAAGTTAAAGGCTTCCAGAATTATAGATTTCAAGATCTAAATGAAGAATATGATGTAAATCTTCTTAAAAAGGGAGTTACTGTTGCCTCGTTCAAAGAATTGTTTTAGAATATCTTCCTCTTAGCCACGCCATACCAGTTGAAAAGAACAAAGATGTTAAAAAACATTTGAAGGTAATGTATAGTGAACAGTGGCAAAATCAACCTGATGATATATTCAAATGATACAACCCCATTATCCATGATTGATAAGCCTGCAATAAAGAAGAGGGATATGTGTATAACTGTCTAGATTAAGATATTGGTTTTAAAATTTGAAGTGGATTTCTGGCAAACGAGTATTTATTTAGTAAATATTTAATGAATACTACTAGGTACCATAATCTGTCATTTTATTTTAACAATAATCAACTGAAATTCGGTATTTATTCAAATAAAATAATGCTATTGTATTATTTGTGAGTTAGAACTTATTTCATTCAAAAAGCGTTTTATACACTTGTCAAACAATCAAAACATGTTTCCTCCTCCGAATTCGGTCAAAACGTGATTTCTCCAAATATTAAATGCATTTTATTAATTTGTTTTATGTTTAATATCTTAGGTATGCTTGCAATTCTTTCTAATAAACAGTAATAAAAATACACAATAAAAATGAGAATTAAATACAAGTTATTTTCTTATTTATCAGTTTTTTGTGTTTTTTGAAAATTTGTATCTGAAGGAGAAAGCATGGTTTGCATGTTTGCTCCACATATTAGTATAGATTATTATACAGGTTGCTATTTTTTATATCAAAAACAGGTACTTTGTTTAGTAAAACCTGTGAAAACAGAATTTTTTTATAAAGGATTTCTGTCTTACACGTAAAAACTTCATAGTCCCTACTGAAGAAATATCACACAACTATAACGGTACAACCAGAAACCTCTCCAAAATGGAATTCTTTTTGATTTTCAGCAATGATGCTTTCCTAGATTCTGCTATATAAGATTAATTATTATTTTTATTTAGTACAGTAAAACCAACTAATACGGGATTTAAAGTAACCGAAAAAGATTCCATTTTAGACAGGTTTACGTCTTAGCAGGTGTAATTGTACGGTATTTCTTTCATCGGGAACAGGAATTTGTGCTGTTTAAGACAGGATTTTGTAATAGACATATTCCTTTTTCATAGGATTTAATGTATATTTATGTACCGATTTAGTAGCCGCTGTCCCGCTTTATTCTTCTATTTAAAGTGCATGTATCCTTTGTTTAATTTTTAAGATGAATAAAAAGTGAAGAATGATAACTAGAAAACAGGAATTCTGCTTTTTCAGAATTTAGTGTCAATACCCGATGGAAAAAAAAGTATATATAAATAGTACAAAACATATTTCAATTTTAAGATTTACAGAACACGCTTTTATTTTATGTAAAATGACGTCATTCGCATCCGCTTAAGAATTCCACATTTACGATCCACTCTTAAACATCTACAGTAAAGTATGCATAGGACGTCACTATCGCGAAATAATACACAAATGTAGCAAAAAGATGCCGTCATTAAAGAAAGTAGATACTTAAAATTAAATATAATTTATAATAGCTCCAAGTTTTTAACAGAAATCATTCGTTTATATTTTTACAAAATAACACGTATTTTAATTACATTTTCTTTCAGTTGATTTGAAAAAATGGCAACAAAAAGATATAATTAATATTTTACAACTATTTTTCCTTTACTTTCTACAGAAATGGAGTACTTCCGTTGCCAATATTAAGCAAATGGCTCCAAAAACTACAAAAAAATTAATATTTCAAAAATAAATAAAGATGCAGTTTTCAAACAAATTGCATTTAAAAGTACTTCTTTTTTCCAATACGACGGTATAAAAATTGAAAATGTGCGATTCTTAGAAGTTAAAAAAATTGCTATAGAGTATTTAATCGTACTGCTTTGTTTTACGGCTGGCTTCTGTAAGGTAACGTTATTTTTTGGAGGCGACACAAAATAAGCTGGGAGTAAGAAATAGCATACCGTACCAGGGGCTAAAAAAATAATGATTTCAATTTCCATATTCAGTGTTTTTCAGTCGTATCGTAGTAGTAGTAGCAAAATAATAGGATCATTATGATAATGTCATTCGCGATAATACACGTTCATATAAGAAAGTTGGCTTCTTACTCGGCGATTAAGTAGCAGCAATATTGATATTACATAATACTACAGATAGCGAAATTTCAAAAGTATAATTAAAGATAAATGTTATATAATATTCTGTTTTGTATTACCATAATCAAATGAGAATTTTAATAGGTCTCGAGTGGTTTATTTTGATTTGAAGTACATAATTGCTTGGAGCAGATTCATATCTCCCAAGATAAAATGTGTATGCAAGATTTTCCCGTCAAATCTCCTGTTTAAAGTGCATGTATCCTGAAGATGACTAAATAGTAAAGAATCGTAAAAAAATTCAATTGATATATTCAGAATTTTACAATCGTATCGTACACTGTAAAAAAATCTATAAAGTTACTAAGAATTTTCCAGGAAACTGGGATGTCTAGACCTTTTTATGTAACGGCAACAACATAAAATCATGTAACAGATGCACGTTTGCACTGCAAATCAAAAAATCTGTAAGGTTACTAAGAATTCTTTAGGAAACTGGGATGCCTAGAAGTTTTTACGTAACTGCAACCCGGATTACAGATACAATTTTAGTAAAATTACTGTGATTTTAATAAATACGTTTGTGAAGCTACAGATTTCTGCAGCTTTACAAAACCTAGCTTTGTGGATTTACATCTTTTTTTCGTATAGGGTACAGATAAAATTTTAATAAGCATACAGATTTCTGTAACTTTACATCTGTAGGATTACATCTTTTATTTTTTACAATGTAGTAATAGTAGCAAATTAAAAGGATTTTTTGTTTATCGCCGTTGTGATCATGCGGTATGAGATACGTAAGTTAGCTGCTTACTCTGCCATTAAGTAGCAGAAATATTGATATCATTGCATAATATTACAGATCAAAGGTAGTTATAGATAAATATTATATAACATACTAATTTCTATTACCGTAACTAGATGTGGATTTTAATAGGTCTCAGGTGCTTTATTTTAAAATCTCTATTTTTATAATTTAATATATAATATCACCTCGAGCAGGCACTAATATTTATAAAAATAAAATTGTTATGCAATGATTTTTCATTCAATCTTTTACATATTTCTAAGACATGTTTGGGTGGGAATTTTTTTTTTTTATTGATAAAATAATTATGATTTCTATGATTTATGTAAAGTAATAGTCGATTTATTTACAATTAATCTTTTCCTAACTAGTCAAAATTTAATTAAAATTAATCTATTAATGGATAATTAAGCTGGGGGTAAATAATCTACTGTGAAAAATAATACGCAATCCTACAAAATTTTAAAACTTTAGCATATCATGAAGTGAGAGACAGATGGATTACAAAATTCAATCTTCACAAACATGAATAAAGTTAAATTAAGCAAGAACGAAAAATCATTCATCCAACATAGATTATGTAACACTTTCCAACACATTCAGAATTCATAAACAAACTTTCGAAGTTTATTAAGGCGAAAGATGAAATCTAAATAAACAATGTGAAAAACACATAATGCATTTAAAAGCTTAATTTCTGCTATTACCATCTATTATCGGAAAAATATCCGATTTTTGACGTATTTGTAATACTACATAGAAGGTTAAAAGTTAGTTCAGTTAAACGATTTGTTGAAAATTTCCATTCAGTTTTTTCTGTGAATAAACGGAAATGTACTTGAAAACTCTTGTGCTCCTTTGCATATGGTCTATAGAATTTATACACATCAAGCAATAATAAAAAAAAAGTAGCTAAGTTAAAAAATCCCTGCCGGCCCGGCCTACAGGCGAAGGTAGATTTCGAAGTTAAGTGTACGAATTTCACCAACGAAAACTAACCACTAGCAGTCACGATGATCGTAGCATTCGACCACAGCTCGATGTACAAAGTCACCACGAACTGTGTCCCACCAAGACACGAAGTTCTTACAACCAGAAAAGAAAACTGCTAATACGCCCGACGGTCTCAATAACCCCGCCTACGCATGTTCACGCCGGGGTGGCTTGCCTCCCAGAGACATGGTTCCGGCAGCCCGACTCTCAAGCAACACAACACGGACATAAATCCTTACCATATAAAACGGGGAAGAGCTCGAAAGAGGGGCTTGACTCCGGGCGACGCACACCTCCTGCCAGTTGGCGAGGCTTCGTAACTATGCAATTTTTTATTTTTGTGGGCCCTCCAAACCACCCGCCCCTCCGAGTGGAGGAGCCCCACATTCGGCCACTCACGGCAAGGCCTCTCCGTGAAGAAGAAAGACGATTGATGTGGTCCTTACCCGACCCCCTCTCTCGGACGTAGGTTGCACGTCGTCATTTGCCGATGAAAGCGCCATGCGGCGACCCCCCCCCCTCCAGCAAGACCTTCGAACTTACGACCTTGATATCCTTTTTTTTATTACACCAAACGTCAGCAGGTCGTTAACGGAGGCCGCCGAGAAGACACCGCGCCAGTTTATGGTGCAAGATGTAAATAGCACTCCCCGGGGTCGGAGGGGCTGCAAACTGGCACGTAGGGCGCTTTCATATTTGAGAGCCTTTGTCCTGTGAACTGTGTCGAGATGCAACTGGTCATTTACCACCTGAGCGTCGATGACGATGACTTGCTCAGGAGAGTAGGCTACTATGTCGGGCTTAAAGACCCCAGCCTCGACCCGATGCACCGGCTTCTTATGCACCGTGTAGCCTCTCTGCGACAATGAC
This sequence comes from Maratus speciosus, assembly GCA_963932465.1. Lineage (NCBI taxonomy): Eukaryota > Metazoa > Arthropoda > Arachnida > Araneae > Salticidae > Maratus > Maratus speciosus. Next base: position 339,719,266 of record OZ010791.1, read on the forward strand.
CGGCTGAGGTAGTTAACCACAGCGTCGTGCCGCTGGATTCTCCGGAAGTGTGTGGCGTGGCACTGCTGCAAGATGTGGTTGAGGGTCTCTGGGACCCCACACCCTCTTGAGCAGTATTTGTCCTTATTTCTGCCACGAGCTGCACGAGATTTGTTGAATAAACAACTATAACTTACATGGATGCAGCTGATCTAGTCTCGCACAGAAAGAAAAGATGTTCCATCTGAGACCCACGTGTGGGCCTGCGGCACCTTGGCCGCCTGGGTGAGCCCTACCCCATCACACTTCCGGGACAGCTCCCTTCTCCACATTGACTGAATCTTAGCCTTAGAACTTAAGACTTTGTTATCGTACCTTAAGATAGACTCGGTACGCTGGGAGCTGTCTTTGAGACGTCTCCATGACCACATCGGAACCATCCACCTCAAAGATGGTATTCCCATGCCACCGTCGCACACCGAAGCGTGGATGCAGAAGATGGTAAATCATGGGGGAGGTGGAGGCACTTCTTCACAAACTTCCTCACCTTAATATCTAGGCGCTTCAGATGGCCAGTATGGAGACGTCCCATGACCAGTTGGTGCATGCAAGATGGAATCACATGCACCCGCAAGATGTACATCTTCTGTTGGGGCTTTAGGCGACATCCATCAAGAAGCCGAAGCTTCTCAGATAACTTAGATGGATACGTGAACTTTCGACCCTCCGGCGTGAAACTGACACCCAGATATGTAAAAGTCTCATTTATTTGCAACGTTCGAAGTGGTCTGTTGTAGACATGGAATTTCCTGCCACCATGATAGATGGTCTGTCCCTTCTTCCTATTCACCAACCAGCATAATGTAAAAGATTTTTGCGTGTTCAGCTTCAGACCAGTGGTCGAAAGGGCCGCCTCGAGGGATTTTAACATTGACGAAAGCCCCAATGCATCTCGACTGATAAGAACCAAATCATCAGCGTATGCAACGTATGGGGGTCTTGCCCGAGCCCGTCTGGATACCAGATTCCGAAGGAATCTGGGCCAGGATCATGTCCATGACAAGAAGGAACATGATCGAACTTAGGGGATCCCCCTGCCGGACCCCCCTCGTTGGATGGATGGGCTCGGATACGTTGCCCTGGAAGTTCAGGAAAGTGCTAGAACTCCCATACACGAACTTCATGTATTTTATAAAGTCGTCGGGGAGTCTCACAGACTCCATGGCCGCAAAGATGGAGGCATGCGAGACCGAGTCAAAGGCCTTGGCAAGATCACAGAATGCTATTGAGGCAGAATTGGTATCTTTAATATGCTTGAAAACATCATCCAACAGATTTATTGCATTAGATATTCCATCAATGGCCCTAAACCCAAGCTGAAAACTGTTAAAATTTAGAGATTTCATTAATCTTTTCGCCAAGACCTTGTGGAACTCCCTAAGCATAGTTGACGAGATGCTTATGGGGCGGAACTTTGAGGGTTCCGCCACTTGACTTTCTTTAGGAATGAAGATGGTCTTCGAGTCAAGTATATGCTCAGGGACACATCTGAGCTTGAGCCAGAGCGTGTATAACTTTGCCCTGGCTCGGGCACTTATCCTGTAGCACTGTGCGGAATTGATACCGTCGGGTCCGGGAGCCGAATGGTACGGTATCCTTGCCTCAATGACCTCCTCTGGTGTTATGGGGTCCATGATGCTCGCTCCGTTATACCTTCCCGGAAGGGGGGCAAAAATTGGAGCGGCACCATACTCGGTCCGAGTCAACAGCTGTGCCCAATATGGAAAGATGTTATTTGCCGTTAACCCGGGTGCGACCGACGTATCACTAAAGATACGCTTCGCAACAGTGCTACGATTTTTCTTGTACGCGGCTTGCAATTGCCGGTATTCAATCTTTTTGGCTTTCCTCCTGGACAAGGCGCTGGTATCTATTTCATTATTTCTATTGAGGCCAATTTTTGGTCCCATAAATTTGGGTTTTAGTTCAAGGACGAAGGACATGCACAATTCCTTCGCCTTTTCCGGATCTGTATCATAAAGTAGTAAAGCCCTGTCCAGGAGTTCCGCTTCACCGAGACTCAACGGACCAAGATTAGAATGGACCGTATTGAGCTCGTCGACATAATAGGCCGTGGTGCCCACCAACAAGGTCTTCTCAGGGTCAAACTCCGCCGTAGATGGCGTGGGACTCGGTGACGAATGAGTCGAGCAGGGCAGGCTGCTTGAGTCTGACCCGCCCCCGTGAGGCAAGAGAGCGGGGGCTGGTGGGGGACTGTTGACAAACCCCGATGTTTGTGGGGCGTCCCGGAGTCTATTTAGATGTTCAGTCACTTTACGTTTATACTCCGCACCACGCCTTTTTCCTTTTATGGCCTCAACAGTACGTCCGGAGACGAAACTGGTGAGCTATTGGTTTATGTTTCCTTGGTTTTGGTCTAGGACGAACAGCGCTTCGGCTTTCGCCATCGTTTCAGTCTCTAGTGGTGTCCAACGAGATTTCATAGTCATTTCTCTCTCTATTTTCCTCTCCGCTGCAGCTTGATGGAAATCTACAGCATGCATACGCCTTTTGTGGAGAGTTAATCCAGCCTTATTTTTGCAAGTCTTACCGCAGGCATCGCACACATATTGGGCGCTCCCATCGGCAGGGGCAGGCAAAGCATCAGTCGCCGTATTATATGCCACAGCAGCGCCAACGTCTTCTATATCTTGGTAACTAGTGACAGCGACATAAATTAGCAAGAGCACGGGGAGTCGGACCGTATCTCGCCGAAGATTCGCCAGCTAGCATTCAGTTCAGTGGAGGGTGTTCCTCCACCTATCCGGCAGTACCAACTTGGAGGCGCTAGATCTGACTTGAGTCGGAGAGGCTAGGTTTTGCCCTACGTCAGCGACTAAAGAACAAAACTGTATTGCGCTTCACGACCCCTGTAACTACCAAAGCCCCCCGCCAGAACACGGGACCAGGCCCCCACCCGAAGGCAAAACCCCCGCACCGCACTCCAGACTAGGAAACTCTGCTTAGACTCTCCGTCAGGAGAGTCATAGTTACTCCCGCCTACCGTCGACACCAGCCACAGTCGACCAGCCACACACAGTCGACCAGTTAGCACAGTCGACCAGTTAACCAGCCACAGTCGACACCGGCAACCCGCACCTCACCGTAACTCAAGGGCACACCCCAGACAAGGCGTTCTCTTCTCTTGGCGTCATCCAACGCTCATCTTCAGCAAGTTGGTGGGGCCATGAATCAAGCTCTCAGACTGTCTACAGCCGACACCGGCCATACTTGCCTCCCAGTGACTCTAAAGCTGCGTTTACAATGTACACTCTAATCCTGATTCAATCCACGCCGATAACATCATTGAATTTCCGAGCCCGTTTCCAATGAAAAAGCCCGTTTGAAGATGAAACTAGCCTAGGTCATTTTCACACCTGATAGCTCCTAGGGCAGTAGTCCAGTATTTATCCATGATTCCTTTCGGGTATACAAACAGCGCCTGTTCACCCGTTAGCGAGTTGTTCTCCATCCTTTAGAAGTTTTGTCAGTGCTTTTATTTTTGCGCTATTCATTGTTTTTTTACAACTTTATTTTAAGTTCTTTTTTGTTTTAAAAAATGCAAAATTACGTCAATTCTTCGCGATGGACGGTCGAAAATTTTGTTTTCTGCGATTTTTAAATTTTTAGCTTTTTTCGCGTACTGCGGCGATTTTTCTGATCTTCATGAAAATAATTCGGTTTTAAACTTTTAGACTAATATAGTAACTTTGCCCCCCAAGTTTTTTTTTTATTTTTTACCGATTTTTAATAAGATTTTCAATACCATTCTTGGCGGGGTTTTACCGTTCTGCTGCGATTTTTTACAATCGTTAAGAAAACAAAATCAGTTTTAAACTTTTAGCCTAATATAGTAAATTTTGTCCGCCATGATTTTGGAAGTTTTTGCAATTTTCAATGCAATTTTTAGCCCCCCCCCTTTTTTTCTATCCGCGATTTTTTTTTTTTTTTTTTTTTTTTGATAATCACAAAAGGAATTCTGTTTTAAACATTTAGCATAATAAATTAAATTTTGTCTCACGCGATTTTCAATACGATTTTTTGCGTTGTTGCGCTTTTGCGCCAATTTTTTTCATATTCAAAAACAAATTCCTGTTATAATGTTTTAGCTCTCACTGTAGTAAATTTCAAAGTAACTGCAGTAAATTTCACTGAAGTAAAATTAAAGATTTTTTTTATTCGTTTTCTCGGTGATGTTTCAACATTAATAATAAGGAATCAGGTTTTAATCTTTAAGTTTAATTTAAAAAGAAAAATGTTCTCTTTTCAATAAAGTTTATTCGCAATTACTTACGGGGATTTTTGGAATTTTTTCCCGCGTTTTGCGGCGATTATATTTTTATTTATTTATTTATTTATTTTATGTTCGTAAGAGTAATTTGGTTTCAAGATTATTTTCTATATTGATTATTGCGATATAAAAAACTCCTTTAACAAAGAAAATTCAAGGCGAATTTATTACCGAGTTAAATACTTCATTGTTGATAGTTGTGTTTTTGAAAATAGTATTACTATTGTAAGATTAAATCTTCATATGGATAATTTGAAATGATAAGGTAACTTTCTCTGCATATCATAATTTTTCTATTTAATTTCAATAATATATTGTGAAGTTTGCTCCAGTATGTTTATCTATTTATTTATTTATTTATTTTTCGCTTGATAATCTGATTGCTTTATAATATTGATTTCGATATCGTAATAAATGACTTTCCCAAAGTAAAATAAAGGGAAATTAGGTCTTAAAGATTTGCCTTATTTTTAATAGCTATTTTCTTTTAAGTATTACCAATATGCGATTTTTGATAGCTTATTAACAGGAAAATCTGCTTTTTGTAATGCACGTATTTTAATTATGTGTTAACTGATATACCATGCTATCCGGCATTATTGTTATTATGGAGAGCAATATCAGTACAGGCACTTCGCCTTTTTTTAAGAAACTAAATATCTTTTCAATGAGAGCCAAAAATGTAAATTATTACAGACTATATAGAAGAATCTTTTGAGAGAAATGGTGTGTCTTTGTAATAACAGAAAAATATAATATATAACGAAGGGTTTGTTCTGATGTTGCTCTCCACAATAATAATAAAGCCCAGTAGCATGGCAGAGATCTGCACGGGCTGAGCTCGGGCCTATTTTCATTCACGGCACTCGGTCCGGGATCGGGCCTTACTGTTTTCCTGAAGGATTGGGCCGGACCGGTCTAACTTATTTTTTCCGTACCGAGCTGGCACTGGTTTCATTCTTTCTACTCTTCACGGCCCAAAATTTTAAGTCCCGGTTTTGATCCGGCCCATATGAAAATCATTGTCTCGGTGTCCGTTCAAAGATCAATAAAATTTGGTATGGAGCAAAATTAAAAAGAAAAAAAAAGCAGACATTTCTAAATCGCCATTATTCTATAATTAAACATTAAAATTTATTCTTTTTAAAGAATAGTGGATTTTTAGGCTTATTAAAATATAACTAAATTAAAATATAGTAAAATGTGCGAAAAAATAACCTGCATATGACGAAATCCTGTCTTAAACTGAAAAATGTGTTGATCCATGCAAAATGAATATACTAATACGTAAAAAAAGAATGTATGTATAATATATTTACACCTGCGAAAAAGGTAACTTGCCTATAACGCATTTTTTTTTCTTTCCTGTGCCGTTCCGTTTCCGTCTTACAAGATTTTACTGTATAGTATTTTTCAGATTTTTAAATCTCTAATACATGGAACATGGATTAACAATATTAATGATAACTGAAACATTTACATACAACAAATAGAAATTCATTAAAAAAAATTAATATCGCAGGCTACGACACTTCTATAAAAATGAAGATTATAAACATGAAAAAAAAAAAAAAAGCTAGATAAGTGTTTTTGGTCAGAACTTCCCGTACGAGACAAATATTTAACCAAGTCGACGTAAAAATCAACATTTTGCAGAAGTTAGTTCGGGCCGGGACGATGAAATTTTAACTTTTTTCTACGGACCAGGCCGGGCACGAACCAAACTTTTAACTTTTATACTGGGCCGAACTGGGCTCGAGCCGAACTTTTAATTTTTATACCGTGCCGAATTTTTCTTTCTATGGGTGCCGGTGCAGACCTTTAAAACATGTTATATCAATTAACATATGATGGGAATTTGTTTTGTGTATACGATTTCAAAAAGATATTAAACTTGTTACTGATATCATTATTTTGCTATTTGAAATTCATACACAAATTTTATACATAATTTGATTGATTAAATGTTTGACATATTTTGGCTCAATACTGTTTATTAAACTTAGCCACAGACCTCGCTAATGGGGGGGGGTAGCCTCCTCCCCCCAAACTTTAGCGAATGCTGTTACACTTGGCAAATTTACAAACTTGGTTGGCAAATTTGTTTAAAGGTTTAATAAAAACTATAATACACTTTCTATTTCTGATAGACTTTGCAAAAATTAGAAATATAATTGTGAACATTATTAAGCTTTTTACAAATGAAAACTGTTCATATTTTCTAATTGTGGTAACTTGGCAAAATTATAAAACTAATTGGCAAACGTCAAGAACGTTCTATTTTTGTTTGCAAATGGGTTGGCAGATACTGAAATTTCACTTGGTAATTTAAGGTCCCCTCTCCCTCCATTAAAATCTCGTAGCGATGGCCCTGAAATGGCCGTACCGACCCCATGGGAGGAGAGAATTTCATTTTCACAGATAGTGAAAATGAAATTTGTCAAAAATGCTCCCACAGTTTTAACATTAGCTTGCCCTTAACTGTCTTCGCTTAACATTATGTGTCTTCATTTAGATATATAATGTTAAGCCTCTAGATAATGTTTTATAATTAAGATGTAAATGTTTTATTTGTAATAATTAAAATTCTAGTTTCGGTTTAAAAAATAAAATAGAATTTTAGTCTTTTCTGGGACACCCTATAAAAGGGATTTTGAAGTGTAAGCTTTATTCTTTGTATGAGGCTTTCTTGTAAATACTAGTAGAATATGATTTATTCATTTAATGCCAAGTTAGCAGTATTAGTAGTATTTTTTTAATGCAAAATAACTTATGTAGTTTGAATATTTTAAATTTCTTAAATGTAAACAAATTTTATACATATTTGTTTTCTTTAAAAAAAAATTATAGTTATCATATTATTTACTTATTTTTTAAAAAGTTTGAGTGATGGTGAAAAAACGATTGCGTCATAAGGGCAGCAAAATAATGCTCATCTCAAGCAGAAAATTGTCTTGCGGCGGTCTTGGCTCTGGTGTTACAAAGATGTCAATCAAAATTTGCATTAACAAAAAGCTGTCACACATTTTAATTCTCAATAAAGCAAAAGAACGAAGATTATCAGACGCGAAAAGGACTGTAGATGGTTTCTGTTTGTGTTTATACCGGAAGTTTGCACCGCAGTTCCCTTATCAGCCAATCATAATTCAGAAGGAAAAATGAGCTTCCGGTTTTTTGCAGGGGAGGGGCTTTATGCTTGCGTTTGTAAATGGGTGTAAAATAAAAGCAGGAACGACAGCGGCGTCTGTAAATCCGGTTTGATGCCAAGTGACATTGTAAACGCTGCTTATGAGAGTTCCTCATCAAACAAACAACACATTTTTTAAAAGAGATTTTACCACTTTTTCTACTTTTTGTTTACTTTATTTTATATTTTCTGCCTTTTTTTTTTTTTTTTTTTTTTGATTATTTCATATTTCACACAAACCCCAAGGCTTAGGAGGGGACTACCAAAAAACTAAAGCTAAATAAAGGTAAAGATTTCAAATTTTATATACAAGCTTACTATATTATTTTTCTTTTAATTGATCAGAAATCTAAGCGAGGAACGTGAAATTTCACATTTTAATTGTATTTAAGATGAAAAAATGGTGTTTTGTTACTTGGTGTTACTTGATGAACTTTTAAAACTAACAGAAATAGAAAACATATCAAAAAAATTTTAAACTTTCACTTTCCATAGATTTGAAGTTATTGCGTTCGCAAATTCAAAGTATGCTTTTAAACAAATTTTATTCAAACATTTATCTTACATCGAAAATATAACTGTAGAATTTTACAATTGCTGATGTAAAAAGTTTAATTTTTGGCTTATTTTTACGACCTGATCACACACTATTCAAAAAGCATTTGAAGGCTATTTTTATTTGAATATATTTTTAATATCTCAGAGTTCACTTAACAAATCTTCATTTTTCTGTTACTTTGAAAAATTGAAACATAAATTTCACTAAGAAGTATATACGTACCATTCTGTTCATGTGAATGATATGCTGTTTTTGTAAACTCATGGCTTGTTTTCGGTAAAAGAACTACAAAACTATCAGAAATAAATACTCCTGCTCCAGCATACAACAAAAAAGTGGACAGTTTTATTTTTTTGTTCCATTCATCTTCTCGGTTGGTAAAAAAGCTAACGAGCTTGACTAGGAGGAAAGGAAGATTACCAAATAGAAGATTACCAACCAAAAGACACAATAATATTGCTAGCTCAGTCCAGTAGATATTCATCATAGTAAATTTTTAGCTGAAAAAGAAAAAAGTACGATAATAATCTGATTGTTTATTACCTATCTGTCGAAGAAAAAATGCATTAGATAAAAAAACAAAAGTAAAAGAATTAATTAAAAAATATATATGGTCAACTTTAATACATTTGATGCTTGTACCCTTTCAGTTCTTTTGAAGATATTATTGTAAGGGAATGGTTGCTACATTGAAAGGTAGGAAAAAAATCATTGAAATTAAATATCTGCCTGCGTTCGGAGATCTTTTTAAAAAATGTACAATATTGACTTAATACACAGATTTTTATTTCAATTGTAATACAGAATGATGAAAAAACATAAAATCCTAGCAATATCTTCATAACTTTTTAAAAAATAGTTTTTTTTTTTTTTTGTCATTTTTTAGCAGAATTCCATTCTTACGCCACACAGCGTACCATCAATTCAACTAAATATATTTCAATTTCCTTTGTACTACATACTAATAGCACACTCATCTGTGCACTGAACTAGAAGTTTTACAATATCTTCAAAATTAACTAAAATATTTCAACATATGTCAAAAAATACATATTTTTTAATACTAATTATTATTTTATCATATTCAAGTATTTATAAATTAATTACATTATCACATAGAGCTTAGATTCTAGTTCAGAACATAGGGAGTAATATCAAAGCCTTCTCAGAAAATTTCAATGAAATATGTTTCAGACATTTTTATGTAATGAAGTTTATCGAACATAGGAATAATGAAAAATTGATTTTTTAGAAATCGCATTTAAAGATTTCTTTTATATTTTTGAGATACATGCAAAATTAATCTAAAAGTATTAATTAAGGTTTATTGGTTTTTTATGTCAAAAATGTAAGGAAATATATAGAAACAATGTTTATATTTCTCATGGCCTATGCTCTTCCTATGCCCATTTCCGGCGCTCAATATTTCTTGTTCATTAAATTGGCTATAATTCCTCTTCTACTAATCATAGTAATAAAATTAAGACAGATATGAAATCTCAAAAATTCCTCTTTTAACCCATTTTAGGCCGAGCATAGAAATTTTATAAAATGTGGTATTATTTTCATGGAAATATGCTTAAATTACATTCATTAAGACAAAAAAATGTTTCGTGCATGAAAAATAATATTTTATTTGAGAAATAAAATGCACTCGGCATTTTCAGGCATTCGGTAAATGATGCGCTAACGCACCATTAAATTCAAAATAAATATATTTTTTAAATTTTTATGAAGTTTGTTTTATTATTATTTCATTTACAGAACTAGCAACTTTAATCCATTATAAAAACATATGATTAATCTCAAGTGGAATAATTAAACATTTTCAAAAGGTCGAATTTATCAATAACCGTTTCAGTTTTTAAAGACTAGCGTATTTTGAAAATTTCTCAACAGAATATGTTTACTCCAACTGAATTACTGATATTTTATAGATGTCTCCAGAACTCTTAAAAATGGAAGAAAAATAAAATTAGTGAAAAATATTTGTCACAGTGTTACTAAAAAAATATTTATTGAAATGGTGCGATTAGGCACCTTTGACCGAAAATGGGTTAAATAAAATAAGAAAATTTTCGAAATTTTTCACGAAAATGGAAATTTTAATGTAGTCTTGGAACTTTTAAAATAAATATTAGGTTGAGCAAAAAGTTCTGGGAAATTTTTAATCTAATAGTTACCAGAATTTGTATCGTATATAGGAGTACTAGTGGTACAGTTCAGGCGTAGCTCCATCCGATTATGGCCTTTTTCGATCAATGCAACACGTTTTCAAGGGCTGTCGATTTGAATCCTTTAATGAAGTTGAAGAAGCATGTCAAGAGTTTTTCGATTTCAAGGAGCCGCCATGGTACTTCAAGCAAATCAGGAATCTGACAGAAAGTCGTGGACTATGATGGTCTCTACTTTGAAGAATAGTCCTTGTTGCTTTTGTTGTTAATTTGCCCATAACAAAGCAACTTTCACAAATTTTCCAGAACGTTTTGCTCAATCTAGTAATTGTAATTCTTCATATTATTATACTTTTTCCTTAATTATCAAGTAAGATACTCGTATATGCTCATTCATAACAGCTCAACTGACTGATTTCCAGTTTCTTTCCACTTCTTTTTTAACACTTTCCAACATAGCTGAAAAGTGTTTATGAATTCAGTTTGTCTATTTGTCGGTCTTTTCGTTCTCTAACTTGCGTAAATATACTTCGATTGACATGTAACTAATTTAAGTTATTAGGATTTGTCATAGCATGTACGGTGTTAAAAATTAAATGTGTAGTATTTATAGTTAGTACATCGACACACGAAAGATTTCCGTTGCATTGAGGTATATTGGGAAAAATCGTTTGTGGTGTATTTTAACTGTAGAACGGTACTTATATGCTTTTTAGGCGTGGGTGTAGAAAAAAACAGGTGCTGTTCTATTTGACCTTGAAGGTTCATCCCCACCCTCTTAGAGTGCTTCGAGGAGGGGCCAAAAACCATTTAACTCTTTATGTCCCAAATCATGAATTCATAAAAATTTCATCTTCTAAATTTAAACCATTTTTCGTGAATTTGTTAAACGACATTAGAAGATTTACACAATCATTTAATAAATTTTAGAAGGCTTTTGCCAATTAAAATTAATTAATTATATTTGAATTTATTGGGATTTTGTGTAGTATTTATAACACCACTCAATTTTTTTTTTTATTTAAAATCTGTTTTTTAGTATTTTGTAGAAATAGGAAATGTACAAATATAATGCTTTTACAATAGAAATGTAGAAATATTTCGGGACTGAAACTTCCCCTTTCCCTAATCTTTCAATGTCGAGAAAGCTGAAAAGATGCAAATGAAAAGGAAATCCTTCTGTAAAAAAATATTTTTGTTTTGTGCAACCAATAATGTTTTTGGAACAAGAATAAAGTAAAGTATCTGTAACTCATTCTAAACTGTAATACTACTAATCGATGTATTAAATGAATTGTATAACAAGTTATTTTAATGGTACTTTAAAGTACCATTAAATATTTTTAGAGAATATATTTTTAGAGAACACGCTTAGGAGCAGGGATGTAGTGGAGGGTATACGGAGGTATACGCCGTATATCTTCAGGATTTGACTCTAGTGTATACTCTCTGCTTATAGCGTGTACTGTCTTTTTTTTTTTTTTTTTTTTTTTTTTTTTTTTTTTTTTAACGACTACAACACTGCTTAGGACGCGGATATGTACCATTACTCTGCTGATATCCACGATACCGCTCTAGGGTTAATGATGTTATAACTATTTCTGACCTATTGAAATTGACATAAATCACTTTGGTGAAGTAGAAGACGCTAACTATAGAATATGATGTGCGCAGCATTTATACAGTGAAACCTCCCTGTGCGACCACCTCCCTGAACGACCATTTTATCATGGAACGAAATTTATTTCTATAGGCTCAATATTAATTTTACTCCATTCAGAGACCATCCAAGTTCAACTTCCTCTATAAGCGACCAATTTATTTGAAGATAATTCTTTTTTTTCCTGGGCGCTTGATGAAGGTTTTATTAGAAAAATAATTCCGGAGAGCAGAATATCCATCAAACTTCTAAACTGAGTTCAGATTTTTTTTTTTTTTTATCCCGGTAACTTTTAAGTGTTTAAACCCCTTTGTGCCTTTTAATGCAATGAATTTATCCCTGATGACAAATTAAGAATGACGGTCAATAAACTCCCCTGCCGATTCTGCCGGGAAACTCTCAAAGAAACAGACAAATAAATGAAATCGTCATTATTTGTTCCCGCCCTAAAAAAATTACATTTATTTACTGAACTTCGAAAGGACTGGGAGATAAAAGTTATAAAAGATAAAACCGCAAATTTAAAGGAAACGTCAATGTATTCATTTTTTAATCTCTGCAGTAGTTAAAACTTTTGTTTTGATACTGAAATTTTTATATATTTTTCTAATGTGAAAAAGAAATTTTAGTAACATTAATTGTTACATTTTTTTTCAACAATTAGAATCTAGATTTAAACATGACCGAGACTACTTCTCGGAGCGACCAATTTTTATTGGAACGGAACGTGGTCGCTTTAGGAGGTTTTTCTGTACTTCCTTTGCAATGATTAGAGTACGATTTATGAACGATAATTGTAGCAAATGCGGTTTCACTTGTGGTATGCGTTTTTAAATTTAATTTTTTGCATATTAGGAGTACTTGGTGTGTTTAAATTCTGTATGTAATGTACAGAACTGCACAAAAAAATCGAGAACATTTCTGCTTATGCTGTAAAAAATGACAAATGGTTCTTAATCTACAAAAATGTACTATAATCAGGAACGAAAGTATACAAATAACCTTCTCCAAGTCACCGAAGATTCTGAAAAGCGTTGCTTTACCTTTAAAAAAACCTCAGAAAACTATATATTTTCGAAATTTAAAGAAGAATTTATAAAAATAATTTTTATTAGCTGCCCGTCATTTTCGGAAACTTTTCTGAGTGGCTTTTGCAATGCAATAATCAGTTTTTTTTCAAATCGGAATATTACTTTTTCGGATGCTATCAATCAATTCTCCAGTAAACACAGTATTTTGACATTCGGGGCACATGTTTAACAGACAAACATAGAATATTAGCAGCATTAACATTGATATGAAAATTAACATTATTTTGTTACAATTGCATGCACAAATTCAGTTATGCAGCTAAAAATGTTTAGTTGAGAATTGACAGCCATTATATAAAGATTATGGCCATTTTTGTTTCCCCATGGGTGTTCATAATAATGGAAGCTATCAGTCTATCAGAAAAAAAATAACTCGGTTAAAGCGGAAAATCGGTTAAGCGGGACAAGAATAATCGGGACTCTACTGTAGTTAAATTTTAAGACTTAAAACACGCGCTTTTATTTTATATAAAATGACGTCATCCGCATCCGCTGAAAAATTCCTCATTTGCGATCCAATATTAAACATCTACAGTAAAGTATGCATAGGACGTCACTATCGCTGAATCCAAAAAAGAGATTTCGTCATTCAAGAAACTCGACAAAACAAAATCGACTATCTAAAGATTCACAGGCTTTCATTTGTTTGTAATATTAATATAGATACTTAAGATTAAATTTAGCTTATAATAGCTCCATGTTTTATCAGATACCATTCATTTCTATTTCTTCAAAATAGCAGGTATTTTAAGAAAAATGTTTTCCGTTTTTATGGGAAAATTGCAACAAAAAGATATAATTGCCATTTTTCTTTTACTTTCTACAGAATGGAGTTCTTCCGTTGCTAGTGTTAAGCAAATGGCTCTAAAAACTAAAAAAAAAAATTATATTTTAAAAATAAATTCAGATGCAGAAGCTTATTTCTTACTGAAATCTCAAAGAATTTGCCAAAAAATCTATTTTTAAAGACACTATAATAAATGAACAAATGTATCAGCAGAAAGAAAAAAAAAAAAAACTATTATTCCATATAGTTTATGAAAAGTTAACATTTAAGGATGTTAGTCAATCGAACTCTTTCCAGTCGTTTTCAAGAAATGCATTTTGGGCTTGTTTTTAAACTTTAAAAATTATTGGTCCACTACTGGTACATGGCCTACTATACTACTATAGGTGCATTTAGTTTGATTGATGTCCAACATTTTTTTTTCTTCTTTGTGAATTAGAATATGGCCAAACAGGTAAATGAACCATATTGAAATTATAAACTTTTATCATCCACGATAAAATGTTGAAAAGCAGTACTTATTATCGAAAGGTTTTCTCAAATAAAAAATTAGCATTTTTCCTTTTATACATATAGATATATAAATCTATGCGTGTTTTTCAACATCTTAAAAGATTATTTTTCTTGGTGTTTCCTTTTAGTCTTCTTATCTGTAAGGAAAGGAAACATCCCTCATGTGATCTATGCATTTTGTTTATTTCGTTTACAATATTCATGTGAGCGGTGCTAAAGATAATGAGTCATCCATATGATGAATCATTCATTCGTTTAGATAGGGCGATGAAAGGAAAGGCGTATGAAAGGCTTATCCAGAAACCTGATAACATAACCATTGACGTTTCATCTGGCCACTAAACGATAAGCGCCTATTTGATTAATTAGCACTTTAAAACTCTTAAAGTGCTTATAAGTGAATTTATTTTTATCAAAAAGCATAAACAAGATATTGGTTTTTGCCCAAATTCTTTTATTAATTTTTTATTCATTTTATACACTTTTTTTTCGATAAATGCTTTATTTTAGAGGTTATTCTTAGCAACAAATAGGAGGTGCTCTTTAAAAAAAGTTTTATTTACCTGTATGATTTATGCTTGGTGGCAAGACAATTGCTACATTCACATTTTAAAAAGTTTTTAAATTTCGTATATTCATATTGAATAGATGTTTTTGTTATAATTGTAGAGCAAAGAAGGATAACTAAATTATAATTCAAACTTTATTTCCTTTCCTTTAAAGAGCGGATTTATGTAAATTAAGTAATAAAGGAATTTTCATACATCTGAACAGCAATCAAGAAATCCTTGCCCAGTTAAAAAAGTTTTTCATAATAATTTACAAAACCTAGTGATGTCCTCTGTACTAATAAAACAAGTCGGAAATTGCACGTCAAACGTGGCAAATGAGGTACGTTTGTACTACAACTAGTTTTATAAATATTTAGATCACGGTGCAATAGCTGTTGCAGTCTTATGCAAAAATCCATGAATACAAAATTTATTACGATTACATACATTGAATTCAGTAATACGGAAGTAATATGACTCCACCTTAAATAGGACGTAATCACCATGGCAACCTATAATCATTACCTATCATGGGATATCACTGAATTAATTACGTATGATAGGACTTAATAGAATGACGAACACTTTTATTAATATCTTTTTATTTGATTCGATTTTCATAAAATTGGAAATGATTCAACAAAAGTCTTCAAAGATTATATATATTAAATTTAAACCATTCTGTTCAGTAGTTCTTGCGCTGTTATATGCGGACAGACAGAAAGACAGACAGACGGACGGACCAGACGACGACTATAGTTGCGACGTATTTACATAATTATTACACACCTAAAAATGGCGAAGTAATTTAAATTAAAAGTAATGTAAATTAACTATTCTCCGTGATAAAATATTTAGATTACTTCTTTAATTTAGAAATTTCAGTGCTTTTATACCAGTTTTGGCAGTAAATAAATGAAAAACTGATAGTTCAGCAAATAATAATAATAATAATAATAATAATAACAACAACAATAAAAACCAGACTACCAGACGACTATACGAAGCGTTTGTATGCGCCGTGCGTGTCTGTTGGCGAAGGCCAGGAAAATCTATCGCTCGTTGTAGTCTGCAAATTTGGTTCCGGCAAGAGGAAGGCCAATGCACATGCCTCTCAGATTTCAGACTTTTTCTTTCTAATTTCGTATTGAAGGCACAATTTCGCGTATTTTCTGATCTTCCAAGTTCATTGGTAGTTTGGGGCCAAAATCGTAAAAGGAATTCAATCTTTTAGCTGAATAGTGTAAATTTTGTCCTCTTTTCAACAAAGTTTATTCGGAATTCTAAAGCATTTTTGAGCGTTTTTTGAATTTTTCGGGGTTTTTTTTATTACCTTCCTACTGAAAATGAGGAATTTGTTTTTTTATTAAACTATTTCCATTTAAAATCTTAGAATCTTACACATCCAATCCTGTATTTTATATCGCTGTATGGGATAAACTTTCAGCAATCGCTTAAAAAAGAAGCCCTAAATAAATATTAATATGGTAATTTTTGCCGAATTTAAATGAAAATTAAAGCGAACGCTATTTTTTCAAGAACGCAAAAGGAAAAACAAGCTGGTCTCTCTGCATGAATGGGAATTATCGATTACTATGGTGACGGGGTTTGCCCAGAAGTTCGGAGGACTCTTTTAGATCAGATCGCTTTTATTTTCGAAAGATTTATTGTTTCATGTTTATAAAGTTGTGTATTTTAACACTTTGCACTTCGTTGTCGCCTCGCCGCTGTGGCGACATGGTGCAGTAGGTGAAAAACTCCGTTGTCGCCGCTGCGGTGAAAATTTATATCTTTGAAAAATTAGCCTTTGGCACCAGTAATAAAGGAAAATAAAATTTGTGTTATTTAATTAAAGCATTTTTGAAATTGTGTACTTAAAGGAAAGCTCTTTTTAAAAAGTAGTGCTGACCGAATAAAATTTTTGTGTAATGACGCGGAGTTGCTGGTAGCACACAGTCAAAATGACGCGGAGTGCACAGGGTTAAACATTGTTTTTAGGATGCCGCGAAACGAGAGAAATTTTCAGAATTTTCTTTTCTTTCTTTCTTTTCTTTTCTTCTTCTTTTTAATTATTATTATTTTTGTTATTTTGAACACATGTTTAAATGTTATTTTCCCCTAAATCATTACTATTATTATTTTTAATTTCATGTTTTTAACAAAATATGCGTTATTTCACAAAATAATTATTGTCTGCGCTATCACTCAATACGATGCATAATGCTATAGGGCTTCCACAAGTAGTGATTCCCACCACTAGGTTCCTTCTCTATATTTTTATTAAGGTAACTTTATGTATATTAAAGGTAATCCCAGCTACGGCGGGCGAATCTGTTATTTTTAATAACATTTAACATAGAATTAGTTTACTGAGATGTAATTCTGATAATACAAAGGATGGGTTAGGGAAATTGATATGAATTAAAGCATGTTATGCCTTAGAGAAAGAAAAAAAATATTATATTACTTAATTTATTATATTAATTCTTAAATTATTACTCACACCAATAAAGCATTTTAAATATAAGTCAGTTAATAGTCAGAAAATACATTTCTAAATTATTGAAAATTAAATGACAGGTTAGTGAAAAGAAATTAACGTATGCTTAAATGTAAATTGTGGGCTCAATTTATTGGACAATATGTTTATTCACATTCAATTAATTTAAATATGTTCACTGATTTTCCATAGATGGCAGCACTATGCGTGGTTTTCAATATGCTCCATCGGATTTTAATACACATGTAAACATTATGACTGTTTTACAAACGAGAAAAAAGATTGTACCAAGAATTTTCCCTTTTCGAGAACTATGGAAAATGACAATTATCTAAATATATTAAAATTTTCGACGAAACTTTCATATGTAAATGGCAGTATTTATATTTCTTCAATTTCTCGCAATTGTATCTTAGTCACAAAGCATATGATAACAGATGTTCTGAATAAATTTTCCAATCAGAATTGTGACATGATTAAAATGGCTATTAAAATAATGTGCAAAGTTGTATTTTCAATTATTTAATAACTTTTGTAACCTACTTAACGCGGTTAGAGTACTAAATATCTGAAATTTTTGGGAGTAGAATTGTTTTAGCTAACAATGTTCCAAAAATAAATTTTTATTATGATTAAGAAGATAGCAATATATTTGTGTTGTTGAAGTTGTAAAAACTCGTATTCTATTTTTTATTTTATTATTAGTCATATTTTCAAATACATTAAAAAATTCTCATTTTCTTTTTCACATAATAAAAAATATTATTAAAATTAATATTATATTTATCTCGTATTTTAAGAAAGACTTTCCCATTTTATAGCTTAATGTCACGTGTTTTGGACTATATACAATTTTTATTTTACGCTAATTAAAAGTAGTAATTCTTTTTGAAAAGTGAGAAAAAATATTTTTTTCAAGTAAAATCCCTGAATGATGACAGAAAATAGAAAAATATCAAATTTTTTTCAAGCCTCACATATAAAATATTTCAATGAGTTGAAAATAAAATTAAAGTCTCATAAAAATAAGAAAAAATATATGAATAAATAATAATACTAAAATGATAATGACAAAAGGTATACAAATTAACTGCCAGTACTTAAAATTTTTTAACAGCATTTGAAACAGTAATGGTAATATATAAATAAATCACATGCCCAAAACATCAGTGTGCATCGCAAGGCAAATATGTTTTAAGATTTACCACAGTGAATCATATATGAAAACTGTTATATGTGTTTTTTGCAGCATTAAAAGTATAGTCTTAAAGATACCCTTTATTATAGCCTAAATTTTGACATTATTTGACAAATATATATATATATATAATGTTTAAAATAAGCCAATATTTTACAGTTATTTCAGAAATCAAACTTAGAAAATCAGATTCGAAAATAATTTTTTAATTTTCTGTTGCTAAGGTATTTGATAAAGTATATTTCGATTTTCAAGATATTTTATCTTAAAAAAAAAAAAAAAAAAAAAAAAAAATAATAATAATAATAATAAGTGGACAAGTGTTAAATAAAAATTACTATTATATTACAAATACTATTTATAACTGCTATAAAAGTTTTAAATGGGTTAAAGATATAAAAATTAAAAGTCAAAAGGTTTTCTTTGTTGCGAATTGATTTGATAGAAAAGCAATAATTAAAAAATGAGAAATGTGATAATCTTAAACACAATTTAAACTTTAGAAACAATGTAAATTCATAGATGGCAGCACTATATAAAACTGCCTACATTCCAAGTGCTTTAAAGGAAAATGTGCAATATTGAATAAATACACATAATTTTAGTTAAATTTTAATACAGAATGATGAAAAACGTCAAATCCTAGCAATATCTTCATACCCTTTAAAAAAATGGTTTTTTTTGCCATTTTTTTCAGAAGAATTTCATGCTTACGAGCGTACACTTAATTCAATTAAATATATTTCAATTTCTTTTGTACTACATACTGCTATTACATTTAGCTGTGAACTGAACTAGGAGTATTAAACTATCATCAAAATTAACTTAATTATTTAAACATATACATATAAGATCACATATTTTTAATTAAAAATTTCCATTTTTATTGAAGTACCTGAAAAATAATTACATTAACACACAGAGCTTAGATCGTAGTTCAAAACTAGTGTTGCTAGATTGGGGAATTTTTTGTCCCCAGATTGTTGATTGTCATCGCTTTTTTGAAATAGAATTATTCGACATATTTAAAAATGGATTAAAAATTCTGAAAAATAAGGTGAATATACTATATAAAAAAGTGGTGACAGTCAAATATTCTGAATTAAAAAAGTCCCCCATCTGGCAACACTGTTCAAAACATAGTGAGTAATGTGGCAAGCAATCGTTCTGACAAAATTTTACTGTAATCTGTTTAAAATCTTATATGTAATGAAGTTTATCGAACTTAGAAATAACTGAAAAATTGATTTTTCAGATATCGCATTTAAAGATTTCTTTTATATATTTCAGATACATGCAAAATTAATCTAGAAAGGTTAATGAAGGTTTATCAACATTTTTATTTTAAAAAGATAGAAAATAATCCTTAGAAACATAATTTAGATTTCTCATAGCTATACTACACACACTTCAGGTATTTGACTTATTACTTCTTGTTTATTAAATTGGCCATAACCATAACTCCTCTTCTAGTAATCATAGGAATAAAATGAAAACAGATTCGGAATAGTAAAATATTCCTCTTTCAACAAAATAAATAAATAAATAAATAATAATAATAATGCGGTAGATACTTTAAAGCAGAGATCGGCAAGTAATTTTGAGTGGGATCCGAATACTTTTGAAAAATTGTATCGAGCTACAGAGAAAAAAACGAAAAAAAAAAAAAAAAAAAACCCGCATAAGTAATATAAGTACTTATTATTTTTAAATTGTTATTTTAATGTACACATAAATATAATATAAAATAGAAAAGTCAAGTATTCATTCTGAAAAATTACTAGAAACACAGGTATAAGTTCTAAAAATTACTAGAAACACAGGTATAAGTTCTGAAAATTTTTACATACACATAATACAATAAAAAAGGCAGATATTCTTCGAAACATTAATGCGAAAAATTATACTTGCGGTCTTGAGCCAGTTTTTTATAGTTTGCTTCACGTGAACAGCTAGTGCGAAGAGTGTCTTCGAGTTGGGTGTTTGTTAATATCGAAAGATATTTAGTCTTCAAAAAATTTCTTTTGGAGAAAGTTGTTTCCTATATATATGTATGGAGCCAAACATAGTAGCCAGATTAATAGCTAGTTTTTTGCAATTTTCCTACTTTTTTCAGACATGTTTACGCTAAAATTCTTCAAGAGATTCAGTTTTATACATTTGTCAGGCAATATTTTCTTGCCATTCAAATATCCCCTTTTGAAGTAAAGGTTTTTGAAGACTGAACAACTTCGCAGCCACATCAGTCCATTCTGCAGTTGGAGCAACTTCATAAGGCGATTTAAAGAATTGAGACAACATACCGAATCTCCTGTAAGTCTTGGAATCTTGTTTCAAATTCTTTCACAAGATCTGACATAAAATTTAGGAACACTGCAGTGTGTATTTCGGAATTATTCTTTTTATATTCAAGAATTGTTGGAAAATGAATACATTCTTTATTCGCAATATCTTCTTTGGCGGTCCAGGCCGCAGTCCGGATGTGGACCGTGGTCCGCCAATTGTCGATAGTGCCCTTAACCCCTTAACGGTCGCATTAAATTAGGTTTAAAAAATCAAATTGCTCATTGGCACCATTTTTTTTGAGAAAGAAATATTCACCTTATTTAATGACAGGCAAATTGATACCATAATAAAGCCAGTTACACTATTTTATAAATCTTGTGGCAATCAAACAATCTGTGTAAAAAACACAGCCCGTGAATATCACGGGAACGAGAATTAAGGGGTTAAAGCATTGTTTGTTAATATAGATGAACGAGTTCGGGCTCTTTTTTCGGAGGCGGTCCCAAAACATTATGTGTAATGAGACCGAGCTTGATACCGAAAGTATGCGGTAAAAAATCGTTAATAAAACTTTAAATTTGTTTAAAGATTAATTTTCTAATTTTAAAATATCTTTCTTACATAAAAATAAATATCAATCCTAAATAGCTACTCACGAGAGCGTTTTGGGATTTTTATGTCCCTTAACCCTTTCAGAGGCAAAGTAATTTTGTTTCTGAAATGTCGAATTCACACTGGAAACTTCAAGAAATCTTATTGCAAAATAAGGAAAAGCAATTTTACGACTTTTTCCCACCAAAGTAAAGTTTAATAAAATTTTTCTAGTGCGAAATTTCATTAATCGTAGGTGGGATGTAACATACCCCACCGCCCCTCAAGGGGTTAACTACTTCGGGACGAGCGTCAAGTACATGTGACGCATAAGGTGCTCAGAATCCTTGATTATTCCCACCATTAATTTGTTATTGTAAATTTTGCATTATTTAATCAGACTATTTTCTCGATTCAATTAGGCAAAAATTTCGGTTTTAAAAAACCGGTGAAAAAATATTAAAAATCCTGTAAAAGACGCCCGTCTCGAAGGGGTTAAATAACAAATTTATTATTTATATCCAACCACCAGAATCGGATGAACTACCTCAACGGCTTCTAGGCTTGACATTTTTAGAGACTCCGCCCTCTTCTTCAAAGGGATATATTTCAGCGTTTTTTTGACGTTAGAAACAGAAAGAAGCACTTTTAGAGGCACGTAAACATTGAAATGTAATAAAATTCAGTGTCATAAGTCGATAAGTTTTAGTCTTAAACTCTATGGATTTGTCAAATGTCATTACTAGACAGAGGGCAACAGTATTCTAAATATAAATTATTATATGCATGCAGCATATATAAAAACCTTTCGTATTTTAGTATGTATATACAGCTTCTTATAAAACAAATCCATAGCTAAAGGCTCCACTTGATTTGTATACTTTTTGCAACTGGAAGTATGTCAGCCAATAAAGAGATAATCGAAGAGGCATCTATGTTGAATACTCGGTACAATGATTCTGGAATTTTTTTAATCTTTTCTAAACATTTTCTTTCAAAATGTATTTACAGTAAATAAATTTACAAATTAATGCATTTTCACATATGCATTTATATGGAGTGTCTAAAAAAAACAAAAACAAAACAAAACAAGAAAAAGCTTTCGTAGTTTAACAATGAATTTTATTACTAGAATAAATGGGCAAGGTCAGGTTATGGCCCAAGGCATTAAAACCAAATAGTCGAAAAAAAGGCGAAATGCTTGATTAAATCTTAATAACTTCTTTAAAAGATATCATTTGAGGATCAGTTGACATAATCTCGCCCAGGCTGTCGTAGCTACAAAATGTGTATTGTGTAAATCTATTACTCCGTATAAATCCATCACAAACTGGAAACAGAAAAACATCGAATCCAATCTTACGTATAAAGAAGAAATAAAGAGGGGAGCAGCGTTTAGAATACGAGGGTGTAATCAATAAGTTTTTGCTTTCACATAGAAATAATTGAGTGAAATTTTTAAAATTGCTACATTGTATCAGTTTTTTTCCTATATAGTCACCGTGCACATTAACACATTTCCGCAAACGGTATTTCAAAGAGAGGGGGGAGGATGAGCTCCATGAGGCGCGATAGTAGACCTAAAGCGGGACATTTTTCTAACTTTTGCCGAACCCCACATGTGATATATTGTTTGAAAGGCTATGACCACTTATTCATGCTATGCACCTTCCGAGCCCCTTCCCCCAAATTTGCCCTCCAGGGGGCATGAATGATGTCCGCAACATGTGGAAAAGTTCCACCCGGAAAGCAAATTAGGGGGGAGGGGATCAGGAGGTGCATAGCATGAATAAGTGGCCACAGGCCTTTCCAAAAATATGTCACATGTGGCGGTCGGTAAAAGTTAGAAAAATGCCCCCCTTTGGGTCTACTATCGCGCTTCCTTGAATACATCTCCCCCCCCCACTCTCTTTGAAATACTGGTTGCACAAATGTGTTACTGTGCACACTGACTACATAGAAAAGGACTCACAAAATATAGCAATTTCATAAATTTCCCTCAGTTATTTCTATGTGAGGGCAAAAATTTATTGATACACCTTCATACCATCTTAATGTCAATAACCTATAATATTCAATAACTGACTAAAAGAAAGAATACTGCATATCATTTCTCTTTTGCCTAAAATATCAGCTTGTCATGAAGGAAAAACCAACGAAAAAATCTCATCACTGGCGCCACTTTCCTACCGGGCCCTTAGGCTCCCAGGGCTATTCAGCATAATGGTTAATCCGTCTCAGCCAATCACCGAAAGAAATCTTCAAAAATTACAGTTTTATGACAGAGAGAGACAGATATGATCAACTAAAATTACAACTATTACAGAAAAACGTGAGTTCTCTTTGCTGTCAATTTTGAAAAAAGCTTGAAACATAATGAAATGATAGATAAATGATATTCCCCCTCTTCTATTTGTTATACACAGTGACTGTGTAAAACTTCAGACCAGCTAAGATATTTCTCCTCATATTTCATCAATAACAATTCTATTCCTTTCAGATTGATATTTAAAACATTACAAAGCACTTTACATAAGAAACTTGAATTACATTCTTCGTTCTGAAATAGCAATTATTATTATTATTACAGTAGAGCGCCGATTATCCGAACAAGTCGGGACCGACCCTAGTTCGGATAAATGGACAGGCAATTTAAGGGATGTTCCTGACTATACTAAAACCTTCACACTTTATCCAGGCTTAGGACTGGCAGCACCAGTTAGTGCTAGCGTGTTTAAAAACTGTTTTTTTTTTTTTTTTAATTATCATTTAAAATTTTCTTTCTCTTTTTATCATTTTCTGAACTCCAGAGATTATAATTTAAGCAAAAAAAGCTTTCGATTATTGCTTCCTTCAAAGAAGACGTTCATTCCAATGCTGCCATATCTCGAATTTTTCTTAAATAGTTAAATAGGTTCAGAGTTCTTCTGCCGTTCAAGCGACCTTATAGCTGTTTCCAAACATTCAAAGGCTTCGTTATGTGATAAACCTGGGTCATTTTCAGACCTTTCGTTTTCATTTCTTCAATTTTTTTTTCATCTTAAATCTCATACACAATCTCATCATCATTAAAAAAAAAAAAAAAAAAAAAAAAAAAAAAAGAGATATAGGCTGTTCGGATAAATATAAGTTCGGTTATTTATTTATATATTTATTTATTTATTTATTTATTTATTTAATTTTTTTTGAAAGAAATAGGCTGTTCAGATAATTGGATGTTCGGTTAATTGGAGTTCCGATAATCGGCGATGTACTGTATTATTTTATCCATTTCTCCAATTCGTAAATAAAATTTTCACTTTAAACACGAGCCCAAAAACTGGTATACATGCATTTTAAAAATCTATATTATCAAGTAAAAATATGTTCGTAAGTAACATTGACGGTGGCAACACCTCACCGAAAAATTTCGCTTTTACAGCTGTTTTTTAAGGGCGTTCGTAATTATAGAAATACGTAGCACGTATAGCCGTCGTCTGGTCCGTTCGTCTGTCTGTCCGTCATTCCGCATATAACAGCGCAAAAACTACCGTTCCGAATAGTTTGAAATTTAATATATATATAATCAATGTAGAATTTTGTTCAGTCTTTTCAAATTTTATGAAAATTCAATCAAAGCATTAACAGATATTAATAAAAGTTTTCTTTAAGCCATTAAATCCTATCATATGTAATTAATTCAATAATATCCCATGATAGATAATGGTTCTAGGTTGCCACTACGTTATATTTAAGATGGAGTCATATTATTTCAGTATTACTGAATTTAATATATATAATCGTAATAAATTTTGTATTCATGCATTTTTCCGTAACAGTTCAACAGCTATCGCACTAAGATCTGAATATTTATAAAACTAGTTATAGCACGAACGCACCTCTTTTGCTACGTTTGACGTATATTTCCGGCTGTGAAAATGAAGGAAAGAAAAAGAAACGCCGCCCTCAGACAAAAACCTCTTATAACTCAAGATATAATTCCTTTATCGGAAAATGAAGAAAGCTGTCAGATTAGAAATCACTCCAATAATCATACCTGGACGTTTTTAATGCTAAAAAATGAGTTAGAAAATGCGTTGAAAAATTTCGCGTTGTTAAGAGGGGTGGGGGTGGGGGTGGATATTTTTGGGGGTATCTTGTTAAAACAAAGAATTTTTATTCTAAACTAGAGAATGTTGTGTTACGTGTTGTCGAGTGGATGCGTCCTTCAAAATTTTAGCGCCATAAATCTAAAGTTTGTAACGATCTGTTGTCATTTTATATAATTTTTTTGATTCATTTACACGGCACACCTGGTCAGTCTTCTAGTGGCACACCAGTGCGCCACAGACAACGATTGAGAGACATCGGCCTAAATAAATGATTTTTACTTATGACTCCAAATTGGGCAATATCGTCCCTCACTGGGCGATTAGAGTCTCTTGGGGGGTGAAGAAGAAGAAAAAAAATTTTTTGGGGAGCAATTTTTTAATGATTTTGTGCGAGAACCATATTTTTTAAGCATACTTTTTTATAAATGGACAAAAGCCTGTGAAAGGTGTTCGTGTTATTTGTGATTGCGAATTATCAACACGAGGGATATGGGCTTAAATGGGGGGTCTTTCTAAGGGAACCTTACCCGTATTTACGCAAGGAAAACCAAGGCTCGAAGAAAACCGCAAAAACTCCGAGTGATTAGGCCGACGGGAGCGATTGAGTATCTGTGAAAGGAATACGAAATGAAATAATTACGCTGTATTCTAAAACTGGACAGTAGTTGCACATTTCTCTATTGTTTTTAATTTTTTATTATTTAGTTGAGGGAGTTTTTAATACTTGGTAAATTGTTCTTGTATTTTAGTATACTAATCTCACATATTTATTTTACTAGTTGTAATACATGGAATTTAAATTTTTGTTACGAAAAATATTGCTTTCCATCGGAAATAATTAATTAATTCGAATGCAAAATTAGTCTTATCATGGCCAAAAAATACCTTTATTTTTGTTTCTTCAAATAAGCTTTGGAAAAATGTAGTCATGTCCTCTAACTTTACTCCAATTATTTCGGCGTAAAAAAAAAAAAAGAAAAAAAATCATAACTCTTTGACAATTATTGTAAACGCCAGAAATATACTGTATGTCTTGTGGGAGAGGTGGGTAAGGGCAATAGACCCAAAGTGTTTTGGGAACCTCTGATTTATATTATTTATTACATTAAATATTTTAACTTCTTTAAATAATATCATAAAATAAAATGAACTGATGTTTTTAAAGAAAAAACTTTAATTTATTGTTATTTTGACTTACTTTTTTAAAATATCGTAGCATTGTAAAATATTTATTATATAAAACTCTCTATAAGCTGTTAACTTTTTACTAACTCTCCACTTTTTGAAGTTTAATTTCTTTTAGGCAATTATAGCTTTTTAACGTAATATGTAAATGAAAGTTACATCAGTTCATATTACAAATTTTTTTTGTAATACACGTGAGGAAATAGGCGATTGTTTTATCAATCTCAACCTACATAGTTGCAGAATATTT
This sequence comes from Maratus speciosus, assembly GCA_963932465.1. Taxonomy (NCBI): domain Eukaryota; kingdom Metazoa; phylum Arthropoda; class Arachnida; order Araneae; family Salticidae; genus Maratus; species Maratus speciosus. The sequence continues at coordinate 339,746,219 of OZ010791.1, forward strand.
TTTAGAAGATACTGCTATCAAGAAGATAAAATACTATCAGTACAGAAACCTATTCAATGATATGTCACATGCGTTGTTTGATTAAATGATTCATTAAACGAACATGATAAATCATGAAAACCTAAATTTAGAATGATAAAAATGTTGATGATGGTATCTATTAGCGTTGTTCAACTTTCATATCCTCACGGAATTCTTTCCATTATTGAAAGAGCAGTAGTTTCGAAACTTTTAGACTTACACAGCACATTTTTAGAATTAATTTCTATAGGAAAGATCTTTAGATTCACCTCACCTTATCTCATAGAAAATAATGGATCTTTATGGAAATGCTATTATCGAACATAGGAACAGAAGGTACATAAAAAAGGGATGTATGTATATGTATAAGGTTATCAACTTTTTGGTAACTTTGAATCCTCTCCCCAATTACGATATCATACGTTATCTTCCTCGAACCCCTCTCCCTTTAGATATCGTTTTTAATGTCTAAAAATTCTTTTTATTTTTACAATTGTTTCTTATATACGTTTGTAGTGATATACACACATGGTTATACATCTATTATTTGCATACTTTACTGATTTAGATGGAGAGAAGAAGTTAATAAAATATTACTATCATACATGACATTTCGTCCAACAGCGGATTATATATGCGTGGGGGGGGGGGGGGATCAAGGAGGAGAAGTTTTTTGGGAGCAATTTTTTCACGATTTTGGGCGAGAACCCTATTTTTTAAACATACTTTTTTATAAACGGCCCAAAATCTATGAAAGGAATACAAAATGGTGAAGTTACGCTGTATATTAAAATTTATTCAAATTTCTTTATTGTTTTTCATTTTTTATAATTTAGACTTTAATTTATAGTTATTTAGGGGATCTTTTTAATGTAGTATCAAATCTTCAGCTTAAAAAAAATACATCCAACGATATGATTAATTGATCTTGCATTTTTGTATACTAATCTATCTCTTGTAATATATAATTTATGATTTAATAGCTTTTGTCCACGGCTCCTTGCATGTAGAATGTAAGTTTTGAAATTCGGAATGCAAATTTTATATATAATATTTTACATTTTATTTTTGAATAATTTATCCAACTAACCACTTAAGTGATATAAAAAATTGCTCATAAGAACTTAAAAAAAATTAAATTTCAAAACTGAGTTCACCTGATTACAGAATGTTTTCCCATGGTTCTATAATTTAACAACTTTGTGCGATATGTTATGCTATACAAAAACCGCTCCTGAAAAATTGAGGATTAAGAATGAAAAGCGCTAAAAGTACCAAAAAATCGAAAATCTTTTTTTTTTTTTTTTTTTTTTTTTTTTTTTGTACGAAAAAATGTCTTAAATGCCAAGCTTAACAAATACGAGAACGCTTGAAGTGCTAACCCTAGCAGTAGTAATTCAAACAAGTCGGAAAATTGTACAGTCGTGGAAAAAAAAGAAACACCCCCTTACTAAATCTGCAAAAAAATATCGTAGAAGAAAGCTATTGGTACCATTCGATTGGCAATAAAGTCTACTTTTAAATGATGCATATAAAATTTGTTAAGGGGGTCATCTACATATTAAAACGAACCATAACTTCTTTTTTTTCAATAGCACCACACAATTCTGACAGCATAAATGAACTCTACAAGCTTCAATTAGACTAAAAACAAATTTTTATGCAATTCGTACGATAAGTTTCCGAGAAATTAATTATTTTAAAACGAGCGTATTTTAGGGGCTGTATCCCAATTGAAGTTCAGTACAAGATTGTTGACCGAGATTGTTGACCGATCAAGGCATCTTAAGCACCACTCAAGAACTCATTGAAGACTGCTAAATTACAGGATAGCGTAAGAAATTTCAAAATATCTAGTCACTTCTATCATAGCCCCTTAAACAATCATTTTTCCATTTTTTAAACATAATTTGAAAACTAATTGGAAGAAAAATGTGGAATTTTGGATTTCCATAAAGCAGGACTTAAGAAATCTAAATCCATCAAAAAAATTGTAGGTTGCAATTCATAATTTTTTCGAATATTAATTTCAAAATTCATACCATAAAATTATAAAAAATTCAAATTCAACGTATTTATGTTTGAGTATTTTAGCATTATTGCCACACAAAAAATTAGCACATTAGGAGTATAATTTCAGGAGATATTAAAAAAATATGAAAATGTAATTTAACATTAGAAGCACTAAATTTTTAATGTTTATAATTCAAAAACTTATCATTCAACTGACTTGAAATTTGGTGTCTAGGCATAATTTGAACCGAAGATTTGAAATATCTTGTTAAAATTGGGTATTGCCATTGAAAAAAATGAAGTTTGAGTTCGTTTTAATATGTAAATGGCCCCCTAATCAAATTTTATGTACATCATTTAAAAGTAGACTTTATTACCAAACATTTCGTACCAGTAACTTTCTTCTACGATAATATGTTGAAGAGTTAGTAGGGTGTATTTACCTTTTTTTTCCACGACTGTACATCAAATTTTTGAAATGAGGTGCTTTTGCATTCTTTTTTTCACTCTCTTGAAAATTTCCTCTTTTGGACTTTCAGCATTTTCCATTCTTAGTCCTCAATTATCTAACTAATAGTTCAAGTCCCGTCGAAAACCGTTGATTAGAATTTTTTTAAAGGCTAATCTTCCATAATTGACAACAGAGATAACAGTTTTTCTTATATCTGTACAATAAAGCAACGAACCACGTTATATTATATACTAAAGCCTTTAAAAAGAAAGTATCTAAATAATAGTGCAATTTTCATCAACATCCATTCTGCAGCATATTTTAAAAAGGCTAATATTTCATAATCGAGTTCATCTCCACATAGCACTTTCTACCACAATTCCATAACAAAGCAACGTATAATGATGTGTTATATACTAAAAGCATTCCTGAAAAATTATCTAACAGTTAAGTACCATCAAAATTCATTCCGCAGAATAGTATTAAAAGGCTAATTTTCCATAATCTGATTAATCTGGTTACGTAACTTTTCCCACAATTATATAACTAAGCAATGTAGAAAAATGTGTAACATACTAAAACTTTCCCTGAAAAATTATCTAACAGTGTAAGTTCCATCAACATCCATTCAGCAGAACTCAAGTTATAAGCAGCCGGAACGAAAATCACATTTGCATTTTATATACATAGTGTAGGTTAATGTAGAAAATCTGTCTCCTTATGTGTGATTGCACAAATACTAAGAATAATATCTACACATACACATATGTTTAAAAAAAACATCTATCTTTTATATTGTTATGTGGTTTAAGAATGTATTTTTTATGAATTCGATTTGTATTAAAACGTTATCTGCAACAATATTACATACTAAACCCTTTTCTGAAAAAATACCTAAACAACAGCACAATTCCCATCAAAATCCATTCAGCAGAATCTTTTAAAAATACTAATATTTCGTAATCGAGTTTATCTGATTAAAAGCCTTTCTACAATAATTCTATAACTAAGCAACGTAGAATGATGTGTTACATACTAAAACCTTTCCTGAAAAATTATCTAACAGTGTATGTCCCATTAAATCTATTAAGCAGAATCGTTTTTAAAGGCTAATCTTTCATAATCGGATTCATCTGATTATATAACTTTCCCCTACAATTCTATAACTAAGAAACGTATAACAATATCTTACATGCTAAAACTTTCTCTGAAAAATTATCTAACTAACAGTGTAAGTCCCATAAAAATTCATTCAATAGAACTCTAGTTAAAAGCTGATCATATACGGGGTGTTCCAAAAATAACGATCCATTTCTATGAAAACACTAATCTATTGATTTCTTTCACGGGTGTTTAGAAATGCTCTCCTTAGAAGAAAAAACAGCCATTGTTTACTGGAAACTGGGTGATAAAGCATATGAAGAGGTGAGTCAGCTGTACCAGTGGTTTGAGGAATTCTCAACTCACGGCTCAGCCGACCAACAGCAGCACGTGGTCTCCTTTCAACTGCCTCATGAATGCTCTTGACGGTATCGTCTGATGTTGATGGCCGTCCAGGACGTTTTTCATCCGCCACGCTACCGGTTCGTCTGAATTTGTTCACAAGTAGCCTGATATTGGCCCTTGTTGGTGGCTGTTTTCCGTATTTTCGATGGTACAGCTGACACACTTCTTCACATGTTTTATCTCCTGGTTCCCACGAAACGATAACTATTCTTTCTTCTAAAGAGAGCATTTCTTCAAACACCTGTGAAGGAAATCAACAGATTAGTGTTTTCATAGAAATGGATCGTTATTTTTGGAACACCCTATAGATAAATCACATTTGGATTTTATATAGATAGTAGATGAATGTAGTAAGTTTCTCTCCTCACATGTGATAGTACAAAGGCAAAGAAATAATATCTAAACATACACATATGCTAAAAAAATATCCATCTTTCGTAATGTTGTAAAGTTAACGTTATACGGTTTAACAATATGTTTTCTATGAATCTGATTTGTCTTAAAATGTCATCTGCAACATATTAGTTATAAAACCGTATTCATAAATCATTTCGGTTGAAATCAGATTAAGAAAATGCTGAAATGCAGAGAGTTATCAGATTAAACTAAGTGGTCGATAATTAACATTGAATGGCTGAAATTAAACTCAGCAAAGTCTGTGATATAATAGGCGCAAGAGATATGAAAGGACTTAAACGCTTTTTAATTTCAAGCTATATTCCGCAAAAGCTTATCTTTAACCCTATAATCGACTATTCCGTGTTTTACAATTCCCAGGAATCATATTAACCCTTTTTGACTCAAAAACACCGATTTGAAAAATTCTCAGTCAATCGTCATTTTAAGTATGTAAAACATACTTTAGTAAAATAAGACTATAAAAATAAAAAATCATTGACTAAAATGTACTTTTTTTCACATCTGCAAGAAACAAAAAATAAAATACATACTTCTTATAAATAATTATAATTTTCTAATGCAAAATTTTAAATTTTATGAATTTACCTTTGTAAAATAATTATTTTTGGACGTTCTAGTTAGGTGCGTTCGTAATTATATAAATACGTAGCACCTATAGTCGTCGCCTGATCTGTCCGTCTGCCCCCATATGACAGCGCAAAAAACTACCAAACCGAATGGTTTGAAATTTAATAAATACTTGTTGCAGAATTTTGCCGCGTCATTTCAGATTTTATGAAAATCGAATCAAATCTTAAAATGGTATTAATAAAATTTTCCTTCATATTATTAAATCCTATCATACGTAATTAATCCAGTGATATACCATGACAGGTAATGATTCTAGGTTACCATGGTGATTACGTCCTATTTAAGATGGAGTCATATTATTTCCATATTACTGCATGTAATATAATATAATCGTAAAGATTTTAACGTGCAATAGCTATTGCACCAAGATCTGAATATTTATAAAACTAGTTATAGTACAATCGCACCTCATTTTCTACGTTTGACGTACAATTTCTGACTAGTCTTTTTAACCCTTTCAGTGCGGATTTTTTTTTTTTTTTAGGGGGGGCGGGTGTTAACGCCTTGTGCGGAGTATTTTGTTATAAACATCAACCGGTGAATCAAATGTGTGTTCTGCACACCAGTTGATTTCGTTACTCATCAGTTTAAAGACACCGACGGAGAAAAATAACTGGAAATAGTCGTGCGGATCGAAATCAGTAGTACTGTAGTAATCAGCTTAATCAGTAGTAATCAGCTTACTGTTGTCTACAGCACCTAACTCCTAGATGTCGACATTAGTCGATTCCTGCACTCGGACCCTTATGTCGAATTCTGTCGACTCCCGCACTAAAAGGGTTAATTTGACAACGTTTACGAAGTTCATCTTATCAATAACGATGTAGAACTGCTCAAATAATAAATAAAACTTTGGCGTGAAAAATTAACGTTAGTATCGCCGTCTGTTGACAATTTTATGAACAATGAATATTAACTGCTGTGGTGGAAGATAGCAGCAATAAAAAAATTTTCTCTTTTGAAGTCCACTATATAAATAACGCTGATTTTTGGGTATGTTACAGATATGGAACGCGGTGATATAAAGGGTTAAAATGGCTGCGGAGAAAAATATTTTAAACAGGATTATGTTTTGAAAAGTACAAGGTTAGCCTAAATGAATCATCGGGTTACGAAAGACTGTTTATTTACAAGTATACGACGTGCAAAGATGGGTAATACATGAAAAGATGCATACACTCACCCAGTTTCTGGTTAATACTAAAAATGTTCAAGCTGTGCGCCCTTAGTCACCCGGCACACATCCCATTGGTGATCCAGTTTCCATCCATACATTCAACAGCACGTTTCTGTCAATGCCCGTCACAGCAGCAGCGATGCGTTCCTGCACACGAGACACGAGGTGGTCTTTTAAATCGAGAGTAGTCGCCTCTTTTTTCAGAATGGTATTAGTCGCGCTCGAATCTTTTTTTCGCCCCCCCCCCCCCCCGGTTTTACAGAAAATGTAAAATAAGAAACATCTTTTACTTAAGGGGACCGGGAAAGCAAGATTCAACTAAAAAATCGATTTTTACTTTTTTATATCATTAAATAGTTTAAACTTTTATTTTTCCAACGATGTGTCACACATGTTTATAGATAAAGAAATAAGTGTTAAAATTATTCATTCTTTCTAACAGTATTTCACAGCTTAATGGCCATTTAAATCTTTAATTGACTTTTTCTCAAAACTTAGATTTTTCATGTTTATGTTTCTTATTTTCAATATCTGTAAAACTTTAGAACTCAGATTTTTTTAATACTTATGTTATGTTACATACTTTAACACAGGGCTTTAATGATTTGTTGAGAATTATATTTTTTAGGCAATGAAATCTTACCAAAAATGCTAATTTAAAAATGACTTTCAATAAATAATTAATAATTAATTTTGAGTTTCACTTAGAAGGAAAATGCTCTGTTAAAATACATAAATCATGTTATTCTAACTACTCTAAAAAATCTAGACCTCTATCTTTGACCATTTCTGAGAACAAGGTACATAAAGTTGGTGAATTTAACATGGCGGAGATAGGGCTTTCCCGTTCCCCTTAATATTTGAATATTACATTTCAATGAAGTTATAAATTTACAGTTTACGTTAATTATACATTTCATTCATGATATTTGAAATAAGGGGAAAAAGTAAAAATGAAATGACATTAGTGATTGTTGTGCAGACTTTTCCACCAATTTCAACTTTGCTTTTAAAAATGTACCTGAAGGAAAAACAGTGATGTCTTAATACTTCACTATGGTGGTGCAGAAACAGTTAAAGTCAACCACATGGTGGTACTCAATTGTATTTGTAAGGAGATATTAGTTAGGAGAAGATAATTTATATGGGCGGCAAAAAGGCCGACACGCGACTACTGCCGGGTTAAACTTGGTGAGTGTATATATCTTGTCATGTATCACCGGTCTTTTTAGGTCGTATTCCTTTCAATACACAGTGTTTTGAAACTCGTAGAATAATTTAAGCTAACCCTGTATATTGAATGAAGGGGTATGAAGATATTATAGCATCAAATCGCGATTAAATATATATATATATATATGGGCATTCTCACAATCTTTTGACTTTCATGTCCCTGAATAATAATTTTTTATTTAATACACTTTTTTGTGTTTTTTTTTTATTTCATATACTGGGGAACATCCCATTGCATGATTGCATAACAATATTAACGAGATAAATAAGTTTTGGACGATGTTGGGGGTCCAAATACCAGGAAAACCCATCTACCGTCCGTGTCCCTGATGCCGATTTTTAAGTTTGGAGCTGTCTGTATAAAATTGTTAAAAAAAAAATAATTCAAAGTAATTTTTTTCTGAAACTGCAACTATTGTTTTATATAAATATGTAGCTAAAAATTAACCTGCACACATTTTTTGGGTTGTTATTTTTTAAACTCTGTCCCTGGGTTTCAGATTCTTCACCATTCTTCTTCTAAAATTATACAGAAAATCATTTCAGATGCGGCCAGAGAATTTTTTTTCAAGTTTTTTCTCATGCAGAAGTATGCTTGAGAAATAATGTCTAAAATTCTTTGGCAGGAAATTTACTGTAGAATTTAAATTAGCATTTAAATATCAATTTCAAGCATCGTCTCTTTATTGGTAGTCTCACCATCCCCAAGGTTTATTCCTGCACTTTTCGAGGTAAATAAATAAAAAAAAATTTAATTTAATCCAATGTTAACAACGGTTTCTAAAAATCAATGAACATTGTGTTTTTCAAGTTTTTTCTCATGCAGAAGTATGCTTGAGAAATAATCTCTAAAATTCTTTGGCAGGAAATTTACTGTAGAATTTAAATTAGCATTTAAATATCAATTTCAAGCATCGTGGCTTTATTGGTAGTCTCACCATCCCCGAGGTTTATTCCTGCACTTTTCGAGGTAAATAAATAAAAAAAAATTAATTTAATCCAATGTTAACAACGGTTTCTAAAAATCAATGAGCATTGTAGCTATCACTTAGTCTTAACATGATTTTCCTAAAAATAGGTGGTAATTTTCCTTACCATTCCATCCTTACCGTCCCCTTTTTTACCATTTCGTCCCTTTTTTCCAATGCCATCCCCTCTTTTTACCTTACCGTCCCTTCTTTAACACCCCTTTAAGACAATGTTATACAAAAATTCTGTATTAAAAGTACTACATTGTTATTATTTCTTATTTGAATGTCCTGTGGGTACTATGCAAATTCATTATAAGTAAAAATTTAGAAGAAAATAAAAAGTTCTAGTGGTAAAACGGTAAGGAAAATTAAACTCGCAAGTTTAACATAAACCTCAGTTAAATAAAATTTTTTTTCGCTGCTGACCATTTTTTCTTTATTTTGAATCATTAAGGCATTCGTCTATTAGATTAAAATGTTATTTTAGCAAGGTTAATTTCACCAGATTTTTTCCCCCAAAAGTCAAAAGATTGTGAGAATGCACCATATATCATGGGATCTGCAAATATTCTTATGATAATCCAGAGAAATCCACAGAGTTCTCATTAGAGATTTAAACAGATTTTTTTTTTCAAAGCATTTATTTTGAAACTTTCGAAAGTTAAGCTTTTTTATTTTTTAATACTCGATTGTTATCTCCAAAAAAACTTATGTTATTGATGTCGTTGTATCTGTGAAACTGCATGACGTAATTTCCATATTAGTACGCTTTATACAGCGATATTTCGGGGAAAGTAGATGTGTATTTTGTTTGCCTCGAATCACAAAATAAAGGGGAAAAAGCAATTTGTAATAACGTCTAGTAATTAATGCTATAGATAAATTTAGCTTAGGGGGTCATCTAAATATAGAAATTTTAACAAAGCTTAAATTTTACAATACTAACACCCAATTCTGACACTCTATTTGGACTAAAGGAAAAGTTTACAATTATTTACAAAACGGAAGTTATTCGGCCAAGTAGTTAAAGAAATATGCATGCTTTACGTTTAAAATTCATAATGCTAAATTCGATTTTAATCGTTTCAAAATACATTGCAATGCATGTAGTTTTTATTATTTTAGCTATCAGTGATTAGTAAAAAGGTATAGAAATGTATTTGATATGAATCACATTTGCCATATACAATTATCTCTTGCATATTAGTTGTAAAACCGTTATTATGCATAAATCATTATGTTCTAAATCTAAATGAGAAAGTGCTGAAATACGGATAGTTCTCAGATTAAACTAAGTGATCGGTAATTAACAATTAATAGTTAAAATTGAACTTCGTTAAGCAAGTGATATTTTAAATATACTAGGTATGAATGGGCTTAATAGCTTTTGATTTCAAACCATATTTCATAAAAGCTTATGTTTAAATAGATTTTTTTATTGAATAGTATTTCTTTTTAAACTTTCGAACGTTAAGCGATTTATTTATTATTTTTATTTATTTAAAATTTTCCTGATAAATGTATTTTTTTTCTATATTTTACAATTATTTTTTATATATATCTAGATACTAATGAATGACACAATAATTATTACTGTGTAGATTTCTCTAAATGTTTTTAAAGCAGATTTATAGTACTGTAGTTTCTGTTTTACTTTAAGTGATATCCATAAAATTGAAAAACTCAATAAAGTACAAAAATAAAACTACAATGAAATAAACATATATATATTTATGTATATATATAGTATATATTAACATTTTGATTTTGCTACTCAGTGTTCTGACCGAAACCCAATGCCACTAATACATATTTTATATTGTTTTGAAGGGTCGGCTGCTTTTAAAATATAACCCACTGCCGACGCGGCCGCAGCATGTTTTTTGTATATTTTTTGTTGTTGAAATTTATAGCTATTTAAATAGTTATATTTCTTATTTCCCTGTTGTGTGAGGGGGAGTGCTAGTTTAGGCCAAATATATTCTTTTGCTGGTTTATATAAAAATACATATCTTTAAAGTTATATACTTTAAATATATATATATATATATATATATATATATATATATATATATATATATATGTATTTAAATGCAGCAATTTATTCGAAAAATTTACCTTCGTGGTAAAATATTATTAAATGACAAGTTAATCTGTAATTATAACTAGTAGTATAAGTATAGACTGACTTACCCTATATGTAACTTTTTAAACATCGAACATCTTACTGTTCCTATTTCGTCTCTTTTATTCACTCGAAATGCATTATCAAAAGATCATTTTTACGTCTCCTCCTCATTTTTATACATCCTAAAAGATATTTCAAACATTGAAAAATTCTCTTAATAGAATGAAATTTTTCTTGAATAATAAAATTTACGATAAGCAGATAAAATCATTTTTATAGAATTTTCATAAAATTCCCAAAATTAATGCTTAAAATACAGAACAAATATTTATAGCACTTGGTAACAGAAAAGTTTATTTTTATTTTTCAAAATCATTTCATTGTTATGTGATTATGTTTGAAATTTATCTCGTTATACATAATTAATTATATTAATCAAAATTTACTTTAATTTCACTTCCCACAGCAGCGAATTTTACCAAAATGGAAATAAAAGTTGCACTCTTTCTAAGGCACTTTTGCATAATTACATGTCAGTGACCTAACACTACGTTTAATTAACTTTATTACGTCAATTAAGCATTAGAGTTTATTTTCGCGCTAATTATCGTTTTACTGTTGTTACTTACGATGCACTTAAAATTAACTTCACCGGCATTAACCCTTAAATGCATATGGTATCGTTTATGATACCATAATTGTTCCCTATTTATTGAATGTTTTATTCACATATTCCGTATTTCCACCGGATAAATAAAAAAGATAATTTCACTCCATTTAATAACATCCATTTCGTTATTAAATAAACCGAAATTTACCATTTATATTTTCTGGTATGAATTCCGATTCTCTGAATTATGAAATTTCGGGAACGCATTCTACCCTATGCATTAAAGGGTTAATTTTTCGGTGTTTTATGAGATACTGAATTTCAGTAAATATATGTCATTAGCTTTTGATCGTCAGCATTTACGAATTTTTGAAAAAGTCAAAATAGAATGTGCCATTTCATATTGCTATGCATATTTTTTATGGAAAATGTTTGAAATTCAAGCGAATCCAGTCGAATTTCTAATTACAAAGTTAACCGAATGTAGAAATAATCCTTTCTATAGAATTTTTACAATACAGGAGAACTCGTTTAATACGAACACCGCTAAAACAAGGACACGGTTAAAACTAGCAATTTGAGGAAGGTTCACCATTAAAACTATATTAAGATTTTTACGGACAAAAAAGAAAAAAAAAAATCAGAATCACGTGCAATACGTGAGAAGCGTATGCTCATTTTAATGTGATTTTCCGTGAAAGTAGGGCAGAATAAGGTTAGTTGGGGCAACTGGGCCATGATTTTACGATGTGACTCTGGAGCTTCTGACAATTCAGCTTCAAAAAGCTAATGTTCATTTGAATTAAAGTCTGAACTTCTGTAAATGTGTTCAGTTAGGTTCCCTCTACCAGACAGAAATGCTCAAAATTACATTTTAATATTTAAAAATATAAAAATATGCATATTTCATCTTTCTTTCCTCATGGGTCCAGTTGCCCCATAAAAATGGGGTAAGTGGACCAGGAGGGTCTATGTTCCACATTCGTTTATTTTTTTGTCATATGGGATATCAGGTCCTGTTTGAAAAAGTGTAAACAACTTAAAAAAATACTAGACAGATCATGTAAATTATATATCAACAAAACAGCGTTGTAAGGGAAACCTTTGCTGACAATGTGTCTAAAAAAGGCACTAAAAGTGAAAATATTAGATTTATTTATACCAAAAACAAAAATTAAGTAATTACTTATGGACTTTAGCATAGGTAATAAGTATGAAAGTCACATGGGCATTTTAAGGAAAAAAATAGCAAGATAAATCTATGAACAAACGGCTACGTAATTACTTTAGTACTTTATCTGTATCCAGGGGTCGCATTATATAGGGAAAAAAATATTGTTCGTATCAGAACCCTTAATGAGTTAGCTTCATGATCATTTTATTTAACATATTCTAAAGAAAGGTGCGATGAAGATATTATTTTCAAAATAGTGGTAAGAACAATAAAAGTTTCACTATAGAATGCGACCTCTGTGAATCGTACAATTTCAAGGTTTGGCTATCTCGCTTTCAGGGACAAGGTACTTGCATTCGTAAAAAATATTGAAATAATTTAATGACACCAGTATGTACAAGAGAGACTATTTGTAAAAGAATAAAAGTATATTTTCGCGTATAATAAAGGTGAAATTTTCATTATAAAATTCCGGTGCCAATGTGGCAATTAGGGATTAAAATTATGTAATTTCATATCGGCATCACCGCCTCTCAAGGGTTCAAGAAATTTGGTTTGATACCACCCAATATGCTTTTTTTTAAATTTCATTACGTAATTTTAATAAGGTATTCTATAATTTTCTTTACTGTGAGCATAAAACAATGGATAAATTTATTTCCGTAGTAAGAGAAACTCAAAAAAATTATTTATAACTATTGGGGTAACTGGATCCAGCATGGTCCAGTTACCCCGGATACATGTCCCAGTTACCACATTCTTGAAAAATTTATGGGGTAGCTGGGACACCGGGCTTACATTTGAAACATGAAGTAAATATGTATAGATACCTAATAATATTAGTGTAGTTATATGCCTAATCTTTAAAATAAAAGATTGTTTAATAAAAGTACTGACAGTATTTTAATAAAATGCCAAGGAACTTCAACCATATTGACGTTGTTTTTAAATAAAAAGAAACGTAAATTTTTGACAACCTATCACAGCAAAGTGAGAGTTATAATTGAGTTGACACACGTTGTTTTAGGAAGTAGAAATTAAGGTGCATTGTTCACAAAAACTAAAACTTAAAAAAAACATCAACAGTTTTTTTATAAAATAGCCTATGGCCCAGTTACCTCGTGGGTCCAGTTACCCCAACTAACCTTATAGAAATAAATCCCTTTCTAATCGCAGCCTATGTTCTCTCTCTTCTTTAATATTTCTACTCGTGCATTTCAACTGTCTGTCAAAATGTTAATTTATCAGCTTTACCAGATATTTCTACTTCTTTAGAGTCTTTAACTTTCTAAAGAAAAGACCCGTTTAAGGAAAATGACACTCAGAAAGGTAAGACCCAGAAAGGTATTTTATCTTAATTTTAGGATATAAAGTTAACTTTAGCACTGAAGCAATTACATAAAATAATAGTGGTAATTAATGTAATTATATACGTGTTTTTACGATTTTTTTTTTGTCTTCATGGATATAATGAGTAATGCACTGAAAAATAATAATAATTTTACCGTATAATACTGGTATCTAGGGTGTCAGTTTATAACAGTGGAATAAGCAATGTTATACAGTTTTTAAATGAATAAAACAGTATATTACTGCTTTACGGTATACTACATGCTTATTTTGCGGTTTTAAATTGGCACCCCAGTTGCCAGTATTCTACCGTAAAATCTACATTTTTTTTCAATGCAGTTAATACGTGTGTTTTTAATACCTTGTTTTTCGTATTAATCGAGTTCGACTATGCTCCAAAAATAAAAGCATTCCCAGAAAAAATTCAAAAATTTTCAATTAACAGAGAAGCGTTTTGTTTTCTTTTTACCAATATCTCTTCATTTTATGTGAATATATTTTAAATATATTGCATTATGTAGAACCTTATTTTGACCCTTACATGGTGAGGTGATATTTTATAACGTAAGTGGTGAGGTGGGGTGTATGTAACCAAAAAATTCGATTTCTTGTGCAATCCACAAAATTTAGCGATTTAAAATGAGAAAATTTCCTGTGAATTTTGCATTATTTACTTGTATAAAAGCAATTGAAGAAGTACTGTAAGTGTTCATACATATGTGAGTGTACAGTAGGTCTAGTAATGTAAAATGGTAATATTTCAGAATTTAAATTACTCTGGGGTGCAAAACACCCCACCAGTTAACGGTTAACAAGAGTTATACTAAGCTAATTTTACTGTAATTTCACGTCTTAAATGAGGAAAGATTGGAATACTTTTTATGAGATTCATTAGTTTGCATATAACTTTTAAAAGTTAAATTCCTTTTTGGTTGCCTTTAGGTACTTCCGTTTGTTCTACATTTTGAAATTGCAAACGGTTCGTTTCCTTTGGAGTTAAATATATATATATATATATATATATATATAAGTTAACGAAAAAAAAACGATCGTTTTCACAGCATCTACACTGTTGTAACGGTATGCGGTGTTTAGATAGATATTATTATTTACTATTTAAAAAAAATCTTCTGGAAGTCGTTTACATTTTTTCTTACCTCCAGTTTAAAACTACACATACTCTGGCCGGATGGAACGATATGTAACTATTCATTTATAGATATTTGTTTTTATTTGCTCACATCTATACCTTTTATGAGATTCATTAGTTTAGATATAACTTTTGAAAGCTACGTTCCTTTTTAGTTACCTTGGCATTTATATTAGAGACGTGATGGACTCAGCCCAAGCCCAGATTCGAAAAGGCCTTGGCCTTGATTTTTATATGAGTATTCAGGCTCGAGCTTAAAGTGAAAATTTAGTTAATGACAAACTGTAAAATGAAAAAAAAAAACTTGCCATTTAAGAAACAAGAAAGTCTTCCAAGTTTCTTAGTATTTTACAATAATTTAAAAATCAATTAAAAAGAGAATTGAATTCTTAATGATTTTATATAAAGATAAATATTCTATCTGATTCTGATTTCTTTGCACGGCCAGTGTTAGTACAATAAAAAAAAAGCCGTGGGATAGCACTTGTCTATGCTCGCTTTCTGCTTGAAGTCCTTTTACAGAATTCTAGAAAAACAGAACTCTGGTCTCCCTGCCATAATTGAACAACGATCGTTTAAAATAATAAAAATCATGACTTTTGGCAGATTTCTGCCAGCGGTTGAGTATAAATAATAAATTTGCTATTTTAAACAGATTTTAAGGGACATGAAAATGATGAACCGTTTTCATATTGTATATATCCTGTGTCAAATGTATTTCACCCTTTATGTAATAAATTATGAATTCATGAAATGTTTATCTTCTAAAGCATTTTTCGTGAGTTTTTGAAATTACTTTAGAAGACTTAAATAATCATTTACTATCCATTTATAGATATTTGTTTTCTTTTGCTCACATCTATACCTTTTATGAGATTCATTAGTTTAGATATAACTTTTGAAAGTTAAGTTCCTTTTTAGTTACCTTGGCATTTATATTAGAGACGTGATGGACTCAGCCCAAGCCCGGATTCGAAAAAGCCTCGGCCTTGATTTTTATATGAGTATTCAGGCTCGAGCTTAAAGCGAAAATTTAGTTAATGACAAATTAAAATATGAAAAAAAAAAAAAAACTTGCCATTTTAGAAACAAGAAGGTATTCCAAGTTTCTTAGTATTTTAAAATAATTTAAAAATCAATTAAAAAGAGAATTGAATTCTTAATGATTTTATATAAAGAAAAGATCTGATTATGATTTCTTTGCACGGTCAGTGTTAATACAATAATAATAATAATAAAAAGGGATGATAACGTATGATATCGTAAAAAAGGAAGGGTGTTCAAAATTGCCAAAAAGTGATAACGTTATATATGCACAGCCCCTTATCAATAGTTTTCTACTGCATACTCTCGGTTTCAGGCTCGGGCGACAAAAACATGTTCTGGCTCGTTTTGACACTGATTTCAAATCGTCGGGATAGAGCAGGGTCGGCGAACTTATAGCACGCGTGCCAAGAGCGGCACGCAATATAATATTTTGGGCACGTATTGATTGATGTTCTAAATCATAAAACAGTCAAATTAGTCAAAATGCACGAATTTATATTTGCTGAGCATTGTCAAACCTTTTGACTAGAAACTGAAGAAATTGAAATGCAACATATTTAATTCAAATCTAGTTCAATATGGGATGAAATATTTATTAAATGAAAAGAAAATTTGAAAACTATCGAAAAGAAAAGATTATAAGGCATCATAAGCAAAAATGCTGATGATGAAACAAAGCTAACTCAGAATTTAATTCTAGACATGTATAGATTCTTAAAGATACTGATGTTAGCTATTTTGACATTTTTTTCTTCTACCTATGCCTGAGAATCGTTATTAAAAAATAAAGTATTAAAACTCAGGTAGAAACCGTTTGACAATTGATTCCACTTTAAGTTGCATTCTTTTAAAAGTAACTAAAGAATGAACCTGATATTAATTATTTGAAAACATAGAAATTGCATTTTTAAAAACTTTTTAAAATATAACTTATATATTTTAATCTTAATAACAAAATTCTATGTAACTTTGACTCATTACTATCTATTGTATATTTTTTGAGAACGGAGAGGGAGAGTTCTTGGCACGTTATGGTTACATAAAATAATTTTTGAATGAGCTTGGCACGTGGATGAGAAAAGATTCGCCATCCCTGGGCTAGGGCTTCGAAAAAAAAGAGCTCAAACTTATGTGTAGTTTTAATAAAATTCTCTATATACAGAATTTTAGTATTTTCTTACGCGTCTTTTAAAATTAGCATAACATTTATTTTTCAAAGTTCATAAAGATATTACAATATATATAGGTAAGATACATAAGATAATATGATTTTATTATTTCTAGGACATTATAATTCTTGAATGATTTAAAATCAAGTTTCAAAGTTTTAGAAAACTTAAATTTAAACTCTAAAAGTATTTATTATTTAATTTTCCATGTAAATATTTCAGATTAAATTATGCAAATAAACTATAACGAAGATGATCATTATTTCAACTTTAATGCAATATGAAATGAAAGTACACAAATTCCTATCTTCAATAAAACTATTTTCGAATTCAATTATACTGCTTTTGAATTGCATTTTCTTATGATTATTGCCCTATGGGGTACTGAATTTGAATAAAGTCAAATTTTTTGACTGCCTTTATTATTATTTTTTTAAAGCAATTTTTATTATTGCTGTGTCTGTTTTTAACATTTTAAAAAAATATATAAGAAATATAAATCAAAATTTTATTTTAAGCAAACATTGTTTAGATTCGCAAAATAACTTCAACTCATTTAGCCTCAGGCATGAAAAAATTTTATACAAGAAATAATTTTGGAAAATATACAAGGTGTCCATAAATTACTTTCGAGGTTTCCTTAACTTACTTCTATTGATTTAAGAGCAAAAAATATTGTTACATATTCGTAAATAACAACCGCAAAAAGTTTTTTTAATAAGAAAAGCTACATATACGTAAAGTTGAAACTGAAACCGTTCTTAGTCAAATAGCGGTTATAATCCAACAAAAAATAATATAAAAATTTTATCAAATTTATTAAAACGTTATTAATGGGTTATGCCAAGTGCAACTATCAAACTTTGTAATCATAATTAATTGATAACATTTTAATAAATTTGACAAAATTTTACTATTAATTTTTATTTGATTAATAACGTTTTCAGTTGCAACTTTTCGCATATGTAACTTTGTGTTATTAAAAATACTTTCTGAGTTGTACTTTACGAATATGTAAAAATATTGTTCATCATGTTCTTAAATCAAAAGTGATGAGGTAAAGAAACCCTGACAATAATTTATGCACTCCCTGTATAGCCGACATCAAGAAGCATAACCCTTCAAACCCGAGATTCAAACTCGAAATTGTCATCATAGACAATTATTATGCTATTACAGTATTTCAAATATTATTTTTGTAACTCAAATAATAACCACCTTCAATAATATTAAAAATAATACAATATACCAATCAAATATTCAAAATTTTAAGCAGAACGAAAAATCATGAACATAGATTATTAAACACTTTCTAACACATCCAGAATACTGTAGCAAAATTTCATAGTTTATTAACCACTTCGGAACGAACGTCACGTATATGTGACGTATAAGGTAAGTAAGTAAGTAAGCACCCACCCTGGGAACCCGCTTTTGGCTTATGGTTAGGTGTAACCCCCAAGCCCAGGGCAGGGAAAAGTTTTACTACCTGCGGAAACAAGCCCAGAACCCCAGTCTCCGGGAAAGAAGACTTCAGAACGACCCGCCTGACACGCCGAAGAGAGCACAAGACGCAAGTGCCGTGTCCCCGGACCGCCTGTAAAAATTTATGATTATTTAAGATGGCGATTCTTTACCAATCACAATTGGCTACCCTAGGTGTACAGAATCACCGCCCCCTGAATACTAGGCCTGAGCGCTCACACTAAAATGACACAAAAATGGCGGCTGCCGAAGGCGAATTTTTTTTAGCGTAGGTACGGTCCCTTAAATGTGGACACCAGTATTTTATAAAAGATTTCTCTTCCTTATTTATTCTCAGAAAAATGAAGCGGAAAAAACTTCAAAAAATTATTGGTAGGAATATTTAAGGGACCGTACACACGCTGAAAAAAATCCGCCTTCGGCAGCCGCCATTTTTGGTCCAGCGCTCAGGCCTAGTATTCAGGGGGCGGTGTACAGAATCCTTGATTATTCCCACAGGTTATTTTTTTATTATAAATTTTGCCTCATTTAATCAGGTCGTTTCCCAGATTCAATTAGGCAAAAATTACAGTTTTAAAACACCGCCGATAAAAGAAAAAAATATTCTGTAAAACATGCTCGTCGCAAAGTGGTTAAGATGAAAGATGACGTCTAAATAAACAATTTGGAACACGCCAACGCAATCGGAAATCGAATTTCTGCAATTATCATCAATAGTCGGCAGAAAAACAAATATTAAACCCTATGTATGATCTTTAGATTAGTGTATAGTATACTACATAGCATGCTAAAAATCAGTTCAGTTAAACGAACAAGACAATTGAAAATTCCCATTGAGAAAAGTCCTGTAATAAACAGAAATGTAGTGTAGAACTTTTGTGTAGGCAATAAATAATTTGGATATAAATAAATAATTTGGATATTTAAATTTTATAAATATTTTGTGTAGGGACAGACTGAAATATTCTTATTGTACTCATATATGCCTTTAATGTGCCATATTTGCAAGCCGTAACTCGATGAAGTGATTATAGAGCCCAAATTAAAAATTGGCGCCCCGCTCTTCTCATGACTGAAATATTCGTATTGTACTAATCCGTATGTTTAATGTGCGAAAATTTCAAGCCGTAACTCGATGACGTAATAACACTATCAAAATAACGAATTGGCTAATAATGAGCTGGAGGAAGCAAGGGGTCGTCGAGTAGCTTCATCGCTCCGAGCCCTCCCTTACCTGTTTTCGGTGTCTTTAATTTGTGTAATTTCCCTTTTAAATTTGTCCGGTTTCAATCTTTGAATTTTTTTTTTCAATCTTGCTTTCGCTAGAGAGTCTTTTACTCGGGACGTGGCTGGGGACCTAAGAATCTAGCTTCCGCAAAAGAGTCGCACTAAGTCTAAGAATAAAGGGCTGCGGACGAAGATGGGCCGCTCGCCGCGGCGGTTAAATAAAATAAATAATTTTGAGCATGCCAACGCAACTGAAAATCCAATTTCTGCAATTATCATTGATAGTCGGCAGAAAACACAAATGTTCAGCCCTATACAGTGTGATTAAAAAAAACATTTACAAAATGACATGGCAAATCAGGCATACAACAACGATAAAAAATCACATAGGAATGTAGGGTCGCATACCACTTATTTAATCGCAAATACAGAGTGTTTCATTCTAACTGACCCAGGTTGACAGTAATAATTTCAAGAAAAATAAAAACATTGTATTGAAAATGAAGCGATATATGCCTTGTTGTATGTGAAATGTGATAACATCACGAAAAGATATGAAAAAACGTGTTGCTCAAGCAATCGATGATATCGTATGAATTGATAATCACAGTCTAAATTGAGGGGGGTTATCCCCCCCTCATACTGCTAGCGTATACTGCTAGTGCATACTGCTAGCGCGTATAATGCAAACTTCTATCTCTTTTGTTTGGTTTTTCACATTTACAACAAAGGTGAGAATTAAACTTACACTATGTGCAAAACTACTTAAAAGATGACAGAATACTAAAAAGATGTTAAATTATTTTAATATCTTAGTACTTTCAACTATAAAAAACATAGTCTTCGTCTGAGCTATCTTAATTAAGTTTTCGCACTCCATATGTTTTTCATAGTTGAAAATACTAAGGTATTAAAATAATTTAACATCTTTTTAGTATTATGTCATCTTTTAAGTAGTTTTGCACATAGTGTAAGTTTAAGTTTAACTTTTTAAAGATGAATTTAGCATTTCTATGTATTTATTTACTGATGTAAAGGTGAGAATGTCTGTTAAATGTTTTATTATAATATATTTAAGTTTTCTGAAAGTTATTTCCGTCAACCCAAATTAAGTTACGATGAAACACCCTGTATTTGTTACTAAATCAATGGTTTGCGACTTCCTATGTGATTTTTCATCCTTGTTGTATGCCGGATTTGCCATGTCATATTGTAAACGTTTTTTTGAATCACCCTGTATATGATCAATAGATTACTGCATAGTATACTACATAGCATGCTAAAAATGAGTTCAGTTAAACTAACAAGGCAATTGAAAATTCCCATTCAGCAATTTTCTTTAATAAACAGAAATATACTGTAGAACTTTTGCGCAAGACTGCATATGATCTATAGAATTTGTAAAAACCAAGCTATATGCAAACAAATGGTTAAATTTAAAAACGCATACCACAACTTAAAACGCACTTCCGGCAGTTATTGTTCATAGGCAATATTGTAGCCGAATTTTTTTGTGTGTCCCTGTAAATGAACGATAAATTCTATGCACACAATATTCTAAAGTTAGCGCCGTATACTACACACCAGGTATATATATAAGTTTCAATATGTTTAAAATAGAGTAATATCATTAAAATACACCGGAACGATTATATATTTTTCAATGTGTTTAAAATAGTGTAATATGATTAAAATACACCGCAAACGATTTTTCCTCATACACCGTAATGCAAAGGAATTATTTTGAGTGTCCCTGTAAACTAACCGTTAATGCTACACATTTAATTTTCAATACCGAACATGTCATGGTAAACCTCAACAGCATATAAAAATTTCATGGCAATCGGACTATATTCACTCGAGTTAGAGCACAGAAAGACGGTCAGATGGACAGACAGACAGAGAGGTGAATAGACAGACCGAATTCATAAAAAACTTTTCAACAATGTCGTAAAGTGTTGACAATTTAAAAGAGTTTCGTATGATAGGAATGTGATGAATCTAATTTATTATTTCGCCTAATTAATTTTCATCATCTTTTCGCTTTCCCCATAAACATGGAAAAAATATTTTATAATAACATAACTGAAGAATGAATATAGACGAAAATAAAACAGAAATATTTATGAAACAGAAATAAATCTATTTATACTCAATACATACATACCCATTTTTATCCTCGAAAATGTTCTTTAAAAGAAGATTAAATGCCCTAAAACGCTTTCGCGTTACCTCTTGAATTTATTGCAGTCTTTTTTAATCTGCGAATTCGAGAATCACTGCCACGGCGTAAATTTATCAGCGATGCGTGAGTACTTTCCTAGGAAAATTTTCATACTGAAATCGCGTGTGTGCGATAAGCATAATTTTTATCTCTTGCGACGAATTTGTAAAACTGTTTTCTTTTTTTCTTTCTTCGAATCTTGTCAACGCTGCACTGATCGATAACTTGAAGGATTGGCCCGAGGTTATCAAAACAGAACTTTTGATAACAGTTTCCGAAAACAAATAATTTTTATCAAAAAATAAAGAAAAGTCACTGACAAACTTTACAGTGAATGATTTTTCTAGAAACAAGAAGAGGATTTACTATCTCTCGAAATGAAAACGGTGTTTAAATCTTCCTCGATTTGTGAAATAATATTCCTCTTATGAGTTATCTTCAAGTTTTAATAAAGTTTTTTTTTCTTCGTGATTTTTCAAATTTTCATTGCAATTATTACTTTAAGCATTAATGCGTAGTTAATTAGCCCATTCTGAAAGCTGATAGCAGGAATTTTCTTTATTCAATTTTTTACAGATTTTTTTTCTGATTTTATTAATATCCGAAATTTTTTTATGGAAATAATTTACCGCCTAAAAGTTACGCCCCCCCCCCTTTTGACGGAAAATGAGAGAGTGACATATGCATTTTGCTTGATAATCGTTTGATCAAATTTTATCAACAATTTTCATCGTTTGATCAATACCAGTGTAGGTATACCATCAATACCAGGGTAAGTTTTAGGATACAGTATAACTTCAAAAATCCGGCATTCAGAAATCCGGCAACTTCAAAAATACGGCATCAAAGCGATCTTTTCCCATCCTTTTTCTTTTACACTTTCAAGTTATGGGAGAGGGAAATGGCAATTGTTTATGAATTAAAAACTTCAAAATCGAAAGTAAAAATGCAAAAAAAGAATATATGACTTATATTTCATTTGTCAGAAGCGATTATTTTCGCTGAAGCTGTGCTAGATAGAACCACCGATAACTCTAGTAGCAGCTCAGAAAACTAGGATAAACCCGACAGAAGAACAGGTGTCACTAGAAAATAGGATAATTTTGACTGGAAAATTAATATCTGCTTTAGAGAAACAAGACTGTATTTCTGAAATAGGCATTCTTGATTTGTATACAATACAAGAAAAACTTGTTAATCGCCAAAAAAATTGAAGCAAACAAAAGTGACATCGTTGTTTCCGAAATTACAAGAGAAGAAATAATTTCACACTTGTTTATATGTTTTTTTTTTTTTTTTGTAATATAGAAAATATCAATTTAAAAAAGTTATTTTTTATATTTAATTTTCCCTTTTTCTTGCATAATTATCACATAATAATGTATTAAATTATAGTTAAAGGCACCATTAAGAATATAGTACTATTTTTGATATTCCGAGTTACTACTTTTGATATTCCTTCAAAAATCTGGAATTTTCAAAAATCCGGCATAATCTTAGTCTCGATGATGCCGGGTATTTGAAGTTATACTGTATTTCAAAATGCGCAAAACTAAAAAACAAAATAATGATCCTTATAAAAAAAAAAAAAAAAAAAAGATCAGAATTGATCAACCATTTCCAGCGTTTGATCAAACCCGAAAATGCCCAAAAAATCGCTATTTCGGTTCGCAGACTCCCTAAAAGTTAGTCCCCCCACATCCCTTGACGGAATTTCGGAACAAAAATGGTGCTATCTAACGGTAAATCGTTTGTAGAGATTTAATCCACTATTTTTAACGTTTGATCAAACCCGGAAGTGCTCCAAAAATTGATATTTCGGTTTTCAATCTGCCTTCTTCACATTCGTAATGTTTCTTAAAATGATTTTCAATTAGAGCGAAACCGTGAAGCATGATTAAAATAGACTACAGCGTGTAATTTATCGAAGACTATAAATTTTATTAAAAAAGTTTTTAAATAGATAAAAGTATTTTGAATGATACATAGTAAAAAAAAAAGGTAAATATTTCTAAATTAAGGAGAATACTGCTCGCCCGCAAGAAAAGTGACCCATCTTTACAAAAGTAAATTTCCCAGTAGAGAAAAAAGATTTGCATTTTTTTACTGTAGCATAAAATTATAGCATTTAGCTTCACATGCTGCAGTAAAAACGTGCATAAAAGCGTAAAACCCTTAAAAGGTCGTACTCGTCACGAGAAGAAACGAAAACGCTAAAGTTTAAGTTTATGGGAACGTTATTTTCAGATATCTCGCTTGCATTTTAATATTTTTAAATGATTTTATTTGCTTAAGACAGCTGAGGTCTATCACTAACCGGGCAAGTTTTTACGTTTTTCTTTTTGATTATAGTTTTTATTATATTAGGATAGTTCCTATTTCAGAACCGCTCCCAACCGGCTCCGAAAAAGAAAGTAATTTTTATCTGAAACCAAAATCGAAAAGGTAAATGTAGCCCTGTTATAGATCGTCCTGAGCTATCTCACGCAAAAAACACTCAAAAATATTAAAATTCAAGCGAGAAATTTCAAAATAACGCCCCCATAGGATTAACATTAGCATTCTCGTTTCTTCACGTGACTAGTGTCGTCACTTAAGAGTCTACACTAGACATGCGAAGAAACGCTCAAGCCAGTGTTAATCCTGTGGGAACATGATTTTCAGATTTCTCGCTCGCATTTTAATATTTTTAAATGTTTTTTTTTTTTTTCATAAGGTAACTGAGGTCAATAACTAGTATTATGTGTTTCTACTTTATCGATTTTGGTTACAATTTTTTTTATATGAGGATAGCTTCACTTTCAGAACCGGTTCTAACCGTTTCCACCAGTGAAAGTGTCCGTATATAAAATAAATAAATAAATAAAAGAAAAAAAAACTAACAAAAATCGAAAAAGTAAAAACGCACGATGAAAATTATCGATCACAGGTACCCCTTAAAAAACAAATCATTTAAAAATATTAAAATGTAAGCGAGAAATCTGCAAACGACGCTCCCATAGTATTGACATTAGCTTGAGCGTTTCTTTCCGTGAGTAGTGTAGACTCTTAAAAATAAAGACATAGATAGTTTTTGGAGGGTGGAGTAATTTTACCTTCCCCACACAATCTCCCCCCCCTAATGTGGTCACGAATGGACAGATAGCGTAACAAAACTATTTATCGGATAACTACTCATGAAACTTTTCCTGTAGCAAGACGCACCTATGGCAGACCTATTAGTGGACTAAATCACAAAATAAATTTTTGCAAGTTGTGTCACTTTTCGTACGGGTAGCGACATAATGTAAACGCAAACGAAAATATACAAAAACCTCTTTTGAGTTACCCACGATTCCAAAAAGCGTTCATTATCTTTAGAAATCTCAGAAAAGAATATATTTTCGAGATTTAAAGAGCCATTTAGAAAGAAAAGTTTCTTTTGTTTCTACTGAATTTTCGAGACCGTTTCCGAGTAGTTTTTATGCCGTATTAATTAGTTTTCTCAAACTGAAATATCCGTTTTTAAGATGCTATTAGTTCTCAAGGAGACGTTTTTATGTTTAAGAAACATATTTTACTGAAAAATATGATAAAATAGCAGCATTAACATTAACGTTACGATTTATATAATTTTGTTACTTTTGTATGTATAAATGCAATTACATTGCTGAAAATGTTTAATTGTGAATTTATACTCGTAGCAACCTAAAATCTGATGTTCTAGTTTGAGAAAAATTAATAATACACTATAAAAACTATTTGAAAACGTCCTCGAAAATTAGAGACAGTAAAATAAACATTTTTTTAAAACATGACTTTACATCTAAAAAATATCTGGCTTTTTGTGGGTTTTAAAGATAAAGAACACTTTTGGAAATCGTAAATCGGAAAATGTTATTTCATATTTTCGTTTGTGGCTATTATTATTGGATTAAAATTGTCTTTTTTTTTTTTTTTTTTTTTTTTTTTTTTTTTTTTTTACAATGCATACATTCACACTTGTAATGTTTCTTTCTTTCATATTTTTGAATTGAAACAAAACTGTGAAGTATGATTAAAATTCACTCTAGGGCATTACTTATTGAAAAAGAAATCTTCAGTTGCAAAAGTTTTCAAATAAATAAAAGTATTTTTAATGACATCGTAAAATAGAAAAATTAAAAATTAAATCGATGCACATTTATGATTCGAATTTGAATTTAACTTCTTGCGGTGAAAATGAGTACCAGCAGATTATACACTTTAGATTTATGGAAGAGCACGGAATTTAAAGTCAACACTATAAAAAAAGACAAAAGTTTTTTAATCTACGAAAATATAATATAACCACGAATGAAAATGTACAGTAACCTCTTGCAAGATATACCCATGATTCAGAAAATTATTATTTATCCTTAAAAACCTCAAAAATTAATACATTTAAGGCATTCTCACAATTTTTTAACTTTCAGAAATAAAAATATGGTAAAATTAAACTTACTAAAATAACATTTTGAACTTATAGACGAATGCCTTAATGATCAAAATAAAGAAAAAATGGTCAGCACTGATTAAGTTAAACTTGCGAATTTAATTTTCCTTACCAGTTTTCCACTATAACTTTTTATGTTCAACTTTTTATTTTCTTATAAAATTTTACTATAATGAATTTGAGTAGTACCCACAGGACATTCAAATAAGAAATAACAACAATGTAGTATTTTTAGTACAAAATCTTTGTTATAACATTGTCTTAAAGTGGTTTTAAAGAAGGGACGGTAAGGAGAAAAAAAGGGGACAGTATAGAAAAAAAAGGACGGTAAGGATAAAAAATGAATGGTAATGATGGGACGGTAAGGAAAATTACCACATCTTTTTAGGCAAATCATGTTAAGACTAAGTGATAGCCACAATGTTCACTGATTTTTAGAAACATATTTACATTGGATTAAATTAAATAATTAATTTACCTCGAAAAGTGCAGGAATAAATCTTGGGAACGGTAAGACTACCAATAAAGCCACAATGGTTGAAATTGATATTTAAATGCAGATTCAAACTCTGCAGTAAATTTCCTGCAAAGAATTTTAGCCATTCTTTCTCTAGCATGCTTCTGCATAAGAAACTAGTATGTTGTGGCCATCACAAAACTTTCTTCTATATAAATCACACCCATTAAATCATTTAAATAGTACAAGAAATGACAACGATTTAGCACCAATTCATATCAAAGTGTATCTGAATTTGAAGTTGGATGAAAATTCGTGCATTAGTTCTTGAGATAGAGCTATAGCGGAAATTCTGAAAAAAATGTAGCATAGCAGCGCCACCCGTTGAGCGATTTACACCAAAAGTAAACAGCACTAAACGATATCAAGGTATACCTGAATCTGAAGTTTGTTGAAAATCCAAGCATTAGTTCTTGAGATAAAGCTATTGCGGAAATCGCAAACAATACAGCATAGCAGCGCCACCTGTTGAGCGATTTACACCAAAAATTAAACAGCACTAATTTATACATCAATTCATGTCAAGGACTAACTAAATCTGAAGTTTGATGAAAATCCGTGCAATAGTTCTTGAGATACATCTCTTGTGGAAATCGTGAAAAATGCAGCACAGCAGCGCCACCTGTTGGGCGATTTGCACCAAAACTTATGCAGCACTAATTTATATCAGGGACTAACTGAATCTGAAGTTTGATGAAAATTCGTACATTTTTTCTTGAGTTAGAGCTATTGCGATAATCATGAACAATGCAGCATACCAGCGCCACCTGTTGGGCGATTTTCACAAAAAAGTAATCAGCACCAAACTATATCCTGGACTAACTGAATCTGAAGTTTTATGAAAATCCGTGCGGTAGTTCTTGAGATACAGCTATTGCAGAAATCGTTAAAAATGCCGCATAGCAGCGCCACCTGTTGGGCGATTTTCACCAAAAACTAATCAGTTCCAGTTTATATCAAGGTCTAACTAAATATGAAGTTTTGTGAAATTTCGTGCATTAGTTCTCGAGATAGAGCGCCCACAAAATTTGTGTCACATACAGACAGACAGACGGACGGACAGACGGACAGACAGACAGACAGACGGACAGACAGACAGACAGACGGACAGACAGACAGACTCACAGACAGACATTTTGTAAAAACATGTTTTTTGGAATCTCTGACCCCTAAAACGTATAAATCCGTCGAAAACTGGAATTCGAAAATTTTCATGAAACCAATACTTTCTTCTTGTCAAGATAGAAGAAAGTAAAAATGTAAGTCATGAGTCATTTTCTGTATAATTTTAGCAAGAGGAACGGTAATGAATCTAAAAGCCAAGGACACTGTTAAAAAAATAATAACAACAGTAAAAATGTGTGCAGGTTGATATTTTGCTACATATTTATATAAAACAATAGTCCTAGTTTCGGAAAAAAAATTACATCGAATTAGTACTATTGAAACAATTTTATACAGCAGCTCCAGACTTAAAAATAAGCATCAGGGACATGGGACGGTATAGGAATTTCGTGTATATTTGGACCCCCGACATCGCTCAAAATTTATTTATCTCGTTAATAATGTTAAGCAGTCCTGCAATGAGATGTTTTCCAGTATAAGAAATACCCCCTCCAAGAATATGTACTAAAATAAAAATTACTATTCAGGGACTTAAAAGTCAAAAGAATTGTGAGTTTGCCTCATTTACGAGATTTAGAGAATGATTTCTGAACTAGCTTCTTTTGCTGCCACAGATTTTCAGAAACTTTTCTAGTAGTTTTTGTCGTGTATTAATTAGTTTTCTCAAACCGGAATATTCATTTTTAGGATTCATTCAATCTTTAATTAAAGCTGCGTAACTGAATCTCTCTATTATAAAAAAAAGTTAACTATTGATGCCACCGCCAAATGATTTTGTTTTGTGACCAGGGTCTTTCTTCGCTAATATGAAGAAAACTACTGTATAAAAAATATGAAATTCGGTAGTAATATACAGAAATATTTTATAAACAGGATGATGCAGACAGTTTTTAAACCGAATAAATATTTTAAGAGATATTTAATGTTAAAGTTGGTTAAACTCGTTCCATTAAAAAAGTTTTATAGGAGAAAAAACTACACATAGGAATGTAATCATTTTTTTTTCAAAAAAATTTACACTACAATTTTGTGATGTGCAGACTACATTTACTTTTTTAAGGGGAGAAGCAAACTTCAAACACATTTTTTTAAATTGCACTTTAAATATTATTCAGGGGCACACTATATAAATTATGGCATATATTTATCACACAAGCCAGTAAAAAAAAAAAAAAAATAAATAAATAAAAAAAAAAAAAATCCTGAATATTTTAATAGTCCAGGTGAAATGTATATTTTACCTTGCAAAAGGTCCGGTAGAAGATTTTATTTTTCTGAATTGTTTATAATGATGCCAACATGGAAAATCCAAGTTTTCTAACAAAAGTTCTTAAAGCTAAATTTTTTGTGGCCAAAAGGCAACAAAATTTTGGGACTTTTTTTGATTTTTTTTAAAAATATCTCGAGATCCGTTGCCGTAGCATATTATTTGTTAGTTACAATATTAAAGAGAACAAAATTCTCTACAACTTTCATATTTACAACTTTTTTGTACACTCAATAGCAAGCGCAGTACGCCATTTCGAAAATAAGACAATTTTTTCAATTTTCTTAAAAACCGCAGAAAAATGTAGTTTTGCCCCGATTATTCAAATGTTCCGCGGATTTAATCGTGTATGTCGACTTCTAAAAATTGATAGAGTTAATTATCTATTATTTTCACACTCACGTCTTTATTTTCATCTCAACAGACATTTTATATTCAATAAGTTTATGTAATTTTAAAATTAGGTCAAAGCATAGATGAATGAGACAATTTTCATATTTAGACAGTAACTTTAAGTGTGTATAATGTTAACTCTAAAGCATTGTTTTAAAAAAAATTTCAATTTTTAATAATTTATTGGCAGGATAGTTTCAATTAATAAAGAATTCTTGTTTAATTTTAATAATTTTATAATTTTAATACCTTTTATAATGCATACATATTTTTCCAGGTATCAATGGGATAGGTATGAAAATTTGCAAAAAAACATATTTTATTTCACACTACACTGGTATATTTTATTTATCAATTATTGATAACATATGTTTTACTGTTTTAAAGGTAGCAATTATTGGATTGTAGTTCCATGTAAAAGGGGGAAACTAAAAAAATAAATATCTTTTATGTAAGAAATACTTTTACCTTATAAAATAGCTATAATAAAAATGAAAACAGATTACTTCACTAATTAATGTTATGTATTTTTCTCTTATAAAATTTAAAAATTCTGTCAATAAAATATTTGAGATCACTAGTTTCATAAGAATATTTAAAAGATAAGTAAAAAAAAATATTGTCAATTTTTTCCCACTTATAACAATAAATATAACAAGAGATTATATCATTTTAGCATGCAAAAATCTATAAAACTTTAAGATTATCTATTAATTGCTTTAAAGCTCAAACTGAAACACTTACTTTGGTTGTTGAAAAATATGCTTTGTAGAATATTCTAATCTTCTGTAATATGTACTGTTTTGAAGCTGTATCTGATTAATGATCTCAGTGATACCATTTATCAAATGAAAAAGTGGTCGTATTTTTTTTACAGTGTGCGGTTTTTTTTACAAATGGTTCAGATAAAAATTGGAGAATAATAATATGTACAAAAATAATTTTCAATTTTTGGGTCCAATTCTACTCAAATAAAGGTCCACGGTCCTCTTGCGTTTATTTCCATTTCAAGCAAATATTAAAAATATTTCACGTTTTTCACGTAACTATTAAAACGAGAAAGAAAACTTTAAAATAATAAATCCATTAATATGTGTTAAAAGCAGTAAATAAGAGAAAATACGTCAAATTTAAAATGACCAAATAATAATATTGCAAAACAGTTTAAACTAAAAATTATTTTTACACGATACATTTATTTCATAATTTGAGGTGATATTTGTAACTATTGTTGCGCAAATAATATTTCATTTCTAACAACAAAAGTATTTTCACCTGAATATGAAAAAAAGAAAGGAAACTTTCTTAAAAATTACGTCAGATTTAAAACGATGCATTTAAAATGTCTTATTTAAAATAACTTCGTATAGCATTGTTAAAAAATAACCGAGAGACAAAGACTCTGTTAAATTAATTCATTTTATATTAGCTTATTTTGAAATATTTAACTGATCTTATTTAATCGAAGACAAAAACAGCCATTGGATCTCTTAACAACAGCTGATTTGGCCTTAAAACTTCCCAATCAAAGGGAGATGAATGGAAAACCGCTTATAGGGAATCCGCCACCAGTTTTTAATTATAATTCAATCTTCCTTAATCTTTTTAAAGCCGACCAAATTAGAGTCCGTGGTGTCTGAACGGGAGTTGGCGGGCGAAGCTTGTAGGAGGCAGAGCCCCCTAGTTTCTTAAAAGATAAAATCTTGACTATTTTGTAAAATAAAAATAACAAACATTTCTATATTATAAGAAAAATTTAATCTACAAAAACAATTTTGCTATGAATTGGAAGTTGAGGATCCATATTTTGGACTCATCAATTCTTTTGTATGTTGCTTGCAAATTTGAAATTTTCACTTTCTATATTAATTTCTTTTCAGGTACGGCTTGTAGAGAATTTAATTTCCTCTATTTTAAAAAAATAGAAACATGTAAATCGTTAATTTGTTCAAAAGTTATCGTCGCAAAATAGCTGAAAAACAAGTTTTTACATAATTGACACAAGCGTTTTAATATTATATAACGAATTAATCTTCCAAAAAATTTTTTGCCATAAATTTGAAGTTGAGGATCCATATACCTTCGGTCTTTATTATACCTAAAGCAAAACAAAGTAACAATTTGGTAAAATAAATGTAAATATTAAAATCTATAAAAAATTATCATATTTTTTGTTATAATTTGAATTTGAATTTTTCGTGTTTCAGGTACGGCTTGTAGAACATTTAATTTCCTCTATTTAAAAAACAGAAAAACATGTAAATCTTTAACTTGCTCAAAAGTTATCGTCGCAAAACAGCTGAAAAACAAGCGTCGACATAATTGACATCAAAGTTTTGCCTTCGCATGAACGGCGGTATGCGCGGCTCAGTTGTGGAAATTTTCAAAACATTCGAACATAGAATCAATGAAGGAGGTGCGTTCTGAATTCTTTTCTTGAAATATTTAATGAATATTTACAGATACATGATTCTATACATATTTACAATAAGTATTATCGAATACTTAATCTGGTTTTTCGAAAAAGGGAGGCTTAGCCTCAACAACAAACTGTAAAAAAATTACAGCGATCATGCTTTTGAAATCAAAACATCTCTTCCTATCGTTCCAGAAATAATACCGAAGTCGCATTCTAAGGTAGGATGCGTGCGCATCGAGCGTCCTTCGTTGCCATGGGGAGCAGAGAAAAAGTTTCTCTTCACAGTGTTTGTATCTCGTATGACCGTAATTTTAGGAATTCTCCTGTCGCACCGACTGTATCATATTCTTATAAATTAAAACATAAAAAAAAAATCTTTTATTCTTTTCTTTTCCATCTTTTATTTACTTCTTTTCTAGTCCACTTAAAATATTGTTGTAGGCATAAAACCCCATAGATGCTTATTGCGTTATAAGAAATTTCACTATTTCTTAAATACAATTTTCAATATTTTGGAACCCATTTGGACGGGAATCTGCCTGCCTTGGCCGCTTGCAACATTCCTCAATTTTTTAATAGGCCGGATAGTACGGAGGGCCGGATAGCCGACAGCCGGATAGTCGGAAGTTTACTGTATATTAAAAATATACATACGTTTAAAATATACATATTACTATTTCCCATGAGAAGGATGCTGATGTTTCTTTGCTGCGAGATGTGTAATGTCTGGTTCAATAATCGAAACACGTATTCGCACGTCTGAATTGACATTCAATCGATTTCTATATTTATTTTTCATGTGCACAAAGCTGATGAAAGTTTTTTTCTCACAAATATGTTGTACAAAAGGAAGTAAATACTTGATAGCTTTTATATGCTATAGCTTAAAGCTTTTATATGCTGCATACATATTTCTCACACATAACCCAAAATTAGAAAGGTTTTTCACTTGGAAAGCAATTTTCATGGAACCATCGTATGATAATTCCACAAGTTGTTCTGTCTCTAAGAATGTTAAGGATTCAATTTCACTAATGTCTTAGAAATGAAATGGATCCCTCATCCACTTATTTTCTAAGTTTGATAGTGGAAAATAAAATCGGAATCTTCTTTGAAGTTCTTCAGGTGTACAGTGAAATTTTCAGCAATATGAGTGTAACTTTTATCGACAGAGGTTTGTAAGAAATCGAATAATTTTGGGAACGATTCAAAATTGTTATTTTCAAGTCGATTTGCTCTCAAAATTTTTTTTATTGTTGCTTCTACTTTGTCTTGGATTTTGAAAATATGTACCGATGTTCCTTGTAAGCTGAAATTCAGCTCATTCAGAAAACAAAAATATCTGTCAAATATGTCACCTTAACAAGCCAGGATAAATCATTGGAACATTTTTTCAAATGGCATTTGGAATCCAATAAAAATAGCCTTACGTAGTGCAAAAATGCTAGTTAAAACTTTTCCTCGTGACGGTCACTTAATTTCTGTATCCAAAAGTTACTATTTGTGATGGCTCTAATTTTTTTGAACAAAATTTTAAAAAGTTTTTAATTCAGTGGAGAAGCCTTGATATAATTTACTACTGAAACAACTTCGTTGAATGGAGACTTCAAATCTTCAGGCATTTTTTTTTTCAGATCAGTGATTCACGGTGAATGCAACAGTGCGTCCAAACTGCATGTGGTGTTTTATCTTTAACCAAGCTGATCAAACCATTAATAGATCCACTCATAGCTAGAGCCCCATCTGTACTTATTCGGATAGATTTTGAGCAGTCTTTTTTTCTTGTATGAAACCGTCTAAACAAGAGAATAGCGCTGCACTTGTGTGAAATGGAATAGATTTGCAAAACAAAACATCTTCACATACCTTACTCCCAAATTCATAACGAATGAAAGCTAATAAATTCATATTATTCGAAACGCCCAAACTCTCATCCATCCGTAATGCGAAATAAGGACTTATTTTTACACGTTCAATTAATTGGCTCTCAATATTTTCACACAAATCGGCGATTCCGTTCTTAACTATATCATTAGATAATGAAATTAAATTTAGATCATTTGCTACTTTTTCTTCTAGGATTGTTGTGACCATTACTTTAGCAGAAGTTAGAATTAAATTCGTTGAAATCCTATGAGGTTTTGCAGATTTTGCTACCATCAAAGCTACCTAATACGAGGCAAAAACGGCTTTTTAATTATTGTAACCAGTTGGGGTCTTTTCAATTAATTTCTGACTTGTTTTCAGTTCTTCATAGTTTCTACTATGTCAACGCGAAACACAATGCATATTTAAAGCGCGCTGATGAGAAAAAAATATTCGGTAAAAATGTTTGGCTTGCGCAGATATGAATTCAGAGGGTGGATCGGAGGAAGGAGTGGGCTTCCCTTCCATATCATTGAAATGCCTCCCTCGAAAGATTTAAATTTGGGCGTTTATTTAGTGCTTATTAATAGTCCACTTGTCCACAACTGCTGCTACAGGAATTCCTACCGAAGAAAATAGGTCTGAATTGAACACTGGGTTTGAGGAGCTGGGTTTCTGTAAGCTCGCGGACTCCCAGGGGTCCGCGGGCCACAGTTTAAGAAACGCTGTCCTAGATGATATAAATTTTTTATTCTAGTTAAAGAATCGTAATTTTTCTCTGTTCCTTCCCAATATTTTTTTCTAGCTTTTTACTCTTTTCACCTCCCTGAAATCTTATATATGAAAAATGTGGCTATGTATTTGTATTTCACATCTTCATTGCCGAAAATATGGCGAACTGCAGACTGAAATGAATGTTAATTATTCAAAATGATCAAAGGATGTTATAATATCTATTGAAATTTCGAAATTAAAATTATTTTCCTACCTGAAACAGTAAAAATGTATATATAAAATTACCTTAAAATGTCTCTATTTAGTATTTAATGCAACTATATATTTAATCGTAACCAATTCATACCGCTTTCTGACGTAATATTGTCGTACTCTTGAAATTGAAACTAATTTTCGAGATATTAATTTAAACCAGATTAATGGATGTGTCAAAGGAAGTCACAGCTGAGTGACAGAACAAGGATGTCAAACATTTTGACGTTCTTAGCAATCAAAGATGAAAATACAATTTTAATGTAAGTTAAAATAACTTTTTTTCAGCTTTATGTAATTAATTATTGTTATTTGCCAAGTTAGAACATTTTCTGTTGTACATGTTGTATAAATATTTTCTTAATTTTCAAGAAAATCAGTTTTTTTTTTAAATTTCCTTATATCGAAAGATCTTCTGCCATGTAAATTCACCCCTTTAGGTTGCTACTTTGAAATTTTCATTTTAAAACTGCTTGACGACTTTTTTGTGATAACCTACTGCTGTGTAAAAGTTTTCATACTCTCCCCTCCTAAAAAGATCACAGAATAAATACAGCATATTTATGAAGATACGAAATATTGTTAGAAAATTTTAACTGTGCTTTAAAAAGTAACATTAAGCATAAAGTAAGCATTAAATAGCATTAAAAATAAGCATTTTTCTATGAAAGGTATCAATTACGTATTCAAATAATAAAGTTTTTAAACTTATTAAAAATTGCATATTAAAATGAAATAAGCAGCCTGTGTTAGAGATCTGCACGGGCCGGGCTCGGGCCGATTTTCACTCACGGCACTCGGGCCGGGCCCGGGCCATACTTTATTTCTAAAGGCTCGGGCCGGAACGGGCCTAACTTATTTTTTCTGTACAGAGTCGGGATTGGTTTCATTCCTAGTCTTCGCGGGCCAAGCTTTTCAGTCCTAGTTTTGATTCAGTCCATATGAAAAAAATTGTCTCAGCTTGGCCAGATCCATTCAAAGATCAGTCAAATTAGGCCTGGCCCAAAAATTTTTGCAAAAAATGCATACATTTTTAAATTGCCATTATTCTACACTTAAACATTAAAATTTATTATTTTTAAAGAATAGTATATTTCTACGCTTATTAAAATATAGCTAAATTAAAATATAGTAACACGTGTGAAAGGAACCTGCCTATGACAAAAACCTGTTTTAAACTGAAAAACGTGTTGATCCATGCAAAATTAATATACTAATACGTAAGAAAACAATATATGATACATTTACACTTGCTAAGAATGGAACTTGTCTATAACGCATTTTTTTTTCTTTTCTACGCAATTCCGTCTTAGAAAATTTTACTGTATAGAATTTTTCAGATTTTTGGCATACATGGAATACATGTATGTTAATGCATGGAATGTGGATTAACAATATTAATGATAACCTAAACATTTACATACAAGAAATAGAGATTCGTTAAAAAAATAAATATCGCAGTCTGTGTCACTTCTTTAAAAATGAAGAATATAAACATGAGAAAAAAAAAAGTTAAGATTAATATTTTCGGTCAGAGCTACCTCGTACGAGACAAATTTTTAACCAAATCGACGTAAAAATCAATGTTTTGTAAAAAAATCACTCGGGCCGGGGTTTTTTTACGCGGGCCGAGATTTTATCTTTTTTCCGGGCCGGGCCGGGCTCGGGTCGATATTTTAACTTTTTTCCGGGCCGGGCCGGGCTCGGGCCGAACTTTTAATTTTTTTATCAGGCCGGGCCGAATTTTTTTTTCGATGAGTCGGGCCGGGCCCGGGCCTGAAAATTTCGGCCCGTGCAGATCTCTAGCCTGTGTCCCAATATCGCTTTTACTCTATATATACGCAGAGTTCAAAGTTTTTACCTCACCCATTTCACGTTTTATGAAAAAAAAAAAAAATACACTGTTTTGGTTACGAATTAAAGGTGAAGAATCAGCTGTCGCCAAGTTTGAGTATTCAATTGCTAATAGGGGTAACGCTGCATATGCAATGTTGCAATAGGCAACGTTTTGCACAGTTATTTAAATTACTGCAAATATTAATTTGTATTATTCTAGAAGACAAAAGCTTATTGTTGTGTCACATCATAAAGGATAAAATAAAATTATCGTTGAAAATTATTTCACAGATTGATTACCGACGGTATACAAATGTACCAGTATGATTGCAAAAGAGAACTATATTTTTATTATTACGTCTTCATCGTAGATTTTTGCAAGAAATACATCATGAAAATTTTTGTTTGGAAATAGTGGTAAAAGAAACTGAAAAACTAGTCACTTGGGTCAACCCTGTACAATTATAATAATTTAAATAATTGTATCTCAAGGGCTCAAAAACCACAAAAAATAAGTAAATTGATTGACAAACAAATTTCATCCCATAGTTCATTTTCTGTTCAGTTTGAGTTTGTAACAGATAAAATTATATTAGATGTAAATTTCCAACTGGGAGAAAAATTTCCGGACCAGGATTCGAACCCGGGACCTCCTGGCTGAAGCCGCCAGTGCTCTGCCATCTGAGCTATCCCGGACGATTCTGGTCGAACTTTTTCACCCAGCTAACCTTGATGATTACAGCATCTGGTCTGAAACCTGGTTCAGCTCAACAGAATAAATCTCAGGTAATGGAACTCCAGAAATCGCTGGATATGAAATTACACTAGATTAATATTAATACAATTATTCTAATTGGTAAACAAATCATATTAGATGTAAATTTCCAACTGGGCGAAAAATGTCCGGACCAGGATTCGAACCCGGGACCTCCTGGCTGAAGCCGAAAAAAGTTCGACCAGAATCGTCCGGGATAGCTCAGATGGCAGAGCACTGGCGGCTTCAGGCCCCACCAGTGGCCGAGAGGTTCTGCTCTCGAAGCTGGTAGACGGGAGGTGCTGGGTTCGATCCCAATCGCACCCGTCGGCCTAATCGTTCGGAGTTTTCGTGGTTTTCTTCGAGCCGTGGATCTTCCATGCGTTAATACGGATTAGGTTCCCTTAGAAAGACCCCCACGGAGGGCACTCCCCCCGGGCCTATATCCCTCGTGTAGATAATTGGCCGTCAAAAATCAACCCAACCCAACTGGCGGCTTCAGCCAGGAGGTCCCGTGTTCGAATCCTGATCCGGACATTTTTCGCCCAGTTGGAAATTTACATCTAATATGATTTGTTTACCAATTAGAATAATTGTGTTAATATTAATCTAGATAAAATTATGCAATATTTAGAGGTGAATGCTTGAAACAGTGACCTAAAAAGGGACCTGGCGTCTACCTTGATCATAAGACATTTTGAAAATTGTTGGAAACGAGCTTATCTTGATCATGTGACATCTAAAAGGTGTAGTATTGCGGCTTGTCTCTTTCCTTACCTGTGTTTATTCCTGCTTTCATGTCTTTTATTTGATGAATTTCTTTTTATAAAAATACTCCTGTAAACGAAAAAGTAAGCGAAAGCCATTTATAACATGTACAATATAATTAATTCCATTGTTGTAACTTTTAAAACTATTCTAATAACATTGTTACGATCATTTTTATGACGGCAGCGTTAATGGAAAATGAGTTTTTTTAATAATATATAGGGTGTCCATAAAAGAATGTCCAGTTTTAATGGTATATTATAATAGATTAATTTAGACTATTTACAACAAATCATACATCAAATTGATGGTAAACTAACACAGCTTTTCTTACAAATTTTCAATATGTTCACCTTTAGTTATACAGCACATATCCAACCTAAAATTCAATTCTTCCCACATATTGGTTAACAAATGAGGAGTAATGTAAACAATAGCCTCTTTATTTCTGTGTCTCAACTCCGAGAAATCATTAGAAATCGGCGGAACGTAAACACGATCTTTTACAAAGCCCCAAATGAAAAAATCGCATGACTCAATTGGCTTTTAAATCTTCAGTTCTTTAATTACGCTTTACGCTCATGAGTCTCATTTTGCGTATGTAGCACTGTAGGCGAGTAAGTAACAAAGGTGTACTCGCGCATGCGCTTATCTAAAACTGTTTGTGTTACTCTTCATTTGTGACATCGAACCAACACTCCACAACGCTTACAGTTGATACTATTAAAATTTATACCTTAGACATTCCTTTATTGATACCCTGTACATTCACGCCGTCTAGTCAGAATTTTTTTCAAATAATTGGTATTTGGATTATATCTTATACTATAATGCGAGCAAAAATTGTGTGTGTATGTATGTGTGTACGTAAATTTTATCTTAAAAACGTCTCTAACGATTTTGACGAAATTTTGTATTTTATCATTTTCAGGCACGATAAGACCATTGGGCTAGGTCACATGTCCGAGAAATTTTGATTAGTGGGTCATTTTTGGGTCACTATGGGTCAAGCCAATTTTACCTAAAAAACGGCTTCAACGATTTTGACTAAATTTTGTATTCTGTCGTTTTTGATTACGAGAGGGCCAATGGGCTAAGTCACATATTAGAGAAAATTCGATCAGTGGGTCATTTTTTGGTCACTGTGGGTCAAGCATAGTTTATCTAGAAAGCGGCTCTAACGATTTTGACGAAATTTTGTATTTTACAATTTTCAGGCACGAAAATACCATTAGGCTAGGTCACATGTTCAAAAAAATTCGATTAGTGGGTCATTTTGGGTCATAATGGGTCAAGATCAAGCTAATTATATCTAAAAAACGGCTCAATCGATTTTGACTAAATTTTATATCCAACCGTTTTTCGGCACGAGAAAACTATTGGGCTAGGTCAAATGTTCGAGAAATTTCGATTAGTGGGTCATTTATGGGTCACTATGGGTCAAGCCAATTTTATCTAAACAACGGCTCTAACGATTTTGACGAAAGTTTGTATTTTATCATTTTCGGGCACAAGAATACCTTTGATACCTTTGGGCTTGATCGCATGTTCAAGAAAATTCGATTAGTGGGTCATTTTAGGTCACAGTGGGCCAGGGTCAAGCTAATTATATCTAAAAAAAGGCCCAAAATATTTTGACAAAATTCTGTAATATACCGTTTCCGGGCATGAGATGACCATTGGGCTAAGTCACAAGTTCGAGAAAAATAGATTAGTGGGTCATTTTTGGGTCGCTGTGGGCCAAGCTAATTTTATCTAGGAAACAGCTTTAATGATTTTGATTAAATTTTGTTTTCTATCGTTTTCGGGTTCGAGAAGACCATTGGTCTAGGTCGCATGCTCACGAAAATTCGATTAACCAGTCATTTTGGGTCACTACGGGTCAAGGTTTAGCTAATTTTATCTAAAAAATGGCTCAAACCATTTTGACAAAATTTCTTATTACACTGTTTCCTAGCACGAGAAGACCATTGGGATAGGTCAGATGTTCGATAAATTTAGATTAGTAGGTCCTTTTTGGGTTACCGTGGGTCAAGCTAATTTTATCTATAAAATGACTTGATGAGCGATTTTGACTAAATTTTGTATTCTATCGTTTTCTGGTTCGAGAAGAACATTGGTTAGGTCATGTGTTCGAAAAATTTCGGGTTTTGGGTCCCTATGGCTTAAGATCATGCCAATTTTATTTAAACAGCTAGAATTATACAGTGAGAATGAAATATCGAATTGAACTTAAGACTAATTTTGACCGAGCTAAGCTCGGTCATGCCCGCTAGTTTAGTTATTATATTTGCACAATCTCCAAATTAAAAATCAGCCTTAAACAAAGAAGTACATACTATATATATATATATATATATATATATATATATATATATATATATATATATATATATATATATATATATATTGATGGCAAAACTCGATGTTTGGCCAGTTCTCGAACTGGCCATGAATCCTGGCTAAAGCCGATGATCAACGTTCTTGCACTGTTCAATAAAGAACGATCATAATTTTTTTATTGGCATACTTTATTGCACACAAATTTACTTTCATTTCCCATTGTTAGTTCAATGTGTAATGCATACGTGGTGATTTCTTTGTTAATTCATTTGCAGAAGTACGCCAATGGCAGCCATGAAAGTTCATATACTTTCAGTATTGGCTACGGGAATTATGGAGGCAACACGCAATGAGCTTGAGCAAGCATCATGCTCTGCCTGCTAAAAAATGTGCTTTCCCCAAAAGAAATTGTCAGTCGAAGAGTATGCTATAGGAGACTTATGGAGAGTCTGTTCTTCCCTGTAGCATAGTTAGATGATGGTTTGAGATTTTTAAGAAAGAGAAAGATATTCCTATTCAAAGGAAGATGAACACTGAGCTTACAGAAATCAACACAATACCGTCGCTATTATTGTCAGAGAACTGATATGAGAACTGGTAAAATTATTACAGGTATAATAGCGTGCCACACATACGTTAGAAACAGAAAAGTAAACATGAGACGTATTTGAGCTATTTACTTCCGAGATTCATCATACTCGAACAATAGGACTTTCGCGTGGAGGTTGTTCGAAATTGAAGGTGATGTTACATGAACATGACATGAATCCCGTAATGTAATCCCGCAATGTCTAACAAAGTTGAAAAGTATTTATGAATTCGGTTTGTATGTTTATCTGTCTAACCGTGCTGTAACTTGCGTAAATATAGTCCGATTACCATGAAATTTATAGATTTTATTAGACATTAAAAACGACATTGAAAACGAAGTGTTTAAACATTACGGTTCATCTACAAAGATTGTCAAAAGAATTCCATTATATTGCGGTCTATGGGAAAAAATAGTTGCGGTGTATTTTAGTGATATCACACTGTTTTAAAAATAATAAAATTCATATATATTACTGATTTGTACTACGGCGCTTACTGTAGAATAGGTTGTGTATAGAATATATCGTTCATTTTCAGAGACACACAAAAAAATTTGACTACAGAAGAAATTTAACTGTTAAAATCTATGATCAATAAATACTGAAAGTGCGTTTTCAGCCGTGTTACGCGTTTTTTAAATTAAACTTTTAAAAAAATACTACGTGATGTGGATAAATTCTTTAGATCCTATACAGGGCTGAACAGAATTTCTCAAGTACAATTCCGTTCATTCACGAAAATTGCTGAAAGGAAAATTTCAGATCTGCTATCGTTTCATTGAACTAAAGTTTAGCATACTATGTAGTATACCTACAAATCCATAGATCATGTACAGGGCTACACACACACACAAAAAAAAAAACCTGATATTTTTCCGATTTGATTGAATTAGCAGAAATTGGGTTTTCAAATGTGGTATGAGTTTTTCAAATTGTTTATTTAGACATGATACTTCACCTTAATAAACTCTGAAGTTTGCTTACAGTACACGGAATGTGTCGCATAATCTATGCTGGACGCTGTAGTGCCGAAAACAACACCACATACCGAAGACGTGAACGTAAAGGTGGTTAGTACTAGGGATGCACCGAATATTCGGTATCTATTTGATATTTGGCCTATTCGGCCATGTTATCGAATATTCGGTTTGGCTGAATATCAAACTATTCGGTTGGCTGAATATCAAACTATTCGGTTGGCTGAATATCAAACTATTCGGTATGCCGAATATTCGGCTTGGACGAATAGCAAATTATTCGGCCTGCCGAATATTCGGTTTGGCCGAATATCTAAATATTCGGCCTAACCGAATACTTAAAAAAACTTTTAAAAAATATTTTTAAAAACCTTATACCACTTCTACGTTTAACAGTCAACTTATAAAGATATTCAGAATAATTAGAAACAGAATCATATATTTAAAAAATAAAAGAGAATGTTTTTACAATATTTATTTGCTGTTTGTTAAATATTACTTAAGAAAATTAATCAACCATGAGAATTTTCATAGGAATTAATTATGTACAAATTCAAGTTCCTGAGCATTGTCCAATAAATAATCTGTTTCTTGCTAAGATTTTAAGAACAACATATACAATATTTGAAAATGATCGCCCATTCCAGACACCTATCTAGGAGGAATTTAGAAACTTCCTTGCTTAATCAAAGGGAGTAGAACAGTTATTATTGCTGAGTTGCCACCATATAAAATTTTAATAGATTGTATTATTTATTTACTTTTACTTTATCTCTTCCTGACAAACAAATAATATATGATCCTGTATAATTTTTCTTCCAATTTTTTCACAATTTCTCTTTGATTTTAAAATGTTTGTTTTAGAATTAAAAAAATATTTATTCATTTGTTTTAATTCACAGAAGAAGCCAAATAAATTTGAAATTTTAATAATTGAAAAAGTTTTATAACTATCCACTTCTTAAATAACTCAAAGAAGATTTTTTTTCAGCATAAAGTTTACTTGAAAAAAGCTCTTGATTATAATAATGAAAGTTTCTGTTTTAAATATTATGTAAAATTGTTTTAAAATTTAACATTTTAATGCTTTTAAACTTTGAAATATAAAAGTATTCGACAAGCCGAAT
Source organism: Maratus speciosus (assembly GCA_963932465.1). Classification (NCBI taxonomy): domain Eukaryota; kingdom Metazoa; phylum Arthropoda; class Arachnida; order Araneae; family Salticidae; genus Maratus; species Maratus speciosus. The sequence continues at coordinate 339,789,627 of OZ010791.1, forward strand.
ATTCGGTATTCGGCCTAGCAGTTACTATTCGGCTAGTCGAATATTCGGTATTCGGCTTACCTGTAGGCCGAATATTCGGTATTCGGCATTCTGCCAAAATCACTATTCGGTGCATCCCAAATTAGAACAGTAAAGGGAAGAAAAATATTATTCCGCTGCGCGTTATGAAGCAGTCTAAGGGAATAATATAATAAAAATTTTAAGGAGTAAATTATTTAGGTAAAATTTTTAAGCAATAACTCAGATATCTAATTATTTAGAATTTAAGTTGCAGCCTAGATTAATTTTAAAGGTGTGATAATATTATTTAAAATTTCTAATCAATCTTTAGCTGACAAGAAAAAGAAATGTGATGGAATGATAAGAGAAAAGGACACATAATTAATCACATAAAATATCCTTTTATTTCCATATTTTTCATATTATCTTTCAAAATTTATTTTTTTATTTCCTTCAATATATTTTATACCTTTTTTATATTGAGATTTCTCAATTGCTTCAATCCTTATGATTTATTGAAATTGATTCATTTTATACACAATTTCTGAACATTATTATTATTATTGTTATTCATTTTTTGCCTTACTTGTTACTTTTCATGTATACGAGTAAATTCATATCATTAATTGTAATAGTAAAATTGTAATATACAAAAGAAAAATTCAAAACAAATAAAATAAACTTACATCACAATTAAATTGAAGGGCTCATCAGCCAAGTTATATTTTTCTCTTACTCATCATAAATATGCACATTAAATCTTGAATGAAAATTACGCTCAAGCATTTAAATCAATTTTGAATAAAACAGTTAAATATTAGAATAAAATTTGTATAATAGTCATTTTTATAAAATATTAGAATAATAGTAAAATTTTCTTACCAATCGTGCAGACGCCGACTAAGGCTTTCCGTTTCGAGGGTTTTCAAAGTGACAAAACTGAAAGTCTGTTTATCATTTGATATCAAAGTTCACACTTTTAAAGTTTATATAATCACTGAGTTTATCCGTGCATAAAAGTATCATTAATAATTCTTTTTCACCTGGTACAACAAAGTATGATGGATTATGGTTTTGGTGATTTCGCGCAATTGGCCTCTTTGTGGGTAGGATTCCGTGGTATGAAGACAACTTTTCTTCATCGTTAGTGTATCTTGGTTGCTATCTTCCAGTTTCTTTACGATAACTCTTCTTTGTTGCTATCGCTCCTAGGTTTTATCTCCTTTGGTTCACTGTGGATATTTTCAGACGTTGGTAGTCCTTTATTTCTTCAGAAAACAAGATGCTTTTTTTCTTATTTCGGTTGAATTGATCAAGTGTCTGAGTCTCTGTGCTTGGGGCAGGTTCCCGATTAGGTGTCTGGATTGCGCTGTCTTCGGTCCTTTTCAATCATTTTACGTACTATATCAGCTTAATTTTTCTGTCTCCTCAGAGCTAAAGATAATCATGATGCTAGAGCGGCGAATATCGTACTTCCTAGCAAGAGCTGAGGATGTAATGCTTCACAGACAATATCTGAGAGAATAATGCTCGTTTCTAAAGGGAGAGATGAGAGTGTAAAATTTGCATCTTTAGAAGGCGAGAACTTAGATTGTAATTACTTCATGTTTTGAAGTCGAGAGTTGAAAGCGTTAGTGCTTCCAAGTTGAAATCTTGCGCTCGTATTCACCAACTACTTCGACCCCGAGTTATACCGATAACTTCCGCCAAACGCTAAAACGGTATGCACTTTTAATCTGATTGGAAGTCTCCTTGATAATGTCCAATTAAATGTTATCGTGAATTTTTTTCTAGGTCGAGGTAAATGGTGAATACGAGCATTAGAGAATAATACTTCGAACTCTCTATTTTTTTTTCTTCAAAAACTCCGCGCAGGGAAGGGCTAATCATTATTTTTATAGTTCTTACTATGCTCTTCATCTTCATTGGCGCTTCGGTTTTAGAAGGAGCTCATTTGCTAGATCTTCCTCGTGTAGGCTTGCCTTACATTTTTTATTTTTACGACTTTCTCCCCCCCCTTTTTTTTTGGGGGGGGGGGTACATCCCTTTCCCACGTGACTGGACCACCCTTGTAGTTTTATCTAGGCGGTTTTATAAATTCCTCTTGACATGTGGTAAATATATTTTAGAAAGCCTCGTAATTTTTTATCTTACATCCATTCTTTCATAACGCCCAAGTATCATCTACCCTGTTTTTATGGTTCCATAACTGCCTATTGGTCTGCGTGATTTGAGAGAATAAAAACATATATTTACACATTTACAACTTATTTTATATTTAAAAATATTCATATTACTTAAATACAAGTTTTGCCTTTATGTATTACGTACCTTGCGCTTTCGCAACGGCGTGCGCTTACCAAATTTTATTATTTTATTTTTATTTACAAAGAAACTGGTAATTATTTACATTTTATTAATAATTATTACTGAAACTTATTAAGGTATTTACTTATTATTAATCCTTTTATAAAGTGTTAAAATATTTTCGCATAATTATTATTCCTTCCAATTTTCTCTGGATTATGTATTTTACATGGTTATTTACGATTATATAAATAAGCATTTTAGTGTAGTTGTTTCTACGCAACAGACGCATGATCTTTCGTTCTTGTTTTACCTGTAAGGTGTCTTGTACCATTTAGCGACGAAAATCAATAGAAAAATTCAAACTTTGAGTTAGTGTATCTTCAAAACCTTTTTATGTATAAACATGAAATTTTTATTATTGATTGAAAAGATTATGCTTTTAAATATACTACCATTAAAAATTGACCAGCTTTTTACAAAATTCGTCCACTGCTGAAATTAATTTTTTTTTTTTTTTTTTACTCCGTAAGCCATTATGCGCATGATATCTTGAGAACATATGAATGATTGTTATAAAATTCTATATAGATAATAAGCACATATGTATTTTTAAAATGATTGACTTTTAAGTATTTACAGTGATAATATTTTTAGTTATGACTATTTTTATTCATGAAAAAAAAACTTTTTTTTCTTTTTTTTTTTTTTTTTACTTGCGTAATAAAATAATTTTGACCTAAGATTAGATAATTTAAAAATACATATGTACTTATTATCGATATCAAATTTCATAACAATCCATACATGTTTTCTCAAGGTATCATACGCGCAACGATTTAAAAAAAGTAGCTATTTTAATTTCCAATATACATGCATTTTTTAAAACACTATTCAGTTTCTAATAGTAGTATATTGAAAAGTGTAATCAGTTTAATCAATAGTCAAAATTTCTTGTAATACGAAGAAAATTTTTGAAGATAAACTAATTCAAACTTTGAATGTTTTTGTACATTTTCGTCGAGTTTAAAAGGTACAACACCCCGAACGTTTTGATTACTTTTAGAATTTTCTGTACCTAAGTATGTTGTAATAGATAAACAAGAAAAGTCTGGTTTTATTAGCTCGCATGTTATCGAAGACTGAGAGCTAATGTGCCCGTAGATTCTGTAGTTCCGTATGTATGTACGTATTTATGTACGTAACGCGATAACTCATGATAGAAAAATGCGATTTGCTTCAAATTTTGGATATAGGTTCATTCTGATAAGGCACTTACCTGATTAGTAATAAAAGAATTTTGACCTAAGATTAGATCATTTAAAAATACATATGTACTTATTATCGATATCAAATTTCATAACAATCCATACATGTTTTTTCAAAATATCATACGCGCAATGATTTACGAAGTAAAAAAAGTAGCTATTTTAATTTCCAATATACATGCATTTTTAAAAACATTATTCAGTTTCTAATAGTAGTATATTGAAAAGTGTAATCAGTTTAATCAATAGTCAAAATTTCTTGTTCATACGAAGAAAGTTTTTGAAGATAAACTAATTCAAACTTTGAATGTTTTTGTACATTTTCGTCGAGTTTAAAAGGTACAAAACCCCGAACGTTTTGATTACTTTGAGGACTTTCTGTACCTAAGTATGTTGTAATAGATAAACAAGAAAAGTCTGGTTTTTATTAGCTCGCATGTTATCAAAGACTGAGAGCTAATGTACATCCGTGGAAAAAAAAGTAAACACCCCCTACTAACTTCTCAACAAATTATCGTAGAAGAAAGTTACTGGTACCGAAGGATTGGAAATAAAGTCTACTTTTAAGTGATGCATTTAAAATTTGTTTAAGGGGCCATCTACATATTAAAACGAACCATAACTTTGTTTTTTTCAATAGCAGTACACAATTCTGACAGCATAAATGAACTCTACACCTTTCATTTAACCTATAAACAAATTTTTATGCAATTCGTGCCACAAGTTTTCGAGAAATTAATTATTTTAAAACGAGCGTATTTTAAGGGTTGTATCCAAATTGAAGTTCCGAACTCAAATGTTACCCGAGAGAGCCGCCTTCTTGATCAAGGCACGTTTAAACGTCAATGAAACCTGTTTGATTACAGGATAGCAGAATAAATTTAAAAAATTTACTCACTTCTATCATAGATGGCCCTTTAAACCACCATTTTGCCGTTTTTTAAGCATAATTTGAAAACTACTTGGAAGAAAAATGTGAAATTTTGGATTTCCATAAAGCAGGACTTAATAAATCTAAATCCATCAAAAAATTGTAGGTTGCAATTCATATTTTTTTCGAATATTAATTTCATAATTCATATCATAAAATTATAAAAATTTCAAATTCAACGTATTTATGTTTGGGTGTATTAGTATTATTGCTACCCAAAAAATTAGCTCATTAGGAGAATAATTTCAGGATATATACATAAAAATATGAAAATGTAATTTAACATTAGAAGTACTAAATTTTGAATATCTATAATTCAAAAACTTATCATTCGAATGACTTGAAATTTGGTTTCTAGGCATATTTTGAGCCGAAGATTTAAAATATCTTGTTAAATTTGGGTACTGCTATTGAAAAAAACGAAGTTTGGATTCGTTTTAATATGTATATGGCCCCCTAAGCAAATTTTATACACACCCTTTAAAAGTAGACATTATTTCCAATCGTCCGGTACCAGTAACTTTCGTCTACCATAATTTGTTGAGGAATTAGTAGGGGGTGTTTACTTTTTTTTTCCACGACTGTACCCGTAGATTCTGTAGTTCCGTATGTATGTACGTATTTATGTACGTAACGCGATAACTCATGATAGAAGAATGCGATTTGCTTCAAATTTTGGATATAGGTTCATTCTGATTAGTACATACCATAGCACTTCATAGGCACTTACCTGATTAGTTTTTGGGGTTAATTAGTTAAGTATAACGGATGGGGTAATGGGGGCTAATCTTCCACTTAATTTAGATAAATGGGTTTTTTGATGCAGAATTATCCGATTTGCTTGAAATTTGGTACATCGGTTTATTCTGATAAGGCGCTTGCTTGATTAGATTTGGCGGTTCATTGGTTAGATATAAAGGGGGAAACAGGGCTAATCTCCCCTTAAATTAGATAAATGAGTTTTTTACGCAGACTTACCCAATTTGCTTCAAATTTGATTGATATACCGGTTTTTTCTGATAAGGCGCTTCCCTGATTAGATTTAAAGGTTTATTGGTAAAGTATAAAGTGGGGGGGGGGGGATAGGGAAACTAATCCCCTCCACTAGCTAAATGTTTTTATCTGAGGGGCATTATTCTTAGAAATAAGAATACAATATACAATTAGTGTGATTAGCTTGTGAGCTTAATACCATCAATTTAACTGGGCACTTTCCCTTTTATTTAGAATTGTTTCACAATTTAGTAATTTATGTTAAGATATATACATAATATAACCATCTTTAATACATATGTACATTCATTTGTTTATAATTCATGATAAAATGACACACATAGCTATAATTATATTAATGAAAATGACATTAGTAGTTAATTTAAATATTTTATTGTAGCACAAAATGTCAAATACATATTATACATTACTCTGTTACTGTAATCGTTACACAAAACAAAGGAGAAAATAACATATCACTCAACGTACAACTTTTAAAGTTTTTAAATGGATTTTTTACTGTTAAATTAATGTTATAATCATAGTAATTACATTAAAACCAAATTTATATAAAGACAGCGATATCAGAAATTTCAGTAAAATTTATGAAACTGTCTACAATTATTGAAGCTCAGTTATACCCAAGCGAATTATTGAAAATTCATTTCAATTAATTTTGACTAAGCAATCATTTAAAATGATCGCTATCACAATCATTAATGATGCAACCGTAATTTCACTTTCAGTTAAAAGTTTCTGTTATAAGCACCATATATGTGAAATCAATGTCAAAAGTTTTGAAAATTTTCCCCAAGAGAAAAAAAATCTGTTTATCATCATAAAAACTATCGAATTTCGTTAAACAATGCAAGGATAAAAAACTAAACTTTTTTTTATTGTCATAAAAATGTCAGAATATTTTAAAAATTGCTTCATAAAAATGTCATTAAGAAAATGAATGCAGATTTTATCTTCCTGATTATAAATATTTCACTTTATAGTTTATATTACCATAATAATGTCATTAAGTCAAAAGAAATAAATTCTTAAAAAAAGCAAGCAAAATGGTGTAAATTTTCATTAAAATAGAAGAAGAATATATATTTCGATTAAAATACTATGATATTGCACATAAATAAATGTTATTAAACTACAAGAAAAGTGATAATTTTACTTTTTTAATCCTGTATTAATTAGCTAATTGTTTTTTAAAAAATATTATGATATTTATAAAACTGACAGTTCTAATTACAACATTATATTTTATTACAAAATGTTTAAATTATTACATATTACTAAATAGTTAAATAAAATAAAGTCTAATGTAATATGCAGTGATTGAATATGAAAAGTGAACTTTTTAAATGTGCTAATCTCCAGTTAAGTGAATGTTATATATTAACCTTATTACTTTAAAGTAAATCTTAAATAAAAGCAAAAATAAGAGAAAATCCAATAAAATTTTAAGAATTATTCACCATTATTGAAAATCAATATTATTTCCGAAATCTCGTTTGAATTAATTTTGATTTAGTAATAATTTTAAAATATTGCTATTACGATCATTGGTAATACAATAGTCATTTCACTTTCTAGTCATGCAATTCTGTTAAAAGCATCATAAATGGGAAATCAATACCTAAAATTATTTACGAAGAAAAAAAAAATTTATTTTCGTAAAAACTATTGAATTTCGTTAACCGTATGAAGAATAAAATTATCTTTTTTTTTGCTGTCTAAAAAATGTTATATAATTTCAAAAATGGTTCATAAAAATGTAATTGAGGAAATTAATGCAATCTTTCCTCTGTAGATTATAAATATTTATCTTAATATTTCATGTAACCACAATGATGTCATTAAGTCAGAAAGAAGTAAATTCTTAAACCAAACAAGTAATATGGTGTAAAATTTGATTAAAAAGAATGAAATTATTTTATTTTATTACAAACCTATGAATATTACTTATAATCAAATGTTATTAAATTAGAAGAAATTGTATTCTTTTTTGTATCGCGCATTAAGTGGTTAGGCGTTATTATTTTTTAAAGTTATCATCAAAACATACATTAAGTGTTAAATGTGACATTGTTTAATTAAAGGAATTTTAATGTATCATATTAATTGAGGGTTTCACAACCATAGTAGACCAAGTTCATTTTGAAAATAAATGAGATAGTCCATTTAGAAGGTACATATAATCTGTTTATCTACTCCCACAGTGAACCAAAGTCTGTTTTCACATACTTTCTCCTAAATGTAATCTGTTTACAGACTTTAGTGTGTTTTTAAATGGACAACCTCATTTTTTTCTTCAAAATGGACTTCATTTACTATGGTTGTGAGCCCATCAATTAATCCAAAGAAAAATTTACAAAAAGAAAAAAATAATAGAAAATTTCATTAAAATTTCAGAAATTATCATAATGAAGGTCATTGTAATTCATGAAGCTCATTTGATTTAATTTAAATTAAGTAATAGTTTATAAAATATTACTATCAGGATCATTGACGATGCAATAGTAATTTTAGTTTTCGGTTTTATCTTGCACAATACTGTTAAAAGCACTTTAAATGTGAAATGAATACCAAAAATTTAACATTTTTTCTCCAAGGAAAATGATTGTATTTATCATCGAAAATGAAATAACTATTGAATTTAGTGAACCGTACGCTGTAATACACAATTTTTTAACATAAAAATGTCATAATATCTTAAAATTGCTTTATAAAAAAGGCTGATTTTTTCTTCTGGATTATTAAACACATTTCACCCTGTAGTTCATGCGACAATAATAATGTCATTAACTCACAAAGAAAAAAAATAATAAACATAGGAAGTAAGGTGTAAAATTAAATTAAGGAAAAATAATAATGTACATTTTTTGTTAAAATATATATATGGATACTTTTTATAAGTAAGAGTTATTAAATTAGCAGAAATTAAAAAGGTTAAGTTCGTATAACATTAATTAAGTTGCAAAATTGTGAAAATATGTCATTATCGATTATTGTAAGAAACTAACCAAAATCAGTCAGTTACATAATGTTTAAAATTAAATTTTATTATAACGAAAATCTATTCATTAAATTTTACACATTTAATTGAAATTTAGATATTTGTTAACATTCATTTAGTAAAAAACATTTAGAAATTTGCATTTAGTATCATACATTTAATAATATACATTTAAAATAAATAAAAAAGAAATATCTATATTGTTTATAGATACCTATTATTAAATTAGCAGAAATAATGAAAAAGAAATCGCATCGCATACTGATAAGGCTTTAAATATTTATGAACAAATGTGTGAAAACTGTGCCATTATTAAATATTTCAAGAGATTAGTCGAAATATATCACTTAAACAGGGTGTTTCCGTATAACATTTGCAAATTTTAAGAGGTGGTAGAGTATGATACAACAAACAATTTTTGTATTGTTATCCAAAGTCGCAATCTGCTCAATGAGTCAAAATTACAGAAAAAAATATCCAAATAATAATACAAATCTGTTCCCGCACTTTTAGTCATAACTTTAAAATTAATGAAGATATTTTAATGATATATACAATAGAATTAATCTGATGTATGCAAAATACCATGAAACAAATCAAAGCGGTAGAATTGCTAAACATTAGGTGTATGTAATGTCAAGTACATTAACAAAAGGGGACTTTTAATTGGATGCGAATGGTGGCCACTTTTACCGTATCTTGTTATCCCATTAAAGCAGGTGGTGGAGGGGGTAAAATCTTATATGTTCTGAATTAGAAGATTACATTTTCGGAATGCAATTGACATTTCATACCACAGTATTGTCTGCTTCTACCACTTTTCGGGATTTCATTGCATTTTGCACACATCAAGATGATTCTGGACCAAGCATCCGGCATCAGGTGGAATTGAAGCACCCAGCAATTTTGACTGAATGAGTGTATTGCGACATTAGCTTTCTATACAACACGTGCTTGTTGTAGGGTATTCTACCATTTCTTAAAATTTGTAAACTTCTTACTGAAACGCTCTGTATAATGTTTAAAACTATTTCTAAAAAGTGGTATTAATCAAACATTCTAAATAATAATAATAGTAATAAAACCTTAACTAATCTTACCCACTTTATCTCGAAAATAGGTTGCTGTTTTAGATAACAGTGAAATATGCGTTCATTTAATTCAAGAGAGACATACCTCTGATTAAAAACGGCTGAGAGGCATAGGAAACTGGCAATTTGACTACGATATTGTTAGTATCAGAAAAAAGAAATGAAAGTTATTGTTGCCATGGAAACAAGTATTTTACATAAAATATTTAATGGTAGCATTTTTAATTAGCCAGCTACTTTTAAAACAAACATAAAACGGTACTACTTGATTATCCCGTCGACAAAATAACTATCGCCAAACAATAAGATTAAAAGCCAATAATAGCTGATCGTATATTTTACATTCACTTGACATTGTACACATTGTACTTGACACGGTACACGTGTTTGTTGCGTCATCAAGTGATTTTTAATTTCACTTCTATTTGTAATTTTATTAATGTTCAAAAAAAATATTTATTCTTTCGTTGTGTATAAATATTTTATAATTTATAAATAAAATAATTATATAAAATTTATATAAATATAAATAAATATATATAAATATAATATTATATAAAAATTATATAAATATAATTTATAAATAAAAAAAATAAAAATTTTGTCAATTTGTATAATTTGGCGAGTAGTTTGGCAATTTATATAATTTGGCGAATAGTTTGGCAATTTATATAATTTGGCGAAATTGGTTGAATAAATAATCAAATAGTACCCTTAAAACATTTACAGCCGGTGAAGCCATGTAAAATTAAATAACTACTGCAACACGCTATTTTTTATATTATACACGCTTAAAGATAAAAAATAATACGCTAATCCTTCGTTTAAGTTCAAATTCATTGAGTTTTAGGCATTTAAACACTTATTTAACAAGCAATTTTCAAATGCATTTAAATATCTTGCATTTGGGATGGATGTGTTGGCTAGCCAAATAGCGTGGAACGTTCGTCTTTTTTGCGCCAAATACTCGAATATATATAGATTTTTTTTCAGATTTTTACTGAGATTCCGCCGCGAAATTTGACTGATGTTTTACTACATACATGAGTAGTTTTAAAAGCATTTTTCTTTTCAAAATAATTTGAGTATGCTCTTTAAGGAGACCTTCCTTGTGGTAACAATTTTGTTTTTGAATTGTTCTTTTTTATTTCTAACTCTTCCATCACGTGACTCACAGACGAAACTAGCAGATGTAATTGTAAAAATGATGGTACTTATGATTTACATGTTATATGTTTATTTATGATTTTTGAGTTCACTTTTGTCGCCGAACAATTTGATCTTAAGCCAAAAAGACGTAAGCGTGAATTGGGTTCAAGCGATGTTTACAATAAAGGTGATTTTGCAAGTGTACAAAAGCATTTTTTGAGTATTTTTTAAAGTTCAAATGTACAATATATAAATAGCAATTAATATTTTAAAAATGGAGTCAAATATTTTAATTTTAGTATAAACACACGCACATACATATTGTAAAATAATTTAATTTTAGACATTTAAAAAATTTCTCATCATACTTTACTACGAAATCATGTCGGTTTGTTTTCCTCAAATTTGTGACTTTTATAACCTCGAAGCCAGATTAGCTAATATTGTCCATTCTTTTTTAATAAAAAACATATCGCCAATTTCCCTTATACAAACGTTCAATGTTTGCAATGTTAGGTAGTAAAGATTATTCTTAAGAAAATGTAATCAATTATGCGTTATTTCTATCACGAAAAAAGACATTTTGCAATAAAAATTGCTTTCTGAAATCACTTTTCGATATTACATTCCATTCGCCATTTTTTTTCATACCTTCCCATCTTTTAGAAATGTTATAAAAAGGTATTGGATGAATCTTCCATAATCAGCTACCTTACAATTGGCGAATTTACTGTATAGTGTTGAAAGATTCGTTTATATTTGAAAGGAACCGTGGACGGTAAATCCGATTTCAGAAGATTACGCGAAATTTGTACTTTCAGTAATTAGCGATTAGAAAATTTATGTTTTTTTTTTTTTTTATAATGGAGCAAACGGACAAAAGAAGATTTAGTAATAGATATTTTTCATGTGCATTTATTTTACTATCACTAAAAAAGCATTAATTTGAATGTACAATTTGTTTTTTTCAAATGCCAAAGGTAGCCAATGGAACAATATTTCTTCATTTAGCCTAGGTTTAAAAAAAAAAGTACCTCAAATTCAATTAAAATTAATCATTATAAAATTTTGGCTGATGCACAGCCCGAGTAGCTGATCGTAGTGACAAATTTTAGGTTTATTTTACTATCACTAAAAAAGCATTACTTTGAATGTATAAAAAAAAACAAAAAAACTTTCAAATGCCAAAGGTGGCCAGTGGAACAATATTTGTTCATTTACCCAGGAAAAATAAAAAAAGTACCTCAGATTCAAATAAAATTTCAATCATTATAAAGAAATTTTGGCTGATGCACAGCCTGAGCAGCTGATCATAGTCACAAATTAACGTTTTTAGTTTTATTTAGGCAACAAACAGATGAACAATGACGTCTTGAAAATAAAAGCATGTTTGTTTCTCCGTCTTATTACGATCATTAGAGAAATGCGAAAAAAATCTTCGGTTTGCCAAAAAAGATCACAACTAAAAATTTTGCATAACTAACTTTATTTATCATTTGCAAAGAGTTTTGATAGTGAAAGATCTAAAATTCTATCAACAGCAATTTGACATTTAATGGAATGTAGTTTGGAACCTAATTAACGCTGTTTTGTAGCTAACTCTGGTACATTTTTAGCCATACCGTTACGACCATTTCTAACGTTGCACTTGGTTGTGGATCCGATTACGAATGATTGGGAAGATTTTATTGAATGAAAACTAGAGGTTTAGTTTTCTATTTGAATTAGTTATTGAGGTTATTTTCCTAGGTTAATAGTTGCATGATTAAAACTGGTATGTTAAAAGAAACGGTAGTTAAAATGACATTATTTTAATTTTATTCACACAATTCCGCTTTAAATATCCACTTTTACATGATTCACATATTTTAAAATATAAAAGTTAAATACTGTTTTGATTATATTTACTCTACTGGAAATCGAAGATAATAAATTGTAGAGAAAACCTGGCAAAAGAAGACGTATATTACCAAATATAATGTAACGTTGAGAGAGAGATTGTATTTATGTTATAAGATACGCACAAAATACCAAGCTGAGAAGCCCGGAGTAAAAGAACTAACAAACGAAAGTGAATAACCCGAACATTCTTTAAGTTAAATGGTCAATCTCTGCAGTCATTGTAATTCTCTCTTTTTTAGTAGTACGGGGATATGATGCGACCCACTGCAGAAAGTATAAGTTAATTCTACCAACAGGAAAAATAGTAGTTAACCGGACCCAAACCCAGGCCGCAGCAAAAAAACTAGAAGTCAACCCGACTCGCAGCAAAAAAGTCGAGGTCAATCCGACCAGCAGCAAAATATAGTAGTCAACCGGACCCAAACACTACCCGCACAGAAAAGTATAAGTCAACCTGACCCGCAGCAAAAAGTATAAGTCAGCCGGACCTAAATGCGACCCACAGCAAAAAAGTAGAAGTCTATCTGACCCGCAGCAAAATGTGGAAGTCAACCGGACCCACATGCAACCCACAGCAAAAAATTAAAAGTAAACCCAACCAGCAGCAAAAAATAAAAGTCAACCGGACCCAAATCCGACCCGCAGTAAAAGTAGCACGACCCGTAGTGTAAAAAATAACCCCGACCCGACCCGACCGAAATGAGCATCAGATTGGAACCACCAAATTTCTAAAATCGCCCCCGCCCCTTCAGGACTCTCCAGATGTATGTCCCTTGATGTCCCTTGATGTATTAATGACTCTTTTATGATAAGCGATGAAGTTTAAATGTTTTATTAAAATGTACTAGAATTTTAAACTAGGCAAACAGTTTTTAAATATTTTAAGACTTGTTTTTATTTTATTTCAAAACGTCTTTATTTGTGTATTTGCAGAATTTTTATTTAATTTGGAACACAATTATACAGTTCCAAGCGCATGTTTAGTGCCGCCGTCTTTGTACAGAAATGACTACTAAACAAAGAAATGTTGTCATACCGTACATTATTTAAATGTTAGCGCTTCTTTACTAATTATCGTTATTTTAAGTCCGATTTTTTTTATTATAGGCTATATAAAATTATTAAAAATATATAATATGATAGAGACTAGGGGGCTTCGCCTGCTATTTACGTTACGGCTATAAAAAACATGATTTTGTTTAGGGATAAAGAAATAAAAACCGAATTGACAAAGGCTTAATTTAGAAACTTTTGTATTTGTTACATTTGTATCAATTTTGTTTAAACTTCCTCTAAATTTTTGAAAATTCGGAATTTTAAATTTCGTTTAAACATTTAGTTTTGTTTTCAGAAAATAAACAAATTAAACATTTCTTGAACATCTAAATTGTTGAGAAATTTCAACATTTTGAAATTCCGTTAAACAATTTTTTTGTTTTTAGAAATTTAAAATTTTATTTAAATCTCTGTCAATTTTTTTAAATTGCAGATTTTAAAAAATGGAATTTTCAATTTTAATTAAATAATTTGACTTAAATACCGGGTGATCCAAAAGTCAGGACGAACTTTAAAAATGAATAATTCAAAAACGAATCAAGATACAAAGATACGGTTTGCACCAAACGGATGGAAAAGAAACCGGGTTTTGTGTGGCAACGAAAAAAATAGTTCTGTTGGCGACCAACAGGCGACGCTGTCGGATTTCTGATGTAGGATTATGCAAAGCAACAAACGATATAAAGAAGAGCAACAGCAGCAAGTAATGGTAGTCGAAGCTTGTATGCATCGAAATGCTGTCCATAGTTGAGAAAGCCCTCTTAGTTAAACTGTATTATAAGAATTCGGAAAGTGCCATGGCGGTATTGCGAACATATCGCTACATGAAGGGTATGCGAGATAGCAAAGGACCGATAACGTGATCTTCATTGAACAAAATGGTGAAGAACGTTAAAGCTACAGGTTCTTTGGCGTCACGTCAAAGAAGTGGACGTCCCTCAACAGCCGCTGCTGTTGCTACGATAGTGGAGAAGACGGTGCAATCCATGTCGGCGGTTGCTGCACATGGGGAGTGTAGTGCTCAAGAAGTTTCGAGGCAGACAGGAGTGTCATACGGAAGTGTCTGGAGAGCACTGCGAATAACTTTGCAACGGTATCCCTACAAGTTGCAACATAACCAACAACTGAAACCTCCTGATTTCGACTCTCGCCGAGGTTTTGCGAATTTGGTATTCAGTATGATGGAAGAGCAGCACGACTGGCTTCACACTGTGCTTTGGACAGATGAATCGCATTTCACACTCTCTGGCGCTGTTAACATCCACAATTGTCGAGTGTGGACCACAGAAAATCCACATGCATTTGTTGAGGTACCCTTGCAACAGCCTAAAGTGACAGTCTGGTGTGGCTCCACTGCTGATTTCATTATTGGTCCATTTTTTTCGAGGAAGTCACACAGACAGGTTTAAAACAGTTTCTGTCACTGGTCAGCGATATGTAGCACTGTTACAGAACATTATTTCTGAAATGCAAGTGCGACAGGCACTCCAAACAGTCACCTTTATGTAAGATGGAGCACCACCTCATATTGCTCTGACTGTGCAACGCCTACTGCGCTCAACATTTGGGGAGGATCGCATTATCAATCGCTACTTTAATCACGCATGACCTCCAAGATATCCCGATCTGACACCCTGTGACTTTTAGCTGTGGGGATTCTTGAAGTCAAAAGTGTACCGCGACCAACTGGCATCACTAGCAACACTGAAAGATGCCATCCGCCAAAATGTGTCTGCCATAACGCAAGAAATGCTACTAAATGCTGTGAACAATGTGGTGCCTCGTCTCACAGCTGTACTTTGAATGATGGACAGCACATTGAACATTTACTGTAGTACTAATTAACTGTAATTAAGCTGACTTGTATGTTGTCAACATTTTTTCATTTGTAAATAATCTTTTGGTGCAATAAAACCCTATAGCGCCAACAGAACTATTCTTTTTTTCGTTGCCACACAAAACCCGGTTTCTTTTCCATCCGTTTGGTGCAAACCGTATCTTTTTATCTTGATTCGTTTTCAAATTATTCATTTTTAAAGTTAGTCCTGACTTTTGGATCACCCGGTATTTTTAATATGATTAAAAATATAGCTCCCTTTTATAATCGTTTTAAAATTAAATTTATTGGTCCTACTATCTATGTAAGGATTTAATAATTATAAAGTAACAATTTGGATTTATTAATTAAAGGATAAAGTGTCTTGAAATAAAAATACCAATCGAACTGTTCTGTACGATCTGCGATCACACTTACCCATTTGTTATTTTCTTTTAGTAATCTGATTCTCACAAAATAAGACGGAAATTTTGTTAATTTGCGTGGCTTTTGGATCGATTGTGTCCGGTAACTCAGTAAGATAATATTTGCTAATTAAACTTTATGCCAGGAAGACTGGTGATATAATCTTTTGTAATTCCTATCCAGTCTATGCTTTTGGGAATATTTTGTTGGGAATATTCCGGCATCTTCTGGATACAAGTGGATTTTATTCGCATCACAGTGAAATGTTCTAAAGCCTCCATATTCTCCAGATCTCGCGAATATTGAGTATTTTTGCTTTAGGGGCGCCTAAAAGCGATAGATTACAAGAAACGACCCGGAATTTCATCGAAGATTTGAAGCAGCGAATTGCCGAATGTTGTTATAATATTTCTCCAGCCACATCAAAGGCAGTCAGGAATGAATTTTTCCAATGACTCTATTACTGCCAAAAGGTTGAAAGTAGACAGTCATCTGAGTTACGTTGTATGAAGTTAAAATCATTTTTCCTTTTCAAAAATTTCAGGATTAAAACCAATTAGTTATACCTTCCTTAAGAAACATTTTAGAAATTATTTTTAAATTAAATTATCTCTTTTGAAGAAACCTTTCCGGCGAGATGCCATAAGAATAATCCCATTCGCGTTTGAAATTAAAAAATTAAATTCCCCAATGGCCTGTCGTGGACCTTAACCCAAACCAGAGGCCCTCCTTAAATTGATTAAAAAAAATGTTAACAGTTTTCGCTCCTTCAGAAGATATATTAAATTTTAAAGATAACAAAAATTTTAGTTTTTAAGTTTCGAAAATTTAAATTTAATTTTTGTAAAATAAATTACGTTTAAACACTACCACCGCTACCCGCGGAACAGAAAGAACCGCAGGCCAATCTAGGATACCTGGAATGGTAGCACACCCGATCGCGGAAAATACCACCGGAAGAAATAAAAGCTACATTCAATATGCTTAAGATATCGTCCAAAGTGTACGGCAGAGGTGAGGCATTTAATAGAGTATGCGACTACGGCGGTTTCGAACTTCTTCATTGCTTTGTTTTCTATACACACAAACATATATATACATATATATACATTTCAAGAAAACAGTAATTTTTTTTATCCTGGACCATCTGAAACACTTCATCTTCTTTTCGTGATTTGAATTCCATGAACAATTTTTTTCTGACTTGTTTTCGCTTGATAAAAAAATATTAGCTAAACGATATTTTCATGCACTAAAATATTTTAAGTTATAGTATATCTCTTGTTAATTAGCTTTATAGAAGTAATACTCTAAAATTCTTTTAATGCAAATAAAGTTTTTCTAAAGAGCCTTATTTTAAGTGTAGAATATCGCGAATTTAATAAATCACTTAAACAACATCACTTATGTGATTGGGATGCATTGGATTTCAGTGCATAAAGTTGTGAGAGCATTCAAGTCTAACAAGTAATTACGAAACAGTAAATTCTATCGCCTAAAGCTAAGAATAGTGAGTTTAAATTAAATGTTCCATGATTAATTTATAAGCTTGGACGTCCTTAGCAATTACTTCCAAATCTATTTTATACACTCACGAAATATATCTTCTGTAACTGTAATGACTCTTAAATGGAAAAATCTGTTGTAAAATATATATAAAGCATTTTCTGAATTTTGCTATTGCAATATCTTATTAACGCTTATTTATCTTATTTCAACATCTTATCTTATTATCTATATTAACGCTAATGCAATATCTGTATCTTGATCAACTGTATGTTAATGTTTAACGTCAGAGAAGTTAGGATGTTTCCAGATAATTGTATAAAAGGACAATTGCTTCCATAATGAAAGTAAATCTTTTTCCCAGAGGAGTATTAGTTTGCCTGAAGTGAAGTATGCATTTAAATATTCAGTGCCTTGCAATTTGACAATAAACATTGCAATGCTCCACACGATATTTCACTTTGAAAAGATTTCCAGCTCTGTAGGTTAAACATACAATTACTTCGAATGACATTCAAGTGACTGAAAGTATCTTTTGAGGAAATAGCTTAAAAGTGACTACACTATTTGTCTTAATGTACCATTTAACTGAAACTACAATTTAACAAAGTTGGAGCATCTTGAATTTAATACACAAGCTTGATTAATTATAAATTAAAATGTCTGAGGTAATCATACATTTAGGTTTATATGATGGATTCTGTATATGTAAATAGTGTAGTGTTTGTGTGCTCTTGTTAAAATGTTAGAGGTTTACCGTACTAATTACATATTCTCTACGAAGAAATATTACTCTGTTAGTAAACGACCTAAAAGTTAACGCAAGTATTGAATAATTCTGCTAATATCTGTTGTTAATTAATTGAATTCATGTGAAAGACCAAATTAGCATAGGAAAATAAATCTACTCTTATTTTTGAATACAAAATAAAAAATTTCGAATTTCAGACTGTTTTGTGTCTTCTCATCTTAAGGAATCTTCATCAGAAATTTGTCGATAGACGTTGACTATTTTGGTAGATTTATATGTTTTTTTTAAACTATCATCCAGAGTATAATATTTTTTAAATTGAAATAAAGCATTTTAAGGGTATCTCATTTTATGTATGGAACACAACAAATTTATTAAATCACGTATCCAGCATTACGTATTAGCTTAAAATGCATTTTATTTTAGTACTAAAAGGTGCAAAACCATTCTAGTCTAACTAGTAATTACGAAGAATACTCTGGATTAAAGCAGAGAATAGTGAGTTTTAATTGACTCATCATCAATTTTTAGGTTTAGAAATCCTCAGCAATAATTTGAAACTATCGCGGATACTCACGAAATAACTGCTATAACAATGATTAGATGATAAATACCATAATCTATCGTGAAATGTAAATAAAGCATTGTCAGAATTTCGCTATATCAACATTATCACAATATTTGTATCTGGATCATGCGAGTGTTAATATTTCACGTCCGAAGAATTAAGATATTTCCAGAGAATTCTTTAAAAGGACAAATGCTGCTGTGAGGCAGGTAAATCTATTTCTCGAAGAAGTATTAATTCCGAACTAAAGTACACATTTAAATATTCAGTGCTTTGTAATTTTAGATCAACATGTAATGCTCGACACGATATTTCACTTTCAAAAGACTGCCAGTTCTGTAGTTTAAGCATTCAATTATTTCAAATGAAATTGAAGCGACTGTATGCGTTCTTTAAAGAAAATATTAGCTGAAAAGTGACTGCTCTATTTGTCTTACTGCCTCATTTAACAGAAACTTTTAGAGCAACTATAGTTTGAATACAGACACTTGATTAATTATTAATTAAAACACCTGTGTAATTATGCAATGATTTTTATTTTTATATATTAGATTCTGTTTGTATAAATAGTTTAACGTTTGAGAGACCTTTTATTAAATAAATTACATAATCCCTATGAAGTAATATTTTTTCGGTTGCATTATTTTAATACTCTAAAGTTTAAGAAAAAATGAACGCTTTCTTGATTATATAAAAAAATTATATATAGCAATAGTTGTAAAGTAATTTTGAACAAACCTTTTTTTGTTGAACTGATTAGATAGGAAATACCAAATTAGAATAGAAAAAATTGATACTTTTTTAATTATCAAATATATATATATATATATATATATATATATATATATATATATAATGGTTTTTTTATATATAATATATATAATGGTTATATATATATATATATATATATATATATTCAAATTTTAGATTATTTTTTGTTGTAAGAAATTTGTATCATTACTTTTAAAGAAATTAATATGCCTATTTTGAAAATGAATTTTTAATAAAACTTAACACAATATTTTAAAATAATGGCACCTCTATTTATTAAACGCTTGAAAGAAGATGTATAAAGAATAAGCTATTTTATACATTTATTTAAATGTCAGAAATACGAGACTATGATAATCTTATTTTATCATGCTCCGTTTTCAAAAATATATATTTCAAACTACAGACATGTTTATTTCTGTTAAATGAGTGATGACTTAAAATTGACAAAATATTTTGAAACATAGAGAGAATAATAATTATTTTAAAATTTGCACGGTAAAAAATAAAGTTAATTTGCTGCTTGTTATTTCTTTTCCATCTATTTAATAATAATAATAATAAAAAAAAATAACAATTATATAAGCGCATGATTGGTATGAAAATTCTTTAGCATATTGCGACAGCATAATATATTTTTTTCTACCTTCTCCCATTTTAAGGTAGGTAAATTTACGTGTCAGCTACCTTGATAAAAAATAATAAAAGTATTATAACTAACAGTATTGTTATGTTAAAAAAAAATGAAAATAAACCCAAAAATCCATAGAAGTTATTATCTCCGTACATCATTAATATTTACAATTGGATGGATAAAGGGAAAATCAATAATAGCCCACTTCTTGTTTATTTATTATGACAGTACCATTTATTAGTTTGACAAACTTACTACTGCTTTGTCAGCCTTGGAGAAAGCAAAAATGAAATTAATCTATTGAAAAGTACATTTGAAGATATATATAAAAGCCAAACAACACTGAAAAAAAAAACACTGTTGAAGACTGGTATAAGAATGATGGTATGTATGATGAAGAAATGAGGGTAAAAGAAAGTAAAATGAATAATTATCATTTCACTGTCCCAGAATATCCTTATTTTCCCCCTTGACTCTTCAATTGGTACACGTGATTGGTAAGTGATAAGAACTAATGTGAATTGAAATTATTCGTGTAATATCGTGTAAGAGATATCCCGTAGAAATAGCATTTATAGTCTTGTTTTAAGCGATTGACCAGAAAAAAAATTAATTAACGTATTGCGTTAACTTGTACGCACGTTTTATTCATTCATTTGTTGAAGCCAAAGACGGATTCAAGGGAGGAAGACTCGATATGAGACCTCCGTCTTCTTAAACAGACAAATGAAATTAAAAAAAAACCTTGCACAGACTAATTCATATTTTTACATGGAAAAATAAATTAGTATTTAAAAATGTAGGAAACTTTCCTTTTAGACGTTAAAAAAGTATCTGTTGATTAGTGTCAAGATAGCGTACACAATATTGCACGTATTACTATATTTGGATACAAACTCTCATCTTTTTGCTTCCTTTTGGGAACAACGGATTTCGAGCTCATTCTATCGACGGTAATTTTCAGAATTTTCAAGTTATGTTTTTGAGACATTTCCAAAAGTTGCTCTATACACTTAGCTAATATATTATGCACATTATATTTTGATTGCATTCGCGCATGCGCTGTGAATTATTTTTTAGTAAATCTGCTCATTTTTC
Organism: Maratus speciosus; assembly: GCA_963932465.1. NCBI lineage: Eukaryota > Metazoa > Arthropoda > Arachnida > Araneae > Salticidae > Maratus > Maratus speciosus. The sequence continues at coordinate 339,810,913 of OZ010791.1, forward strand.
ATCCCATTTTTATTATTTTTTAATTTTGATTGCAGGGTATTGTGTACAATGTTGTTTTTCATATTTTAAGAAAATAACTCTTTTTTGTATTAAGAACTCTGCAAATTATAAGCAAAAAACTTGCAAAATTTGGGACTGTTTTTATAAAAACCTTAATTTCTCTAATAGTCTACATGCTAGAGCCTCATAAAAACGAACGCAGTTTATTACAATAAGCCTCTTAATCATCTTTTACAGTTTGAGCGCTTTAGCTACATTAGTTTTGACATTGTTATCCAAAAGATATTAGGTCTTTTTCAATTTGTTGGTGGTCCCCTATGGAGTTTCGGGAAAAAATCTTCATGTAAATATATAACTTATACTATTCGGTTTACACACTTCGAGTTTCAGGTTAATTCCTCATGTATTTTCCTAGATATTTAACAAAACGTCTAAAATCGCAATTTACCAATCATGATTGTCCATATAATGTAACATGCGCGCAATGATTTACGAATTAAAAAAAAGGAGCCATTTTAATTTCAAAAATACACAAAGTCTGTAAAAAACTAGTCAGTTTCTAATGGCGGTATATCAAAAAGTGCAACTAGTTTAATGAATAATCAAAATTTCATGTTTACACGAAAAAAGTTTTTGAAGATACAATTCAAACTTTGAATATCTTTGATCAGTTTTGTTGAGATTAAAAGGTTCCAGATCCCGAACGTTTTGATTACTTTAACAGATTGTTGTACCTAAGTATGTTGTAATAGATAACTAAGAAAAGACTAATTTTTATTAGCTCACATGCTATCAAAGCCTAAGAGCTAATGTGTCCGCAGGTTCTGTATGTACGTATGTATGTACGCAAAGCGATAACTCTTGATAGAAATATCTGATATGTTTCAAATTTTGGATATTGGTTCATTCCAATAAGGAGCTTCCCTGATTAGTTTTGAAGGTTCATTGGTTAAGAATAAAGGATGGGTCTAACCCCCCCCCCCCTTAATTTAGATTAATGGGTTTTCATGCAGAATTATCCAATTTGCTCAAATTTAGCATACCGGTTTATTCTGATGAGGTTCTTCCCTGATTAGATTTGGAGGTTCATTAGTTAAGTATAAAGGAGGAAAATGGGGACTAATCCCCTCCCCCTTAATTTAGCTAAATATGTTTTTTTGAAGGGCATTATTCTTTGAAATAGGAGTATAATATACAATTAGTGTGAATAGTCTGTGAGCTCAATGCCATCAGTTTAACTGGGAAATTTTCTTTTTATTTAGCATTGTTTCACAATTCTGTACTTTATGATAAGATAAATACATGAACCATCTTTAATATATATGTACATTGCTTTGTTTATAATTTGTAATAAAATGAGTCACATAGCGATAAGTATATTAATGAGAATGATATTAGTTGTTAGTTTAAACATTTTATTGTAACACAAAATATCAAATATATTACATATTACTCTGCTACTGTAATCGTTACACAACACAAAGTAGAAAATAACATATAATCATCCAACATAAAACTAGTTAAGTTGTTAAATGTGACATTTTACAGTTAATTAATGTTATAATCATACTAATTACATTAAAGCAAAATTTAGATAAAGACAAGTATACGAAAGCCCAGTAAAATTTAAGAAACTATCTACTATTATTAAGGTTCAGTATTGCATAGTCGAATTATTGAAAATTCATTTCAATTAATTTTGATTAAGGAAATCATTTAGAAATGTCGCTATCACAATCATTAATGATGCAACAGTAATTTCACTTTCAGTTAAAAGTTTCTGTTATAAACACCATAAATGAGAAATCAATGCCAAAAGTTTTGAAAATTTTCCCCAAGGGAAAAAAAAAAAATCCGTTTATCATCATAAAAACTATCGAATTTCGTTAACCATATGCAAGGATAAAAAACTACCTTTTTCCGGTCATAAAAATCTCAGAATATTTTAAAAAATGCTTCATAAAAATGTCATTAAGAAAATGAATCCAGATTTTACCTTTCAGATTATAAATACTTCACTTTATAGTTTATGTGACCATAATAATGTCATTAAGTCAAAAGAAATAAATTTTTAAACAAAGCAAACAAAATGGTGTAAATTTTCATTAAAATAGAAGGGGACTATATATATTTTGATTAAAATACTATGATATTGCTGATAAATAAATGTTATTAAACTACTAGGAAAGAGATAATTTTATTTTCGTATGCTGTATTAATTAGATAATTGTTTAAAAAAAAAATGTATCATATTTTTTGCAAAACGGACAGTTCTAATTAAACATTATATTTTATTACAAAATGTTAAAAGTATTACATGTTACTGTAACAGTTAATAAAATCTAAAACAAAGTCTGAAGTAATATACGTGGCCTATCTGAAATGTATCTTAACCTTTGGCCAAAAAGAAAAAAAAAACAAAAGAAAAAAAAACATAAGTTTTCCCTGACGGATTGGGACATTAATCCCCTCCAAATTCTGCCACTGCCGAAAACACTTCTAGAATTCTCATTTTGTAATGGTGTTCAACTCCGCCGTCGCTGTCTGCATATCTTATCTCTACTCCCAAAACGGTGTCCTCTCAATGTCGCCTTCAACTTCGTTAACAATCATAAGTCGAAAGGAGAGTAGGGAGGTTGGCGAATGACTGGAATTCCATGTTTCGCCAAGAAAGTCTGAATCATTGCGATGAATGAGCTCGAGCATTGATGAATCTTTAGACACCTGATGAATCTTACGAATTGTTTCACTATGAGAATTACCAAGTTTTGCCAAAATTTGATGCAATACCTTTGCTCATTTCATTTAGGCATCTTAAGTGAAATCAAAATTCGATAAACACGTATAACATCACCCAGTTCGGTGACGAGCAGGTAACGATTGGCTCACTGGAAAGCTTGTGAAATTTTCAAGCATACGCATGAAGCTTTTTCCTTTCAATGTGCAGAATTGCCCTCCTTAAAATTACTGCTGCACGCTGGAAAAATCAAGTTTGGACAGCTATAAGAGATACCTCGTATACTCATTGAATATGAAAAGTTAAATTTTTAAATGTGGTATTCTTCAATTAAGTGATGTTAGGAATCAACCTTATTACTTTAAAGTAAATTTTAAATAAAGGCTAAAATAACAAAAAGACCAATAATATTAAAAGTCGATATTGTTTCGGAAAACTTGTTTGAATTAATTTTGATTAAGTAGTAATTTAAAAATATCCGTATCATGATCATTGGCAATACAACAGTCATTTCACTTTCTAGTTACGTAGGTCTGATAAGAACATCATAAATTGGGAAATAAATACCTAAAATTATTTACCAAGAAAAAAAAAAATATTTTGTTTATCTTCCTAAAAACTATTGAATTTCGTTAACTGTATACAAGAATAGAATTTTCTTCTTTTACTGTCTAAAAAATGTCATTTAAAACGTGGTTCTTAAAAAATGTAATTAAGGGAATTAATGCAATATTTCTCCTTTCTATTATAAAATTTCGTTTTATAATTCATGTGACCTTAATAATGTCATTAAGTCGCAAATAAATAAATACTTAAACCAAACAAGTAATACAGTGTACAATTCGATCAAAAAGAATGACAATATATTTTTTATTATTACAGATTTATGAATATTACACATAAATAAATTAAACAAAATCATAATTTGAAGAACAAATTAAAAAGAACAAAATTTATTTCATACGTTGTTTAAGGCCGAGAAGGGACAGATATTAAGATATTTCATTCAATTAGTTCTACATTTAATGTTAAATTTTTTTAACAAATTACTTAAGCCAATTGAAGATAAAAAAATAAAAATAAAATTCATACAATATGATACTTAAAACACCGTAAATATTAGATTCCGTTCAAACGAAATCGAAATAAATCTTAGACTTTTTCCAAATTTAAGTTGCAAATATATGTACTGTATATTTTTTATTATGGGTACTATGGATGTAAACAAAATGAGCAAAATACAAAATACAAAGCTTTAAAAACGTCTAAGATTTATTTCGATTTCATTCTGATCGATTGCACGCTGTTATGAAAGCTAAGGTCTATGCTGCAAAATATTAACTACCATTTATTTCATATTCATAAGTTATACTGTTGAGTAAAATAAAATATTCTAATATTTTGAGCGAATCTAAATTTTATTCTAATATTTTGATGTGTTTCAGAAAGCTGTATGCCTAATTTATTGTACTATATTTTATATTTTGTAAATGTTAAAATCTTATATAAACATTCAAGATTTAATTTATAAGAAATTTAATTGAATTTATTTTGTATCAAAAATAAATAAATGAAAAATATCTTTTTCTTATTTTTTCTCAGTTATTCTAATATTTTGAATATGAGCTGTATTTTATTGCCCAATTGTTTTTTATAGACCCCTTTAAGGTATTGAGTGCATTTAGATTTCATTAAAAAAATTAGAATATTCTTTAGTTAGGCTAAATATTAAAATACTTTACATATATCATAGTAATTAATCTTCAGAAAAACATACAAAAAGGAAAAAAAGTAATAGAAAATCCGTAAAAAATTCAGAAATTATACTGAAAATCAATATTTTTCGTGAAGCTCATTTGGATTAATTTAAGTTAAATAATTCATAAAAGTATAACAATTTATATCAGAAGCATTGACGATGTAATGGTAATTTTTCTTTTCTGTTTTCTCTGGCAAAATACTGTTAAAAGCACATTAAATGTGAAATCAATACCAAAAGTTTAAAAATTTTTCGCCGACGAAAATTATTCTATTTATCTTCAAAAAAGAAATGACTATCGAGTTTAGTGAACCTTATGCTGGAATATCTCCCATTTTTTAAACATAAAAATGTCGTAACATCTTAAAATTGCTTTATAAAAAAGTCATTAAGAAAATGAATGCTATTTTTTTCTTCTCGATTATTAAATATATTTCACTTTATAGTTCAAGCGACTATAAAAAAGTCATTAATGTTCAAAAAAAATATCTCCGGATGCAAATTAATAAACAGAGCAAGAAATGTGTAAAATTAAATTAAGGAAAAATAATAATCTACATTTTTTATTAATATATATATATTAATCTCTATATATATATGTGCCATTATAGATTATTTCAAGAAACTAACCGAAGTAAATTACTTACATAATGTTTAAAATTAAAATTTATAATAACGAAAATCTATTTATTAAATTTTACACGTTCGTTTAGTTGAAATTTAGATATTTATTAACATTCATTTAGTAAAAAAACATTTAGATATTTATTAACATTCATTTAGTAAAACATTTAGAAATTTACATTAATTAAATGTATATTATACATTTAATAATATACATTTTTTGAAATGAAAAATAACTTCCTATATTATTTATGAATACGTCTCATTAAATTAGCAGAAAAAATGGCATCATTTATTATACAGTGACTTTAAAAATGTATAAACAAATGTCTGAAATCTATGTCATTATTATGTATTTCAAGAAAATAGTCGAAATAAATCACTTACAGAGTATGTTTCAGTATAATGTTTACAAATTTTAAGGAGGTGGTCGAGTATAGTGCAGCAAACAATTTTTGTGTAAGAAACCTGGGTCACAAACTACTCAATCAGACAAAATTACCGGGAAAAATTCAGAGAAATAATACAAAATTGAGCCTACATTTTCAGTTAAAACTTAAAAAATAATGAAGGAAATAATTAAGGTCTTTACGTTGTAGAATAGAATTCTAGGCAATATAGAGATTTCTTTCCAACGTATACTTTATTCATAAATTTAACGATGATCTAAAAATAAAAATGAATTTTATTCATGTATTTTCATTTTTACATTATTTATAAATTTATGAATAAAGGATAAGTTGGATAAAAATCTCTATTTTGTTTAGTGTAATGAACAATAATAATTATTAACGATATTGACAACAGAATTAACGTGATGTGTGCCAAAATGCCAGGAAACCACGGAAAGTGGTAGAAGTGCAAAAAATTCGGTGTACCATATGTAATGTCAAGTGCATTCCCAAAAGAGGACTTTTAATTTAGCGCTAATCAGATGCGAACGGTGGTCACTTTCACCATATCTCATGATAATATCCCATTTAAGCAGGTGAGGTGGCAACCATCAAAATCCAATATGTGGTAAGTTAGATTATTACATTTTTGGAATACAATTGACACTACATACTGTTCACCAACCGAATTATTGTCTACTTCTATCACTTTTCGTGATTTCATCGCATTTTTCACGCATCGAATTGATTATAGATCAAAACTCTGGTCTCAGATTGAAATGAAGCAACCTGCAATTTTGACTGAATAATTATATTGCAACCTTAGTTTCCTATACAAAACGTGTTTGCTGTAGCGTACACTGTTAAAAATTTGCAGCATTCTGTCCAGTCATTTGACCGTTTTTGTCGAAAGCGGTTACAAAACCGTAATTTAACACTATTCTGACCATATTATTGGCCATTTTATGGTCAGAATACAGTTAAATTACGGTTATGAAACCGTTTTTTCCAAAAAACGGTCGAATGACTTGACAGAATGCCGCAAAATTTTAACAGTGTATTCTAACACCTCGTAAAATTTCTAATTTTCTTACTGAAACACCATGTACAGTGTCTAAAACCATTTCTAATAAGTGGTAGTAATAAAACAGTCTAAATAATAATAATACAAAAATAAAAAAACCCTGTAACTAATAAAACTGCAACTTACCCACTTTAACTCGGAAATAGGTTGCTATTTTAAATAATAGTGAAATATGCTTTCAAGAAATTCAAGAGAAACCTCTGACGACTAAAAAAGGCTCAGAGGTGTAGGGGAGCCGCTAAAGTTTTAACTTTAAAATTTTAAACGGGACTTGGCAGCGGGTCTTGTGGCATATGTCATTTGAATGATCTGTTCGGCGCAAACAATTTAATATAAAAAAAGTCTTGCCATGTTTCTTAAGAAAGTTAGTACTAATTAAAATTTCAACTCGTAGTTCCGTGGGAAAAAAAATCTATGCTAACTCAATTCAAAACATGCTCTAATCGATCCATCATTCGATCGCGTTCCATATTGTAAACTATCTAACTAGAGTCCCCTCCACAGGAAAGAAGTCTTTAGGCACCTTATCTGGGGAACATAAGGGAGGCTAATCAAAAATCTGCTCAAAGCAGTGTCAATACATTAATTTGTATAATTTCGATTGAGGTAATTTTTTACATCTATTTTTAATTAAGCCGGGCTGCCGTCCGAAGATCATTTTTCATATTTTATTTTAATAATCTGATTCTCACGAAATAAGACGGGAATTTTGTTAACTTGAATGGCTATTGGATCACTTGCGTCCTGTAAGATAAGGGTTGCAAATTAAATTTTATGCCAGAACGACTTGTGATGCAATCTATTATAATTCCTACCCAGTCTATGTTTTTAGGAATATTGTGTTTTGGCATCTTCTGAATACAAATGGTTTTTAATTGCATCACAATGCAACGTTTTAAAGCCTCCATATTCTCCAGATCTCGCGCCTATTGAT